>CM050513.1:108989807-109344807 GCA_027563665.1 Antrozous pallidus | reverse complement strand
CGGTTTCCAGTGGAGTACCATTCGCAGGTGTCACTGGTTAGGACAGGAGCATACCGTTCAACCGATGACAGACTCTAGGGGAGCTCTGAAGCGCTTTGCATTGGCTGCTCTTGAAGTTTCTATCTGAAGGGCTACCCTGCAGCCCAGGCTCTGACCTCCTATAAACACCCAAACACCGTGATTGGGAAATAACTCCAGACACCCGGTCTGAGCAAGATGAGCGTCTAACGTGTATGCCAAGCCCGAGTGTGTTTTCTGTCCAAGTATCTTTCTTTGCATTTGGATCTGTGCCACCTTGAGTCAGAAAATGCTATCATCCAAGATTCTGATTCCCTCATTTCCTTTATCTGCTTGGTGCCCAGCTTGCTCTCCGATGTGGCAACTTTCTGCTAACCCTTTTTTCTCCACAAACTCGAGCTTCCACTTCTCTTGCTAATGCTTCTTTGTAGTCTTGCCAGTGAAGCCTCTTAAACAGGATGGGACTGCATTTTTAAGGCATTAGACTTAATAAGCAGGTCATTACCACTGTTTACTAACCTGGGCTCGTTAATAAGGCTTTGTGCTTTTCACCTTACCACAGCATACTGGGGTTATTAATTAGAGCAAGAGACTTAAGGACCCTGGATTTGCTCTAAGGCCATCTGGGGAGATGGCTCGGTCTTGGGTCATAATTTCCGTTAAAATGTTTCCAAGGGGATACATTTCAGTTACCATGAAATGTTATTTCCCGTCAATGTCAACTCTTTTTCTCTTTAAATGGGTTGCTTTTAGGTCTGTAAAATTCCCCACTGTAATCCACCTAATGCCTCATTGAACTCAACAGCAGAGGCCGTGGGAGGGGGGGCGGGGGGAGGTCAGCAATTGAAAGCATGGGTTGGAGCCAGACAGCCTGGGTCTAAATCCTGGCTCTGCTGCTTCCTGCATGACATTGGGCATGTTCATTTCATTCCTGGTTCTTTCTTTCTTTTTTTTTTCTTTTTAAATCTGGGCAAGGGTGAGGATTAAATGAATGTAAAATGCTTAGGTCGGCATCTGGCACACAGTGAGTGTCTTACAGATAGGAGCAGTTATTTTTAAAAATGTATTCAATCCAAAGAAATTGCTTTTGCTGTCTGCTGTGTAAAAGGCATGGTTTAGTACTCTGGCCTTTCTGGGATGGGGTTACAGGTTGCCCTCTTGTCTCACCGAAATTCATATGTTGAAGTTCTAACCCCTCGAACTCCAAAATGCGACCTTATTTGGAGATAGGGTTTCTTTAGAAGTAATCAAGTTCAAATGGGCTCACGCAGCGGATTCCAATCCAGTATGAGGGCTGTCCTTATCTAAAGGGGAACGTGGATACACAGACACGTGTAGAAGGAAGAGGAGGTGATGAAACATGGGAAGAAGGTGGCCATCTGCAAGCCAGGGAGAGAGACCCGAAATGGATCCTCACAGCCCTCTGAAAGAAACAACCCTACTGACACCTTGATTTTGGACTTCTAGCCTCCAGAACTGAGAAAAGAAATGTCTGCTTTTAAGCCGCCTAGTGGTGGTACTTGGTTATGACAACTGTAGGAAGAATCCAGATGGTCATGACATTCATCACTGTCTGCTAGGAGGGGTGTATTCCATAGTGCTCTGGTTGCAAGCAACAAAAATTCACTAAATGTTGCTTAAGCACATAATAAAACAAAGATTAACTTATAATGATATAGAAGTATCTCATGAAAATCAAGGACAGGATTGTAACTGGCACACAATGTCCACAGGACTTCCCATCTCACCCTGGCTGGGTGGCTCTGTTGGTTGGAGTATCAGCCAGTGCACCAAAAGGTTGTGGGTCAGAGTCCCTGTTAGGGTGCATACTAAGTTCAGATTTGATCCCCAGTCAGGGCATTAATGAGAGGCAACTGATCGATGTTCCTCTCCCCTCCCTTCCTCTCCTCTCCTCTCCTCTCCTCTCCTCTCCTCTCCTCTTCTTCCCACTTCCCTTTGCACCCCTCCCTTTCCTTCCCCTCCCCTCCTCTCCCCTCCCCTTTTCTCTCCTCTCCTCCTCTCCCTCTCTCCCCCACTCCCCTACCCTCCCTTCCCTTCTCTTCTTCTCCCCTTCCTTCTCCTCCCCTCTCTGCCTTTGGTCCTCTCCCCCTCCACCCTGGTTTTTTGTTCCTCCCTAATCCAGATGGCAGCACACATGGTCCCCATCTGCATTGGGGTTTGTGTATTAAAGATACAGCCCCCTAGAAAGGAACTGCATGGATTGCTCAGCAGATTCTAATTCTAATGGAAGCGCGTCATCTTCCCCCCCTGGGTCAGGTGCCAGCGCCACCAGCTGGGACCAGGGGGACAGTATCTCAGTGCACAGACATGGCATTCCTACTGTAACCACGTGGATGGAGTGAGGGGAGGGACCACACCTAAACAGGGAACCTATGGCAGGTAACCCAAGGGGGGCTCCCTTAACAGTGATGCGCGCTCACGGAGCTGCAGCGCCCACCACAGCCTTGCGGGAAGCTGCAGAAGCTTAGGGGAGAGGTCACATGACCTCTGCTAGTCCTGGAGCTAGAGTGGCTTTTTTCACCTTTAAGCAGGTAGAAATTAGTAATGGTTGAAAGCATAGGTCTTTAAACATATATTTTTTTTTTCTTTAAATATATATACATTATATATATATATATACACATTATATATATATTTTTTAATTGATTTCAGAGAAGAAGGGGGAGAGAGCGAGAGATAGAAACATCAATGATGAGAGAGAATCATTGACCGGCTGCCTCTTGCATGCCCCCTACTGGGGGTCGAGCCCAAAACCCTGGCGTGTGCCCTGACCTGGGAATGGGATCATGACCTCTTGGATCATGACCTCTTGACACTCAGCCACTGAGCCACACTGGCCGGCCGAGAGAACATGGTTCTTTGCATCAGAGACGCGTGGTTCCAACCCAACTGTGCCTTTTCTTAGTTATGTAGCCTTGGCCATGCCCCCATGCCTCTTGGCACCTCAGCCTCCTCGTCTTTCAACAAGGGCAGTCAATAGAATTGCCCGCTTCCTGAGTTTCAGGTGAGCTATCAACGGGTCCTTGGCGACATATAAGTACCCAGTAAGTGTTAGCCGTTCTTAGCATCACTCATACCTGCTGACTCCTTCTTTGTTTTGCTTTTCTCCTTCAGGCCGAGTTCTCAGAGTTGAACCTAGCTGCCTATGTTACCGGGGGCTGCATGGTGGACATGCAGGGCGTGAGAAATGGTACCAAGGTAGTGAGGTAAGGAGGACTGAGATCCAGGGCCCCTTCACCTGTGGGGGGGTTCCTCACAGAGCCACCCCCTCCATCTAGTGGCCACGCCTCACTTCTGAGCTACTGTGCTTTCGCATGTCTGTCGAATGTCTGTTCTCCGAGTGTCGGGTGTTGTTGCCATAGAAACGGCACGTGGCACAAACAATACGGGGAGTTAACTGGGTGCCCTGGCATGAGCCCTGGGTTTGGGGAGAAAGGCTGCGTTCCATCCCTGGCTTTGTGGCTCGGTTTGGGTGTGTTTTCTAGTCTCTTACCCCCCGATTCTCGTCGGCGGCATGGTGATGGCAGCACCGAAGTGGGAGGCGGGTCTGTGAGAGCATCCTATGAATTCTAAAGTGCAGCACAAACCTAGCGGCTTATTTTAATGCGTGACGTCCTGCTTCCAGCAGCGTGGCAGACGGAATGCCCCTCCCGGGACATCAGACCTACAATTGCGGGATCTGATGTTTTCCAGGAAACCTGTTTATAACGTGTGCTGAGCTGGAGGGGGAGCGAGGGGATGCTTGAGAAGCCCAGAAATGTCAAGAGAGTGGCAACGCACAGGAGAGAGAAATGGTGGCGCTAATAGAGTCCCGTTTAGTGAAGCACCCAGAGGAGGGTGCTCACTTAGTCTTGTGAGGATTTCGATGGGGAGGAAATAGGACTCAGATTTGGGGAAAACAGGAAGAACTTGGAGGAAAATGTGGTATTTATTCTGAGCCTTGTCAAATGGTAGGATGTGGGAGTTCTATGCATTCCACGGGTAGGAAATAGTCTTTGTAAATGCAGACAAGCCAAAAAAAAAAAAAAAGGTGTCTGGGAGATTATTATAATTCAACTAATCCAGCCATCATTTACCGAGTGCCAACCTTGTACCGGCTGGATGCGGCAGCGGCATCAGGGCCGGGGGTTCAGAGGGAGGACAGTCTCGATCGGAATGAAACCCTGGGTCCGATGAGCAGGTCCATGGCCTCCAAGGCTCTGTTTGCCAGGGTGGTGTGGCCTGTGGCACTGCCAGCGGGGCTGCCACGGCGAAACGCCGCCCGGGACCCTTAACCACAGACAAAGACAAGCAGACACAGACATCATGAATGAGAAGAAACAGAAAAATAGACAATAGGTACCAAAAAAGACATGACATGGCTTCCCAGTTCCAGTGATGGTGGACTAGGTTATTTGGGCTAACTCTTCCCCCCAAAACAACTTAAAAACTGGTTTTAAATAATAACAGTCTTCAAAGCCTCCAAGGTTTTGGCACGACAAAGAAGTACCTGGAAGAGAATGATGGGGAAATGGAAGCCCAAAGAGAGATATGAGTATGAAAGCTACCTTTTCCCTAAGAGTCTTTCTAAGTCTGACGTGTTAACATTGGTTTTGATCACCAACCAGGACAAGGGAGTCAGAGATCAGCACCCAGAGCCACTCAAGGTGGGAATGTGGTGATAGACCCTCCCCACAATGAGCTGAGACCCACAGGACTGTGCCTTCAAGGTGAATGTGAATTACAAGTCGATGAACCCTTGCATGTCATTGCAGTTTGAACTACAGTTGTATTGGTTTTCCAGGGACTCTCAAGCATGGGAATCCCAGATATGCCAGAAATAAAAGCTGTCTTGTATAGAGCAAGGCACTTTGAGCCTAGGCCTCAGATAATTATTCAATTGATTATACAATAGCTAGCACAGAGTCAAAGATAAGCAGACACAGACACCATGAATGAGAAGAAACAGAACAATAGACAATAGAAAGAAGCCTTTCTATCTCAGGTACTAGAATTTTTAGGCACTGATTCTTCAAATTTTTAAAATCACATATATTCAATGGGAAAAAAATCAGGTTTAAAGATAAATGCAGGGAATAGGGAACTATAAAAAGTGACACAACAGCCTGCCCAGCGTGGCTCAGTGGTTGAAGGTTGACCTGTGAACCAAGAGGTCACGGTCCAAGTCCAGGTCAGGACACATACCCAGGTTTCGGGCTTGATTCCCAGGAGGGGGCATGAAGGAGGCAGCCGATCAATGGTTCTCTCTCATCATTGATGTTTCTATTCTCCCTCCCTCTCCCTATTGATTCTGTAACCACTGAGCCATGCTGGGCAGGTTGAAGTGACACAATCAATTTTTTAAAAAACCAAATAGAACTTCTAGAAATGAGATGTACAGTATAACCCACATCATTGCATGTGTTGTATTTAACAACATATTAAACACCACTGAGAAGGTGTTAATAGAGTGAAATGTAGAGCTAAAGAAATTATCCCAAATAAAGCACAGAGAGAAAAAAGATAGGAAGTCTAGATGACATGGTTTGTTCATGTGAGAGGATCTAACATTGATTGAATCGGAGTCTCAGACAGAGAGGGAGAGGGGACCAGAGGCAATATTTTACGAAACTCTAGCTCAACATCTTTATAAAAAATACATTTTATTAAAAATGCTCTATCCACTGAACCAAACCCGTTAGCGCTGGCTCAACATCTTTCAGAAAGATACCAAAGCACCAAACACAGAAGCACAACAGATTTAAAGGAGAATAAATTAAAAGAATACCAAGGCACCAAGACACAATAGTGTCAGTGCAGAAAGGCGAAGGGAAGTAAGCAGTAGCCAGATTCAAAAAGGCAGCTGCTCTGATTGGGCTAACAGACCAACGGCAGCTCTCAGGTGGCAGCGGGCGAGTATCTTCAGGGGCCGAAGATAAATAATCGCCAACCTATAACCCCATCCCCGGCGACACCTCTTTTATGAATGAAGGCAAAATAGAAACATTTACAAATGAACACCCTCAATGAGGGAAATTGTCAAGTATGAACTTTAGGCAGAAAGAAAAAAAAATCCCAGAATAACCTAAAGCATCAAGAAGAAAGGAGAACGAAGGAGGTAAATGTTAATAAATGCTGTCTTGAGAATAATGATGATGTCTTATGAAGGATTAAAATGTGAGGGGTTAAAATATACATCAATGCGTTAGTAGGGACGGGGGAGGGGAGTACATGAATGTGTTATGAGGCCCTGGCATTGTCAGGGAGGAAAGTCAATGTGTTGATTAAAAACAAGCTTTGAAAAACAAAGATGAAGTATTAGGCATTGATTCTTAACATTTTTCCTGCCCTCTCGGGTTTGGCTCAGTGGCTAGAGTGTTGGCATATGGACTGAAGGGTTGCAGGTTCGATTAGGGCACATACCTTGGTTGCAGGCTCGGTTCCTGGCTCTGGTTGGGGATCATGCAGGATGCAATAAATCGATGTGTCTCTCTCACATGAATGTTTCCCTTTCTTTCTCTCTCCCTCCCTTCCACACTCTAAAAATCAATGGAAAAATTATCCTCAGGTGAGGATTAACAACAACAACAACAAAATGTAGTACTAAGCCCTGGCTGGTTTTGCTCAGCCCAGTTTTCCTCAGTGGTTAGAGTGACAGCCTATGGCACCAAAGAGGTCTCAAGTTCGATTCCAGGTCAAGGGCATGTACCTCTGGTTCCCCAACCCCAGTAGAGAAGCATGCAGGAGGCAACCAAATGATGTGTCTCTCTTTCTCTCCCACACACACCCCCCTTCACTCTTTCTGGAAATCAATGGAAAAAATAACCTCAAGTGAGGATTAAAAATAAATGTAATAGTTAAAAAGTACAAGAGAAAAAAATATAAATAAAGAAGTCAAGAAAGGAGGAATACCAGCATAGAGCGGGCGTTACAAGTAAAATAAGATGGTAGACTTAAATCCAAATATGTCATCAGGTTGCTATCACTGTGAATGGCTTGTGCAGCAAGCAGTCCTAGCCATTAAAATATTGAACTCTTTCTATGCAGGTTGACCAATGGCTTCTGCCCTGAGCCCTCACCCGGTGGATGGGCATGGCCATGGGGTTGCTTTTTAGTCTCCCAGGTCACCACACTCCTGAACCCCAATCCCTATCTTTGTTCCTCCCGTGGTCAGAGGACGCCTAACATTGTTGGGGAGACACAGGCTTGAAAGCAATGGTGGGACCCCGAGAGCAGATGCTCCGTTCCTTCTGTCCCTTCATGGCTGCAGATCCCCTAGAGCTGCCCTCTCATGGCCACAGGTGAGAACTGCAACCTCCACAAAGTCCCCGGTGAGTTGTTACATAGTCAGTCTATCACCAGTAGATCAGTAACTACGTTAAATGTAAATGGACTAAATGCTCTGGTTTACAGAGCACCTGCAGCAAGATTGCCAGAGTAGATTTGTGAAAAATCCAACTATATTCCATTCAAGAGGCTCATCCAAAACCTAAGGATATAGAAATTTTGAAAGGGAAATGATTGAAAAATAGATATACCATGTAACTAACTACTTCTGGGCTGCAGAAAGCTAGCCAAGGGAGCTGTATTAATATCGGGGGTAAAATAGACTTCCAGATGAAAAGCATTACTCAGGAAAAGAAAGAAATCCATGAGGAGAAAGAATTCATGTACCCAGAAGAGACCATTTTAAATGTACTATAAGCACCAAATGAAAATGCCACAAACTGTACTTTAACAGTTGGCAAAACTATGATGAGCAATAAACAGTGCGCCATCAGGGGAGATTGTGAGAATGGTGCTACCTCTACACATTCATTTACTTCTCACAGCAGCCTCATTTCACATAAGCGTATTAAAAAACAGCAACAACCTAAAATGCAAAATTTCGGAATCGGTGCATGTTCCTGTTTGGGATTACTTGTGCTTATGCTCTGCCCCCTCTCTGAGAAAGGCATTGAACTGTCCTCTTCTGTAATGTGCAGGGACCAGAACATCCATCCCATTAGTCTTCACCTTTGTCTGCGGGCGAGAACCACGTGGGAATCGTTTAGAAGCCTGGTGCTCAGGCCACGTGTCGGGCCAGTGACACTGGAATCCGTGAGGATAGGCTTTGGGCCTTGGTGTTGCGGCTCCCGGGTGGTTCCCATGGGCAGCCTGGGGGGAAACCTCGCAGAGTGCCCTCACCTGGCCCTGCCCTGGGGTGGTCAGCTGGAAGGCCAGGAGCCTGCTGGTGTGCTGCCTGAACAAGAAAACACCCCGCCAAACAGACACCTCCACACCTCGTGGCAGACTTGTCGTCCGTCTTCTTCTAAATTGGCAGAATTGTTTGCAGAGATACATTTGCTGCAGTGTTCCAGGTGTTTCCTAATCAGCCAGCAGCCCAGCGTTTAGGAAGGGCAGGCTGCAAAGACAGTTGCGACGGGTTGAATTGTGTCCCACTCCTCTCCCCCCAAAAGAAGTATTAAAGTCCAACTCCTGGAACCTCAAAATGTGATCTTACGTGGAAATGGGGCCGTTGCAGATGGAATTGGTTAAGATGAGGTCACACTGGAGTGGACTGGGCCCTTAATCCAGCATAACCGGGGTCCTCATCAGAAAAGGGAAGTTTGGCTGCAGACACAGGGAAAGGACGTGTGATGGTGGAGGCAGAGATGGAAGCGCTGCATCTACAAGCCAGGAGCACCAAGGATGGCCACCAGCCACCGGAGGCCAGGGTCCAGGCATGAAAGAGATTGTCCCCCGGCTCTCAGAAGAAGCCAGTCCTCTAAGTTGATTTCACATTCCCAGCCTCTAGAACTCAGACAGAATACAGCCTGTTGCGTTAAGCCAGTGGTCGGCAAACTCCTTAGTCAACAGAGCCAAATACCAACAGTACAACGATTGAACTTACTTTTGAGAGGCAAATTTTTTAAACTTAACCTTCTAACGCCACTTCTTCCAAATAGACTCGCCCAGGCCGTGGTATTTTGTGGAAGAGCCACACTCAAAGGGTCAAAGAGCCGCATGTGGCTCGCGAGCCGAAGTTTGTCATCCACGGCTTTAAACCACCCAGGCCGGGGTCCTTGGTAATGGCAGCTCTAGAAGATGAATACAGCATGCTTCTCCCCACATGCAAGCTCCTGGGGAGCCTGTTAGCGTGCACATTCTCAGCCAGCAGGACTTCAGGGAGGACCTGAGGCTCTCAATGTCCCCTGAGCCCCCAGAGGAAGCAGTGCCGCCAGCCCTGCAGACTCCAGTGTGAGCAGCAAGTGCGGACCAGCTCCCCTGCGATGCTGCCGTGGAAGCCCGACCTCGAGTAGTCAGGGCTGCGGGGGCAGTGAGTGCGGGCACAGTCCAAGCCCTCGGATCAGGGTTCCCTGGGGGCGGTTTCGATTTCTTCTGTCCAGGCCCAGGAAGATGCTTGCGGTCTCAGCCAGACAACTTGCTTTGGCAAGTCCCAGGTTACAGACCTGTGAGAACATGCACACCAGCCAGATGCCCGCTCCCCGACTCACAGGGTGACCTGTAGGTGGGGAGTCAGTAGGATCTGCCTTGGGCATACGGTGTGGTGCCAAGGCCTCTCTGTGGTCTCCCAAAGTAAGGGTTTTGAACATGGCTCTTGACTCCCAGGGTGCCTTTTCAAAGAGACCTTCGGCACGTCCCAGGGTCCAATGCAAGCAAGGCCTCCGTCCTCCAAAGTCTTGCTCGTGGGGAGCACCTCCAGGGCAGGGGACCAGGCGGCATGGTACATCAGACCACACCTGGTTTTCTCCAGCAGCTGTTCCTCCTGTTTTGGGGGAACAGCGGCTCAGTGTTCCCAGGGGTGACTGACCCCTCTTCAACTTGCAGTCTGTGTGGTGTCCAGAGCGGAGGGCGATGCGCAGCCCTGGGATCAGAAGAGCACACTGGGCCGGGAGCCAGGCCGGTGAGGCTCCGGGCGAGGCTGTTGCTGGGGTTTCCGGGGGAGACACGTGCATGCTACTGGGCTGCTGAGCTGGTGGCCGGGACGGCTGGGGGCATCCGTTTCTCTGAGAGGGAATGGTCTGCTAGGTGAGGCCAAGGCCAAGGCCAAGGGAAACAGCCGAGAGAGAGAGAGAGAAAGCCGGTGACCTGATGCTATTATCCAGGGCCCTGGGTCCAGACTGATCTCCAAATCTCAGCCCCCTAGTGCCCCCTCCTCCCACCACCACACACATTTCTCTCTGAGGAAGCCAGCTGGAGTTGCACCTATAGAATTCGTGAATTCTTGTTTATTTAACAAACCCTTTATAGCATTTCCTTCGTGCCAGCCACTGTTCCAGGCACTTACCACACACCGGCTCATTTTATCCCTTCAACAGCCCTGTAGAGTATGTGCTGTCATAACCCACATTTTCTAGATAAGGAGGCTGAAGCGCCAGCACGTTGGGTAAAGTAGTCAAGGTCTCCAGCCAGGAAGTGGCAAAACGGGGACTCCAGCCTCGATTCTGACCCGGAGCCGGTGTGTGGCACCTCTGCCCTGCACCGCCTCTGTGAGGAGGGACGCTGTGTCTGGCCAGAGCTGCTTAAAGAGGCAGTGAGCTCCTCATTGGGCGTGGGAAGCAGAACTATGCCAATCCATCTGGTGGGAAAATATTAAAGGGCCGAAACCAGTTTAGCTCAGTGGATAGAGCATCGGCCTGCAGACTCAAGGGTTCCATGTTCGATTTCGGTCAAGGGCATGTACCTTGGCTGAGGGCACATCCCCAGTAGGGATTGTGCAGGAGGCAGCTGATTGATGTTTCTCTCTCATCGATGTTTCTAACTCTCTATTCCTCTCCCTTCCTCTCTGTAAAAAATCAATAAAATATACTTTAAAAAAATATTAAAGGGGTCCAAGCACCTGACTTGTAAGTGGTGGGAATTTAGTAAAATGAAAGAACATTAATTAGTAACATAAAAAACATATGAAAGTATAAAACTCATTGATAAAGGGAAGTATTTGGTCAGATTAAGAATACTCTAGTACTATAATAATGGTATGTAAATCACTTTTAACTCTAGTATGAAGGATAAAAGACAAAGGTGTTCAAAATGACCGTAGCTGTCATGATTTTTAAACCCATACACAATATAAAAAGATGTAAACTGTGATGTGGAAAACATAAAATGTAGGGAGGGGGAAGTAAAAGAGTAGAGTTATTATAAGTGGTCGAAGTTGTTATCGGCTTGAAATAGACTGTGATAACTGTAAGATGTTTTATGTAGGCCTCGTGGTTACCATAACGCAAAAACCAATGGTAAATACACAAAACTGAAAAAGAGGATTCAGAGCATAACATCACAGAAAATCAAAGGAACACAGCAAGGGAGAAATAAAGAAAAAAGAAACTACAAACTAGCCAAAAAACAGTGAAGAACATGGCAATAGGAAGTCCATTCTTATTGATAGTACTTTAAAGGTAAATGGATTAAATTCTGTAATCAAAAGACACTGAGTGGAAGAAGGAATTTAAAAAAAATCTAGCCAAAACCGGTTTGGCTCAGTGGATAGAGCATCGGCCTGTGGACTGAAGGGTCCCAGGTTTGATTCCGGTCAAGGGCATGTACCTTGGTTGCAGGCACATCCCTGGTAGGGGGTGTGCAGGAGGCGGCTGATCTATGCTTCTCTCTCATTGGTGTGTCTAGCTTTCTGTCCCTCTCCCTTCCTCTCTGTAAAAAATCAATAAAAATATATTTAAAAAATAAATAAATAATTTTTTAAAACATCTAACAATGTTCTGCCTACAAGACACACACTTTTGCTTTATTTTTAAAATATATTTTATTGATTTTTTACAGAGAGGAAGGGAGAGGAATAGAAAGTCAGAAACATCGATGAAAGAGAGACATCAATCAGCTGCTGCTTGCATACCCCCTTACTGGGGATATACCCGCAACCAGGGTACATGCACTTAACTGGAATCGAACCTGGGACCTTTCAGTCCGCAGGCCGATGCTCTATCCACTGAGCCAAACCAGTTTTGGCTGTACTTTCGCGCTAAAGACATGCAGAACCTGAACATGGGGGGATGGTAAGGATGCAAACAGAAACCAAAAGAGAGCAGGGGTAGCAATACTTTCGTCATTCAAGATAGAGTTTTAGTAGAAAACCGTAGCAATAGACTATGAAGGACAGTATGTAATGATAAAAATGTCAACTCACCAAAAGGATATGATAATTGTAGATATATATGGACCAAACATCACCGCACCTGAATGTATAAAGCAAACATTAACAAATCTGGAAGGAGAAATAGCAATACAACAATAGTAGAGAACTTCAATACCAGACTTCGAACAATGGGTCAGAAAATACAGTCAGAAAATCAAGAACAAAACATTGACCTTGAACTACGCTTCATACTAGTGGACCTAACAGACATAGCAGAACATGTCTTCCATCCGACGGCAGAAGAATAAATGTTGTCAAGTGCACAGGGAACATTCCCCGGGGTAGATCAGATGTTCGGGAACAGCACAAGTCCTAACAGCTTTAAGAAGACTGAAATCATGTTATGTATCTTTTCAAACCAAAGTTGCATGAAACTAGAAATAAATAGCAGGAGGAAAACTGAACTAAAAATGTTTACGTGAGGTGATGAATATGTTAACTTGATCGTGGTAATCATGTCATAATGTGTACATATATCAAAACATGTTGTAAACCTCAAATGCATAACAAAACATCTCATGTACCATCAATATATGTCATTATTATTTGTCAGTCCTAAAATCAGTAAACCCGGTGGCAGGGAGAAAGTGGTAGCACGTAGATTTGAACTCAGGTCCCTGAATATATGGCAAGTGAATGACCAAGTGTCTTTAAATTCTGAGACTTTTGTTATTCTCTTCCTTGCATTACCCCTGTGCCCTCCATGGCTTCTGGTTCTGTGGAACCTACCCCAGGTTGGCATGAGTGGGCCCTGGGATTGTGCAGAAAGAGGCAGGAGGTAGCAGTTTCTCCAGGGCTGGGGCTCACCCAGGGTTTTAGAAAGTCAATATTGCTCTTAGAACTCTACTGCTCAGACCTGAGAGCCTACCTCTCGGAGCCTCCATTTCTTTATCTATAAAAGACAATCGTATTACTTTGCATAGTTCTCCCAAGGATTAAATGAGATATGATGCGTGAGAAGTTTGTTCGTTCATTCCACAAATACTAAGGGTCTACTCTGTTCCAGGCTCCATTCCAGATTTGGGAATTTTTATCAGACAGGGGCTTAGGCAGAAAACAATTCACCCGCACACACATGGTTTAAATAGAGATTTTAAGGAAGGAACCACTCACAGAGGAGCGTGTGGGCCAAGGGAACAGGAGGCAGCCAGTATCTAACTACAGCAAGCAGCAGGAAGCCATTGCTTCCTACTGGGGGGAAGAGATAGGAATGGAAGTGAATTACTAGACTTACTCCAGTAGGTTTCATCTAGACTTGAAGGGGGAGAGAGGTTGGGACTCAGTTGAAGTCCTAATTGTGGAAGAACTCAGCTACCTCCAGAGTCAGGGCATGGAAGTGGGCGGGCACCAACCTGCCCTGCCTTCCTCTCTCCTGTTGGAGCCTCACTTTGGCTGTGCCAAGCAGAGAGCAGTGAGCCAGAGAGCTGGGTTGCTGCTATCCACAGAGGCCTGCCTCCTGGGGCCCGGAGCAAGGCAGAGGGGAGTGGGTGGGGGCAGAGGGACAAAATAGAAAATTAATCTCTTAGGAAATCATCAAAACAGACGTGGTGCCCGTTCAAGTTCAGATGCTCAATTAGTGCTTTGTAAACAGTAACGTATTCCATTTGAGTTGCTGAAACTGTCAGTAATTGCAGTAGTCAAATTGATAGCACCCCTTACTCTGGTTTCTGCCCAACACCCAAACTCGGGATGGCCTGCTCACCAGCTTGAGCTGCAGAGCTGCTAAGAGCCACCTACAGGGCCAGGGTCTCAGGTTGCAGAATTCCATTTAGGAAGCCAGAGTAGGGGCCGCCCGCCCCCCCCCCGCCCCCCGCCCCCTTGTGCGGGTGGGAGGGGCACATGAAAATTCATGCTTAGTGGATGGCTGTGGCCACTCTGGGCCCATGTTCAAGCCTGGCTTCACAATGGAGCAATTAAAGGGGCAGCCATGCCCATCCAGATGGACGGGATTCGAAACACAGGACAGGAGAAACCAAGAATGAGAAACACCCAAGAGGCAGATCTTGATGAGGCCCGGCATCCCGCAAGCCCTGCTCTCAGTCTCCGGCAGTAGACAACCCCACATTACAGGCACTCGTTCAAACCACAGCGGCTGATGCTGCGCATCCACTCATTACAAGGTCAGGTCTCGAGAGGGTTGAAGAGAGGAAGCCTAAGCAACCCAAGTCCTTGAGGAAAGTCATCCAAGACTCAATACACACTCCCTCTCACCCAGGACCACCCCAGACTTACTATCTCCAGGGAGCGTCTTTGGGACAAGACGGAAAGGTTTGGGCCTGTCCCAGAGAAGAGATTTTATTCAAACTTAGAGGTCTAGAGTTAGGACAGTCTCCTTAGAGTTTCCTAGGTGTTCCCATATTGCAGATGGGAAAACTAAGACCCGGGGGACTGTCCAAATCCTCCTAGCTCCTGAACTAGAAAGCGGCTCTCCGAGTTTCTGATCTCTCTGTCCTTCAACCTCCCAAACATCCCACCAAAGAGTGTTCTAGAATAATGCGCCTTTACTCTTTATTTCATGCGTTATTGCCCAGTCTTCTGAGCATCTCAAACTTGGAATTTCAAATTACGGATATTCATTCATTCAACAGATATCTGTGGAGCACATTCAGAGTGCCAGCCACAGTGGGGCAGCTATTACGGTTTCTGCTCTGTGTTCTTGGTCTGTGTCTGTCTGGAAAAGGGCTCCCTGTAGCTCTTCTAAATGGTTAACACCCGCACTGAGCTTTTCCTCCTTTCTCTCCTTTCATTCATTAAAGATGGGCCAGAGGATACAGCAGTGGGCAACACAGACAATGGCCCTTGTGGAGCTGAGATTTAAGTTGCAGAAAACGCACAGCAGACAAGTGAGCAAACATGCATTCTAATGGCAGGTCGTGAGAAATAGTCGAAGCCAAAGAGGAGATAGACAGGCCGGTATTCGAGACAGTAGGGTGAGCAGAGGAGGCCTGAGCAGAAACCAAAAGAAAGTGAGCCGAGTGAGCCCTGGGAATTTGGGGAAGTGTCTCTCTCTCTCTCTCTTCTTCTCTTCATTCTCTCTCCTTAGAGTAGATGAGCACTCAGGTGAGGGGCAGCTCTGGGGCCAGAACAGGCAGAGAAGGACCCAGCTGGTGTGGCTCAGTAGTTAAGCGTTCATGATCCAGGGGGTCAGGGTTCGAGTCGCAGTCAGGGCACAGGCCTAGGGTGCAGGCTCGGTCCCCAGCTGGGGGCATGCAGGAGGTAGCTGATCAGGTGGGTCCTTCTCCCTCTCTCTGAAATCAATACTAAACACATACGCACATATTAATTAATTTTTTAAAAGAAGAGGCAGAGTAGCAAGGCAGAGACTTTCCTCGGCTTGGCACACTCTGGTCTTTCAGGGTCCTGTTTCCACACCCTCTCCTCTGCCTGCAGGACAATTTCCTCCACTCCTTTGTGCTTGCGAGCCTCTGGGATGTGCCCAGATAGGTGGGGTGGCTTTGTGGCTCAGAGCCCACATGCGGGGCAGGGCCAACTGCCCAGGGTGGGTCTGGCTCTGCCTTCTGCAAGCTGTGAGGCCCTGGACCAGTCTCTCTACCTTTCTGGCTCTCGGCTTTTCCATCTGTAAAGTGGGAACAAGTAGTCCTTCCTCCCTAGTGAGATGTATGAAGTAGGTAGAATGAGTCTGGCTGACCGTCTTTGCACCTGTTTTTTCTTCTTCCTGAAACATTCTCAGTTCCTTTCAGATTTATGATCACATGTTACCTCCTCAGGGAGATATTCTTGCCAGACCCTACTATCCTTGCTCTTAAGGCCCAACTGTGTATTTTTTTCTTTAAGCATTTATCACTGCCTGAAATTATAAATAGATGATATATCATTGATTGATTGAGAGGGGATAGATTATATAGATACATTAATATAATTTTGTTATAGCAACTAGAGGTCTGATGCACAAAATTCATGCAAAAGTAGGCCTTCCTTCCCCCTGCTGCCAGCAAGCATGTGGGACCTGGGCTTCCCTTGTAGCCCAGCTTTGTCCGGAAGGTTGTCTGGAAGGATGTCTGGTCTAATTAGCATACTATGCTTTTATTACTATAGATATTATATGGAGATAAAAGATATGCTATTATGTAATTACTAGAGGCCCAGTGCACTGCACCAGGGAAGTCCCTCTGCCTGGCCTGCACCGTCTCGCAATCTGGGACCCGTTGGGGGATATTGGACTGCTGATGTTAGCCCAATCCCCTGGCCTGTGGGGATCAGGCAGAAACGGGCAGTCTGACATCCCGGGAGGGATGTAGTATTGCGCAAAGTGGCAGGCAGCTGGGGAGGAGCCCGAGCCTGGGCAGAGTGCTGCTCCCACTCGTCCTGGCCCTGCAGCTTGGTGGTGCTGCCCTTGGAAGCAGGAGAGGCTTGTGCCACCACAGCTACACTTGCCAGACATGAACCTGGCGTCTGGCACTTGTCAGTCAGCTGAGCGGCTCTCCCACTGTGGGAGGGCACTGACCACCAGGGCATAGCTCCTGCACTGAGCGTCTTCCCCCTGGTGGTCACTGCATGTCATAGCGACTGGTCATTTGGTTGCTTAGGCTTTTATATATATAGATGTAGACTAGGTGTATACATTAATATAATATATTAAATATGATATATTAAATATAGGATGCATTATACTCTAGATATGCTGTTATGTAATTTGTTTTGTTCCCACTGTATTCCCAGCCCCTAGAAGAGCATCGTTCACCTATCAGGTTCTCAGTAACTGTTCGATGAATGAAGGTGTGAACCAGCCCTTAACCCATGGCTGGGTGTCCATGTTCTTATTGCTCTTCCTCATTTTGACTGATTCAGGAGGAGAATGGTTATTATTTACTTCTCATGTCTCCCACTAGACTGGGCCTTCCTTGAGGATTAGGTTAAGGGCTAATTTTCCAAATTGTACCCCCAGTGCCTGGGCCAGTGCCCAAGTCTTTGCTGAAAGCAGACCCTTCCAAGAATAAGATCCCCACAACTTTGCAAAGCAGAGTGCTCATGACGGAGAGGCCTCCTGCCGCTCGCTTGCGCCCGGTGCGGACTGCTGACCAGCACACGGCCCACCGCCTCCTCTCCCCGGCAGGAACAATGAGTCATTGAGGGTCCCGGCACAGCAGCCTTGTGGGGGGAAGGCCCCCATCTATCTCCCCGCCCAGGACCTTTGCCCTCCCCAGTGCCGGAGAAAGCAGGATCCCGGGCCTGGCAGAGGTGGGGCGTGGGAACGGGAGAGAGCGGCCCAAGACAGAGACAGGGAGAGTCTGTAACGAAATGCCAGGCTCCACTGCCCGTGCATTCCAGCCAACAGGCCAGCGCAGACCTGCCAGCTCCCCCGGGAGAGGGGGCGGCACTCTGACGAGCACACACGGCGGCTTCTGGTTCCCAGAATCAGAGATGGATAGAGGAGACCTGGGGAGCCACCAGGAGCCCCTGCCACTCCCGCACACCTTTCCTGCTACAGCCGGGCCAGGGAATGGCCCCAGTGCTGGGTCCACATCCTGGTCCTCCCGCTCCCACCTGGATGTGCTCCCCACCTCACACGACCCACCACGGGGGAAATGGCCCCAGTGCCTGCGTCACCATTTGGCTTTGGCGTCCTGGCCTCCTCCTCTCACTCAGGGGCAGTCACCTTTGCTAACAGGCCCGTGGGGCCCGGGACTTCCCAGTGGCAGGTAATTTGTCCCCTTTGGAAAGCAACGAGGCGGCCTTCGGAGGACTAGGACTCGTCCGAGGTCACACAGCTCACGAGTGGACGCCTGGGGTTCAGACTCCTGTGATGTGACATCACACTACCCTTCTCCCGGTTGGCACGGCTTCATACGGGGGAAAACACCACTGGTGTCAACGGTCCTGGGTTCGAATTTTGACTCCTCACGGTTTACACAACTGCACAAGAAACCGCACCTCCTGGTTCCCAGGTTCTTCCATTGTAAATAGTGGCTGCTTTGAGCTCTAAAAGGGAGAAGTCTCCAGGTGCCGGAAACACCGTGGGTGTTTCCCACCCCTCCCCACACCCGCCCTGCCCTGTCCTCACCCTTCCTGGTGGGAGCGAGCGGGAGGGAGGAGACTGTCCAGGGCCCGCTCCCATCCCAGCAATATGGTGGAGTGATCCGTGACAAGTTGCTGAACTGTTTCTAGATGCTGTTTCTTCATGGAAGCAGATCCATTCGCTTCCCGGGCTTGGTCATCCACCGGTTCAGTGGATTTCACTGTTTTTCATGAATGTGAATAATTTAGAAACCCCCTGCCCTACCTTTAAATTGTGGGTGCTTAGCTCTTATTCTCATCAAGTCTGATTGCTGGGTAGGGCCTGCATGTTGTTCAGCTCTACCTACGAGATTCCAAGACCAGGAATCCAAGGACCTCCTTTAAAAGCCACTGCACAACCCAGCTGGTGTTGCCCAGTGGTTAGGCATCGACCTATGAACCAGGGGGTCATGGTTCGATTCCAGGATCAGGGCACATGCCCTGGTTGCAGGCTGATCCCCAGTGTGGGGGCATGCAGGAGGCAGCTGATCAATGATTCTGTCTCATCATTAATGTCTCTCTCTGTGTCCCTCTCCCTTCCTCTCTGACATCAGTAAAAATATATTTAAAAAACTAAAGACCATGGCACAAGGAGCCATGACGAGGAGCCGCAGGCTGACAACCAGAACACAGGGCAATATGTTGTTTTAACGGGACCTTCATCATTTTCACACAGATGTGGACAGTTTGCAGCAGGCGTAAACAGATCCATTTGAACTTGCCTCGGGGCGCGAGGGGTTTGGTTCTGGCTCTCCCAGGGCTGACCGTGTGCCCTCGGAACGGCCATCGTGTCCTTTCTGAGTCCGTTTCCTCATTTGTGAAGGAGGGTGGCTGTCCTGCTTCCTAGGACAGTTGAATGAGTCACAACAGATTTTATGCATTTGGTGCAAGTTTTGTACATAAGCGTGTGATGTAATGTATACAAGTTAGGGTTATGTGAAGATAAACACTTTTTTTCTGGGACATTCCCCCCCCCGGCCCCCCCACCCCCCCACCCCGCAGCATGGTGGAGGTAGCTGGTGTTGGATGAGCCCGGATTTGGGACGACCGAAGAAAGTTGCACCTGAGCCTCCTCCAAGCCCAAAGCCAAAAGCTTGTTTCTTTATTTTAATAACAAATAATATGTCTATGCTGTTAAACCTGTGTCCTGGCATTGGGGACTATATCCCTTTACCTTCTGGGGTGTTTATACTGAGGGCGGGCACGCGTCTGAGAACAAAGCGGGGCCTCGGACAGTCAGCCTCAGGGTACGGGCCATTGCTCCCAGCCCTGGGGTATACGGGGTCTCTCGACCCCTGAGTCTTTCTTACTGATGGTGACAGTGTGTGTTTCTTTTTCTCTTATCAGCTCAAAAAAAACAAAACAAAAAAAAACACAGAACACCTCTAGTTTGATAATATCACTCCATCTGGTAAAACCCTTCTCTGTACTCAGAGGATAAAGACCGCCATCTGGCCCTCGGCTTACAGGATCTGGCCCCGCGCACTTGCCTGCCTCCACTCGCTCTCTCGCTCTCTTCGCGTCCGCCACGTCGGCTTTGTCTGGGCTCTGCAGTCCTCACCTGTTCTCTCCCGTCACTGTCCTCACTGCTCTGTTCCATCTGCGTGGACAGTTCTTTCCTCTCCGTTTCACCCGGAAAACTCCTGCTCCTCCTTCAGCGCTCAGCTCAGTGTCCCTCCTGGTGTGATACTGTGCCTGTGCTCGGCGGACTTGCCGTCCGTTTTCTCAGGGTGAGGGAAGGAACCTATATGAACAGCTGTTTCAAGTGCTCACTGTGCCTCAGGTATTGTGCTGGATGCTTTACATTATTTTCTTTTTTTAAAAATATATTTTTATTGATTTCAGAGAGGAAGGGATAGGGGGAGAGAGAGAGAGAAACATCAATGAGGAGAGAGAATCTTTCATCGGCTGCCTCCTGCATGGCCCACACTGGGGATCAAGCCCACATCCCAAGCATCTGCCCTTCACTGGAAATCGGACCCATGACCTCTTGGTTCCTGGGTCGACACGCAACTGCTGAGCCACACCTGGCTGGGCTGCATTGATTATTTTCGATTGTTGCATCCTTCCTGCGTGGTGAGTATGAGGAGCTACATTTTGTAGGTGAAAACTTGAGGGTCAGAGAAGTTGAGTATCTTACCCAGCATCCCTCTGCTCATGAGGGGCGGAGTTGCTGTTTGAATCCAGGTCCACCAGAACATAAAGCCTGTGTTCTGAGCACTCTGCCATGCCTGCCCCCTGCTTCTTTGTGCGGGAGCCAGTGTTTGGGCCTCTGTCAGGGGCAGGATGCTGTGCTTTCCGGGTGGGTGGGCTGGTGGCGACCCGCTTCCAGGGATCAAGGGTCAGGAAGGAGGTTGTTGCCATTTAATTACGTGCAGCGGCCGCTCTGCAGTTGGGCGATGACCGCATTTGTTCGCCATATGATGGCTTGGCTCCCAGTCAGCTCCCCAGAGAGAGCCATGCAGCCATCCTGATTACCACCCTCTGTGCTGAGGGGAGGACGCATAAAGAGGAGAAGCAACCACGTGGCTTGCATTGGCTCTGGGCAATCACGCAGAGCTTCCTGACTGCGCCCCCTCCAGGCTGCTCTCCTCCCCAGCTCCCCTCCCCCAATTCCCTCCCTCCCCATCCCTTCCCTCCCCCGTGCATGGGGCAACTGAGACTTTTCTTTGTCTCTCCTCCAGCCAATCTCTTTTCCTCTCCCTGTGCTTCTCCCCAGCAAATGCTGAGGCAGGAGAAGAGGAAGGGCCCTAACCGGTTTGGCTCGGTGGTTAGAGCTTCGGCCTGCGGACTGAAGGGTCCCAGGTTCGATCCCAGTCAAGGGTACGTACCCTGGTTTCGGGCACATCCCCAGTATGGGCTGTGCAAGAGGCAGCTGATCGATGTTTGTCTCTCATCGATGTTTCTAACTCTCTATTGCTCTCCCTTCCTCTCTGGAAAAAAATCAGTAAAATATATTTTAAAAAGAAAGAAGAGGAAGGCTCACCAGATGAGGTTGTACAGGCCTGTGCACTGCTCACAGGTGCCTTCCACTGGGGCCAGACGCCAGGCTGGTCTCTGCTCACCGGTGCTCTGTCCTCTGGCTGATGTGCACAAAGCTGTCCTGTAGGAAAAGGCTGGAGAATGTGGCTCAGGGAGAAGACTGTTAGGTAGTCCTGGGCTTTGGCAACCGAACGCCTCCTCCCTCCTTGGGGTCTGTATTCACCAAGGTGCCCGGACCCCAGACGTCCCGGAAGCCTGCGTCGCTGTTGTCACCATGAATACCGTTATGTAGGTCTGGAGCTCCTTAAGCAGATGACGAGGACCAAGGCCCTGACCTCTGGGTTCAAGAGCAAAGCCATTTTGGCATGGTATTTACGACCACAGAGCGTTCAGTTGAGCAAACATGGATTCGGGCCCTCAGCCTGTCACTTAACAGCTGTGTGACCTAGGGACGCTCACTCCCCCTCTCTGAGCCTCAGTTTCCCGTCTCAGGCATGGTGCTTATAAAGACTGGTAATAATGATAAAAATACAAACATGATAAAAATACTAACAGCACTTGCTTCCTTGGTGCCTGCCATTGTTCTATGCACCTTTATAGGGATTCATTCTTTCAATCCGCTGAGCAGTTTATTTCCCAGATGAAGAATCTGAGGGACAGAGAGATGAACTAACTTGCCTCAGGCCACACAGCAGCTAACCTGGGAAAGGTGGGATGTGAGTCAGGGCCCTTCTCTCACTCGCCAGGTAAAGCACACAGAAGTCACGCCTCCCCCAAAGAAGGCGCTCAGTGAGCAGAAGCCGGCCCTGGTCTTAGTGGCAGCTGCAGGCACCAGGGTCAGAGGCTGCCAGCACATGGGGAGAGTCTATAGATCCTCTGCCGTGTCATGCGGTTCTCAGAACCTGTTCCTTGAGGTACCCTGGTTTCTTTCAGATTGTTGCAGGTTAGAGGGGGACTGAGTGGGCAAGATTCTGGCTCCTCCTTCTCCCCCCATCACCTCTACCCAGGGGATCAGTTGCACTTTCGTCTATGTATATATTAAAATTCCAAGTAAAAATTTGCTTGAAAAAGAACACTGCTGCCAAGCAAGAGTTTAAAAGCATGTGGCCCAGCCGAACTCAAACATTTTTATTTATTTTATACCCCCCAGCACATACCCTCCCCCCCCCGCCCCCGTCTTGTATCCATTGGTTATGCTTATATATGCATGCATACAAGTCCTTCAGTTGATCTCTTATGGCCCCCGCCCCCCACCCTCCCCTGCCTTCCCACTGGAGTTAAACAGTCTGTTCAATGCTTCTTCGCCTCTGTATCTATTTTTCCCCCATTTATTTTCTTTAAAAAATTTTGCATCTGCATACTAGAAATAAACATATAAGAACAAAAAAATGTTTGAGTCTCAATTTCAATGTCCAACAGTTCTGAGTCCCAGTTTCAATGTCAAATAGTTGCTTATGTGTACATGTCAGCAATGGTATCTGCATGGTGGACACATGGTGGCAATGCATGTCCCACCCTTTCTGGCTCAAATATTTTTAAACGCGTGTGCCACCGGGAGGGCAAATGCCTTCCTTGCTCAGAGACACACAGCAAGTGAGCTGGAGCCAGAGCAGCGGCTTTTCGCTGAGCTTCCTTCTCGGTCTTGTTCTTTCCCCTCACTGGCAACTGGAGAATGTCTTGTGCTCCCATCTCCCAGTCCCTTCATTCCACTGCGCTCCCCGAGGCTCCGCGCACACCGCCTGTGTCTGTGCCTGGCCTGGGTGTTCCCTCCTGCACATGCTGATAGGTACCCCGTCCTGGCCACCACCCTACTCCCACCGCTGGCTCTGCCTCTCCGGTGAAGGTCGGGCCTGAGCTCAGAGAGGAAGGAGGGCTGACAGTTTCATAGTATTAATGGGATCCATTTGAGAAATGCTAAACCAACAGTCTTTGGAAATGCAGGCCTGGGGCCAGACACAGAGCTGGCCAGCTTTAGGGGGTGTGGGCGGGGGGGTATGGGGGGGTGGTTATTCTGAGGTGGAATTAGTGTCTTTTAAACACTGGAGGAAGACATTGTTTATTCATGATCCTGGGAGCACAAAGATAAAACATGCATAATGGATTTGGGGTCTCTCAGCAGACAGCTCTGCTCTGCTGTCTCCATCATCATAACAAAGACGCAGGTCCATCCACTGAGGCGGGCAGTTTTGTGTGGATTCTGTCCCAGTGGTGCATCTTGGTCGCAGGTTAGGAAACTGATGCTCAGAGAGGTGAAGGAATGGGCTCAAGGTCACACCCGCTGATGGGGGAGCCAGAATTGAACCAGGTTTCTCTAACTCTCAAATTCAACCCCTTTTGATGATGACGAGGTTCTCAAACTAGGCCAAGGGCAAAGCAGTGTAGCCCGGATGTTAAGGTGTGTATTTAGATGAAGACCACTGAGATGTTGTCACTTGGGATGAGTAGTATAGTAAGTACAAAGGTAGTTAAGACATTAGCTGTGGGGGCAAGTTGCCATAGCAACAAGATTCCAAGAGTCTTGGCTTGTAAGAGTTGCAACAGAAAGGCAGGACATTGTGTGCTGGGCTGGCCGGTGTGGCTCAGTTGGCTGGGCGTCGTCCTGGGCACCAGGGTGTTGCCAGTTCAATCCCCAGTCAAGTGCACATGCCCAGGTTTCAGGCTCCATCGCCTGTAGGGGGTGTGCAAGGAGGCAGCTGATCCACGTTGACCAGTGTTACCCACATCGATGTTTCTCTCTCCCTCTCCCTTCCTCTCTAAATAAAAATGAAAAAATTAAGACTTGGATTCACAACCTCACTCTGCTCTTTCCTGGTCGTGTCGACCTTGGACACGTTCTGAAACCTGTCTGTGCTTTCGTTTCTGCATTTGTAAAATGGGGATGTCAGGGGAGAGTAAAATAATATTTGTAAGTCACTTAAATAACAGCGCATGTTCTCAGCCTACATCATTGTTATCTGCCCAGCAGGAGAGTAATGTGTGTGAGAGAGAGATGATAGGAATGCCTGTCCTTTGGGGCCATGATGCTAAGGTTTGGATGATGTCATTCTTATTTTATTTCCCTCTAATCAGATCATAGGGATAAAACGGTGCCTCCCCTTCATCCATAGCTCATTTGGTTGTTTTTTTCTTACTATTGCATTCGCATTGTATCTACCTTGGGGACTGAATTTCAGGCATCTCTCCTTCCGATTTTGTGGCCAGAGTGCTCCACTCACCTCACCCTGGTCCCGGCCTGGTGAGGACCGAGAGCCGTCGCTGGCACACGGTAATGGACGTTCAGTTAATGTTTGCCGAGTGCTCCAAGTCCATGGGATTAGGGTCTTGTACCAAGTTGGGTCTTCAATGGATGGAACCTTCTGCAGGGTTTGCATGCCACCAGGATTCAGAGCTCAGGTTTGGGAATCAGACCACCTGGGTCCATATTCGGGCCCAGCCACTTACTGGGCGACTTTTTTAAGTCTCTTACTCTCTCTGTGCTTCCATTCCCTTATATGTAACAAGAGGCTAATGATAGGATCCTCCTTTATAGAGATGCTGTGAGGCTTTTGAAGGGGTTAATCCGTCTAAGGTGCTTACAAGAGTATGAGACACACGATGGACACTAAATGGATAGTAACCTCTTTATTATCTTTCTCCCGGGGTGAAGGGTCATGATGGACAGAAGGGCAGAAATGAGTCAGGCGGCTGAGGAAGACTGGGTAGAGCTATGTCAGGGAAGTGGAGTTCCGTTCTTGAAGTCTTGGCCAGTGGCAGGACTATCTGAAGCGCTCGCCTGACTTGCAGCCTCTTCCCCCTCTTCCCCGAGTCATTATGTTTGTGGCCCAAGCATCCCGGTTTTCAACACGCCGGGTGAGCGTGCCACAGGAGGTCCCAGGAGCACACGTTGAGAAACCCCAGATCTTAGCTTTGCAGGGAACAGTGTCTCTGAGGCCTGGAGCTTCCTGAGAACAAGCAGATCAGCCACTTCCTGTCTCCTTTCCTCCCTCCATCTCCCACAAGGGGGCTCGGCTTCCAGATGGGGTCAGTTCCAGCTGCTCCCAGGCTTCCCTGAACCAAGTACACCCTCCTTCCCCCCTTCCCCTCCCACCCCCCGCCGGGCCCTCATACTGTGCAAACCTCTGGCCCTCAGAGACTTCCCAGCCACTGTGCAGATGGCTCTGTGGCTGATGCCCGCCTGCTGTGCCCCTCAGCTGAACATGGGGCCTCTCTGCCAGGGGTTCCTTGCAAGTTGAGCTTTCCCAGGAGATCTGACTTTGTATCCTTGGCTGTCAATGGGCAGGATGCCCGTGTCTCTTCTTCAGGGGCTGGGGAAGGGAGAGCAGCAGGAAGCTTGGAACAGAGGTGTGCAGAGACCAGCGCGGCGGCAGCTTGCAGGGGAGTAGGCTCTGCAGTCATACACACAACCTGCTCCTGGCCCTTTTTACCTGGTGGAGCTTTGGATGAGCGACTTAGTACCCAGGAGCCTCTTGGGCCCCTCGTTTTTAAACAGAGCCAATCCCAGGAGAGCCCCTGTGAGGATTACATGAAGAATGAAGGGAAGTGTCTGATGGGCAGCAAGAGCTCAGGGTATAATTGTATCAGCAGAGAATTGGGTTGGAGGTGGGTGGGGGAGACGAGAGGATCTCTGTCCTCTGCTCACCCCTCCTCTTCCTGTCTTCCGGACACTGCGCCCCACTCTCTAGAATGCCTCTTCGCTTTGCATGTGTGGTTCTTGTCCTCCCAACTAAATTGCAGGCTCAGTGAAGTCACTTCCTAGAGCCGTGGTTGGCAAACTGCGGCTCGCGAGACACATGCAGCTCTTTGGCCCCTTGAGTGCGGCTCTTCCACAAAACGCCACGGCCTGGGCGAGTCTATTTGGAAGAAGTGGAGTTAGAAGAAGTTTTAAAATTTTTTGGCTCCAAAGAAATGTCAGTGGTTGTACTATTGATATTTGGCTCTGTTGACTAATGAGTTCGCCGACCACTGCCCTAGAGCAATCCTCTGCATGTGTTTGCTACCCACCCAAGGTTCATGGAATACCACCTTTGTGGAAAATGATTAATGATGGGGAATTCCAGTTTCTCTCTTTTTTAGGGGGGGGGAGGTGGAAACCTTATTTACATTCCTTTTCATTTCATGACTAAGTGAAATAACCTGGAAGTGTCTGGCCCAGCTTCGGCCCGAAATACTGCTTTTTAAAGTGAGATGCTGGCTAATTATAGCTGGCAGGAGACCTCAAGTTCACTAGATTTCACCCAGTGGTTTTAGAGTTGAGAAAACTGAGGCTCAGAGAGGGGAAGTGGCTCGCAGTCGGGGGATCTTCATCTGAACCACGAAACGTGGAAAAGGACACGGTGACTGTGCTCACAGTTCTCCCAGGCACGGCACTCGGCACTGTGGAAGGACAGGAGAGACGTTAATTCTTTACATGCAAGGGATGCCTCTGGGCACAGGGGCTTAATTTTCTCTCAGAACCACTTGAAAAGGGTTGTCATGGGTACCAGAGGTGTGGCTAGCCAGACACCTTTCCCCGCTGAATGCTCCCCACAGTGAGTGAGAGGCACAGCCCGGGGGTTAGGGGGTTAGTCGTGTAGAAGAGACTGCCCCATTATTGGTCCAAGTGCTTTGTAAAGCTAGAAAGCCCTACAAGCAGAGGAAATTTTGCCTGCTTGTTTGGAAGGAGGCTAACAAAACTCTCAGATGGTAGAGGCAAAATGCCTCTAAAACCCAAGTTCTGGTTCCACTGTGTATGTTAAGGTAGGCTGACTGTTGTGGAAAAAACAAACTCACTTATGAGTTCATTGTGAGAGAATTCTAGTTCTTTGTGACTCAGGGGTCCAGCCAGGCCCCTTCCATCTTGTGGCTCCACCATCTCTAGGTCCCCAGAATCCTGTGCAGGCTGTTCACATCTGTTAGCTGATGAGAAAGAGAAGGGAGAAGACTGTAAAGAGTTGCACGCCCCTGCTAGCCAAACATCATTATCACCAGCATTTTATTCATTCCATTGGCCAGAACTCAGTCACATGTCTGCACCCAACCACAAAAGCCAATGGGAAATGTAGTCCAGCTAGGTACTCGGGTGAAAAAGTAAACTTTTGGTCAACAGGTATCTAGATTCTGCTACGCTCTGAAACTTTGAACATGTCTCATCTATTACCCATCTTTTAATGCAAGAAGTGAGGCCTGCTTGCATTTTAGGCTTGTGCCAAGGGTTACAAGAGAAAGTGGCTCTTACAATGCTCAGGGAGAGAGAATGCAGCAAATTGCTGCTGTTACTAACTTCGCCACCTTCTGAAAGCCTGGCCCAGGGCTGAGTACATAGTAGGTGCAGAACAAACGGTTGTGCAGCTGGGGGTCTTCCTACCAGCCTCCGGAAAGCTTGCTTTGCCTCAGCACGCCGGCGTTTGGTTCACACACACATCTTTTTGACAACTCACCCGTCCTAATCAGTCATTGCCGATTGCCCCTGCCAGCTGTGAACGGAAACACAGAAAGGGTTTTATCTGAGGCCTGAAACATCCTGAAAGGAAGAGACCTCCCTCCTTGGGCCTCTGGAAGGCTGCCCACTGCACCTCACATTCTTTGCAGCCTAGAGGCAGATGGTAACCATGAGCTCACTGAGGGGCTACTGCTGCGGGCTATGGAGGCTGCTGCTGATGCATGGCCTGGAGACCTTGGTTCTGTGAGCCCCACTGTTGCCCAGAATGAGGAGGAAAGGTCCCCCTCCCCCATTGTTGTGACTATTGGACTTGATCTGGGGTGCCCAGCTCACCATACCGCGTTTAAGTGGGTGTTATGAATATTTAAGACAAAGGTCACTGCTCAGACAGTAATAGTAACAGCTGACACTTCTATAGTGTTTACTATGTGCTAGGCAGGTTAACTAACATAGTCTTCAGGGTAGTCTATGGGATATGTGTAATTATATGGCAAATTTGTAGAGGAGAAAATTGGGGCAGAAAACATTCGCGGCCTTACCCAAGGTGGATCACGGGAGCATTTCTTTAGTTAGGGCATAACTGTAGTTTGCTGAAGTCCCCACCACTCCCTAATTGCTGGAAGCCAACCATTCTATATAATAAAAGAGAAACACGCAAATTTGACCGTACCTTCGCCCCTGATTGGCTATGCTACCAGCCAATCAGGAGTGGGGATGGGGCCAGGTGGCCCAAGTGCCAGGCCCCCAGGTGGAGATGAAACAGCAGTGGCAGGGAGCACCCAGCCCCCGGGCACTGTGAGCGGAAATGGCGGTGAGCGTCCAGCCCCCGGGGCCGGGTGGTCACAGGCAGCCGGAGCTGAGCTTAGCAGGGCGATGGCTGGGTGCCCAAGGCCTAAAGCCTCACCAGGAGGCAGCGGACCAATAGTTCCCTGTCATCCTTGATGTTTCTATCTTCCTATCCCTTCCTCTCTCTGTAATCAGTAAAAACATACTTTTAAAAAACCACTCGTTCCTTTGCCTCCAAAGGCTATATTTCATCCAGGCTACCAGTGTGCAGTCTCTGATTTGAGGCATATTCACGTCACGTCTTCTCTCTTTGCCAACAGAAGTGAGATTGACCCTACAGCAGAGGCTCCCAGGTGTGGAAACTGGAGCCCATAAAGTTCACGTAACTTTGCCAGGGCCAGTGAGGAAACCAGACCTCCCATTAAATCCTCGCCTATAAATCTGCCCAGTGAACTCATCATCCCTTTATCTGCATGTTTGGCAAAAGCCTCTATTCCCAGAACCCAGTGTGGATGCTTGGAAATGGACAGCTCTTCCACTTATTAGCAGAGGGACCTTCCTCCGCCATAATGTTCTCACCTGAAAAATGAGCCGATAAAAACGCTTTTGCACAGGTTGTTGGAATTGAATAAGAGAAGTCAGGCCGCTTCCTCTGTCCCCAGGCTTTCCCCAGAGTTATCCAGGCTCCCCTGGGATACCTGTTTTATCGCCTCACACACAGAACATGTCCCTGTCATGGCCAGCTTTCACCCGTCTTGCTGATTCCCTCTTAACGCTCACTGTAGAAGCCCTCATGGGCTGTGTTCTTCCTCGCTGGGGTGTGGGGACTGCCCACACCCATCACATTGTCCTGAAATGGCCCGTGTCCTCACTCATCCCCACACCATCCTGTACTCAGAGCTGTGTATGTCCTGCTCCAGAATTTATCTTCAGCACCAAGCCCTATGCTCATGTGCACTAAGTGTGTGTTGGGGCAGCAGCCACCCTAGGAATGTGCCTCTGCTTCCTTCCCATTGGAGCAGAGTTGGGGAGCTCCCAGCTCCCTCCTCACCTTCCCAGCTAAGCTGCAACAGCCTCCCAGTTCTTATCGGGATCTCGGGGCCCCTTCTAAGAGGTGGGCTACACTGTGACAGGGCTCTGCTGCCTCACGTGCTGGGAGGAAGGGGCCTGGCTGTCCCCTCCCTCAAGCAGCATTAGCTCTAGGGGGTAGGGCTGGGCCTGCTCAGAGAATGATTGGTGGACATTGTGAGGCAGAAAGTCCGTGTGGCCCTTGGGTTCTAAAATGCAGCCTGTAGAGCCAGACTGTCTGAGTTCAAATCCCGGCAAGACCCCTTTCCAGCCGCGTGCTCTTGGCAAGTTACTGGACTCTCCTTGGCCTCAGTTTCCTTGTCTGTAACATGGTCCCTGACCTCAGAGGGTTGTCCTAGGGTTATGGAATTAGAATCTTATGCCAGTGTGTGTTTCTCAGCATCTGCAAAGGGGTTCAGGAATCTGGAGAAGGCACTGTGTGGAAATTAATCGAGAGTCCAGAGACAAAATATATATTTTGGAAGGCATTTTGGGGAGCCAGAGAAATCTTAGCTAAAGAAACCAAGTTTTTTCTGTCTCAGGACCCCTTGCTCTTTATTAACACAAATTGTCCTAAGGCAGTGGTCAGCAAACTCATTAGTCAACAGAGCCAAATATCAACAGTACAACCATTGAAATTTCTTTTGAGAGCCAAATTTTTTAAACTTAAACTTCTTCTAATGCCATTTCTTTAAAATAGACCCACCCAGGCTATAGTATTTTGTGGAAGAGCCACACTCCAGGGGCCAAAGAGCCGCGTGGCTCGTGAGCCACAATTTGCCAACCATGGTCCTACGGCACATCAAAGGGTAAGGTTTGTTATACAGAATCCATTGTCAGATTGGAGGAACTGCCTACGGCTGTTCAGGAATTTGGCCAGTAGGAGGCAATAACATGTAGATTGAAATGCCCTCAGCTGTCTGGCAGCAAGCAATCCTTTATGCACCCCTTTCAGGTTTGGAGAAATGCCCTTAGCCATTTCCAACAGGCAACAACCTCCGTGATCCAGCCCTTGCTGAGTCCCCAAGTTCCATCAACCTTTTGATGAAACTCTTGCATTTATGACATGCTGGAATTAGCTTCCAGCACTCTTAGAATAGAATGTAGTACATGGTAAGTATAATAATAGTATTTGTTAGTTAAAACTCTAAACAGGCAAAGCAGAATACCTGTCGGTCCTTCCTCACCAGGGAGCGTCAAGAAGGGCAGGGTGGTTGTGAGCTGTGCGGTCGGGAAGGCTCGATAAGGTGAAGGAATTTGACCCGGTCTGGAAGGGTGGAGAGGGTCTGTGTTTGTGACAGGAAAGACTAAGAGCCGACACTTCTGCAGCGTCTGCTAAAAGCCAGACAGATGTGCTTGACATGCATTTGTCCACTCAGGGCTCATGTTCCCAGTGAAGAAACCGATGTTCAGGTGGATTAAGTGTCGCCAAGGGCTCGGCTAGTAAGTAGCAGAATTGACATCTGAACCCAGATCTTGCTGGCTCCAGGGCATGTTCTCCAACCCTTATCTCTGCCAGGAATGTGGCCCTTTGTCACTCCAGGCGCTGCTGTACTCAGCGTTCAAGTGCTCCTCACCGTGCGGGAAGGCTGACTCCCCTTCATCAGTGCCCTGAAACACACACCATCTGCCCTGCTTCCAGGGCCCACGCAGACTGGTTCATGCCAGAGACTGCGACGCGCATCACGCTGCATCGCCCGCATTTTCCTCTCCATCCCTGACACCCATCCAGTCAACAAACCTGTGTGAGTGCTTCCAGTGTGCTAAATGCATCTGTCGGGTGCTGTTGCTGTATCAGTAAAGCAGACAGACGTGTTCCCTGCCCTCACGTAGCTTGTAGTGCAGTGATGGGCAACCTTTTGAGCTTGGAGTGTCAAAATTCGCCAAAAAATCGAGCATAACTCGGATGGTGGGTCACTTCGAGAAAAAACAAAAACAAACAATTTCGTGATATTTATTTTTTAAATAATAAAAATGTATAATTGTAATATATAACTGTATTTGATAAACCAAAAACGAATTATCTAACTTACCTGCTTAGTGACTCCTTTGTTTATCTGTCAGTCGGTTTCTTTAGTTGGTCTTGATATTATTTAACTTGTGTGGGGTGCCGTGAACTAAGATAAGTGAGGGGGAGGGGGAATTCTTTAACTAACCTGCCTATTAGTGACTTTTTTGTTGCTGAATTTCATTGGCTAAACCTTCAACTGAAGGTTGGTATTTTGTACACTTCAAGCCCAAGCAAGCGCTACTAACTTCATCTGTCAATCTGTTTCTTTTGTTGGTTTTGATATTATTTAATGCTGAGAATAAGGTCTCACAAAAGTACATAGAGGGAAAACTTGTGAGTAAAACCATTGCTATATTTTTCAGGGTGCTGAAAGTGTCTGGTAATAGGTTCCAGGCACTCCAAATTTCCTGTTCGTAGTGGCACTCCTCTTGAGTCTCCAAGTGGCACCTTTCCAGATTCTCAAGCTTTGACCTCAAGTCGACAACACCTGAGCCCAGATGCTGTCTTGAAATTCTGCAAGTTGCATCTCCAAATCATCAATTTGCATCCATTGGAAACCATTTAATTCCAAACTACTGTAGACTACTACATCAGGATCCTTAATTATTTTTATGGTCTGTTCTAGGCTTCTAAATTGATTAAATCTATCACTGAACTGGTCAAGTAACCAGTCTAAAACATGCTGGTACTTTATATGCAAGGGTTCCATTTCATTTTGTACAGCTGCACTGGCCTTCTCAAAATACTTTGTTACTCGAGGAAAATACTTATAAGTTTTAGTTTCTACATCTCGCTTGAAGATTTAGTGTGTCTACACTACAGCAAATGTTTCATCCTCGGCTACTACACCTGGCTATACAGTAGCCGAGGATGAAACGTCCTTCTCGGCATGCAGCCCCATACTTCTCTGCATGCGACTGCATGTGGCCGCATATCATCGAAAATGGCTACACGTGTCAGTCCTGGCACGCGTGTCATAGGTTCGCCATCACGGTTGTAATGCCATGGTCAAAGGGCAGATGCTCATCAAATAAATGTGCCATGTTAGAATCTAAGTAGAAAAATAGGAGGCGCTGAGTCTTGCCCAGAAAAGATACCCAATCAATGTCATTTTGTTGTCTGGGGGAGGAGAGGGGATAGAAAATGACTGGAGCGTACACTCTCTAGTCTTTATATCCTCAAGGGGAAAGGAGTGTATGGACTGCAAACTATCAGCCAGGCATTGCACGGGGGACCTGGAAATGAAGTAAGGATTATGTAAAGCTAGTGCCCTCTCACAGTTTACAGTCTAATACGGAAGCTGACGTGTAATTTAAAGCAACCGCACACTTAGAGAAGTCTGTGCAGAAGGTAAAGCTGTCCACATTACATGCATCCTGTTCTGTTCACTGGATAGCTCTGGGAAGAGTGCCGGCACATAGTAGGTGTTTAATAAACAGTTATTGAATGAACAGTGAGTATGGCTTCTGCACTGGGTTTTAGTGGACGAATAGAACTTTGCTGGGCGAAGTCTCCTGGGACTTGGCAGGGCTCAGGTGTAAGAGATTCCATCGGGTCTGAGAGATGGAGGGGCGTCTGCTCTGAACGCGGACCTGGGAAGACGGCCCATGCGGAGCGGCTGTTCCATCTCAACCCTCACTTGATTCCAGTCCACCTTTAAGAGCTGGTCTCCAGGTTTTGACTGGAAAGCTCCGCCAGAGCAGGAGCCGGAAGGTCTCACTCGCTCAGGACATTTTAGCTGCTCTTGGAGGTTGTTCTATCTCGCCTCCTCGCTTCCCCACAAAGGGACTAAGGCACGAGAGGGAATTATCTTGGTCCAGGTCTTGGGCTGTTTGCTGCCAGGGCCAGGACAGGAAGCAGGTGGTTAACTCCAGGTCCCTCTCCTTTCCATCGGAGGAGGGGCTTCTGAGCCTTTTTAATTAATTAACTTTTATTTTAAGCGGCAGAACCCTGTTTTCCAAACAAAAGCTTATTTGGGTCAAGTCCATCTTGCTTGCCTCCAGGGCCTATCCCTTCCCTGGCTGAGGATGCAGAAACTCAGAGGTCAGCTACTTGCCTGTGGTCACACAGGTAGTAAGGACCATTTCTTTTTCTTCTGTAATCCTCACTTGTGGATATTTTTCCATTGAATTTTAGAGAAAGTGGGAGAGGGAAAGACGGAAACATCGGTGTGAGAGAAACACATCGATGGGTTGCCTCCTGCACGAGCCTCCATCAGGGCTCCTGCTGGGAAGGAGCCTGCAACCAACATACATGCCCTTCACTGGCATCAAGCCTGGGACCCACTGAGCCAAACTGTCCAGGACACCAGCCCAGGTTTCTTGACAGCCCAACCCCCTCCCTCCCAAAAAGACACACAGAGACACACACATACACACACACACAAGGAAGCCATCATGCTTGTTGTCAGATCAAACTGCCTATATCAGTGCTTCATTTAGTCCTGACAACAGTACCATTTCTTCAGTCAGTGAACTTTTATTGAGCACCTACTGTGTGCCAGGCACTGTGCACCTGCTGCAAGCAGATGTAGCATAGGTAGGTGGATAGACATCATGTGAGTAATGACAAGTGTGATGAGAGTTAACCAAGGGAGAAAGGGAGGTGGACTTCGGATGTGTTGTTTTCCCCACGATAGAGATAAGGAAACTGAGGCTCAGGGAGGTGAAAGACTCGATCACCATCACAGGTCAAATAATAGAGAGAGCTGAAATTCACTGCATACTCACTACAGGCCAGGCATGCTGCATGAACTGAAGTCCCCTTAACAACTCTGTGATATAAATCCTGTTCCTCTCTTCATTTTCCCAAAGGAATGTGAGTCACACACAGGCTGAGAGTAACTTGGCTGAGGTGGAAGGGGCCGAGGTAGGGTTTGAACCCAGGCTGCCAGCTCCAGAGCCTGCATGCCTCACTTTTGGGGAGCCAGGTGTGACTGCCTCCACCGCTGCTGTTTCTGCTCTGTTCCTGCAGGTGGAGCGACGGAAGCAGTGTCACAGTCCCCACCCTTGCCGGGGCATGCTGGGAAGCCCCTCGGTGTGTCACTGTGTCCCTAGTGAGACACTGTCCCTAGAGAGAGCTCTGCGTTAGGGAAGCAAGGCGCCCTCTCCGGCAGGGGCAGCCCCACGCCAGCGTCGTGCTGGGCAGCCTGGCTCGGACGCACCTTCCTAAGTAAGCAACGCTCCCCAGCAGAGGCCTCCGATCTCAGCGATTAGAGCGAGCTTCATGCTTCAGGAATCTGAGACCTCAGCAGAGAGGAAAGCAATGTCCCGCCACCCCCGCCACCCCCGCCACCCCCGCCACCAGCACGTGTTTATCTCACAGGCAGGCGCCATCCCAGGCACGCACATTCCTGCAGGGCCCAGGGTGCTCAGCGGTTGGGCCGGTGGCTGGGCTGGGCTGGGGCTGGGGACAGAGCCTTCAGGACCTGCTGGCCCCCGACCCCATCTGGAGACCCAAGGAGAGCCAGAGGAGCTTTCTGAGGGGCAGTGCCCATGCCCATGCCTCCAGGGGAGTAGGAAATAAGGTCCTCGGGAGGGATGGGGGCTTTTCAGGGGCTGAGTAGGGGGGCCATGCAGGTTACTAACCATCCCTAGAGAATCTGAGTTCTGAGCTATCCCTGGCTGAGAGCCTCACACAGTGAGAGAAGTTAGTGTGTTTATAGAATCATCTCATGCGAACCTCACAGTAGCCCGTGGTCCTCGCCTGCAGCGTGAGAATCGTGCTATTCAGGTCAGGCTCACACGGAGGCCCAGATTGGAGGGGACACCATGTCCCCTTCCTCACAGAGCTGCTTGATTCAGAAAAATGCTTTAAAAACAAAAACAAAAATTCTGTGATGTGTGATCTTTTGCCATCTTGTGTCATTACAATGAGCGGCAGATGTGGAGATTATCCACAAATACCCACCTTCTTTTGTTAGCCTGTTATTGTGGTTCTGTTTTCCAGCAATTTATGGAAAGCTTCCTTGAAGGCAATTTGATGTTTAGCCTCTTGTCTTTTCTAATAGTTACTGTGTTAAGTTTACTGTAGAATGAAAGAAGTAAACTGTGAATGTCTATCTTTAAGGTTTCAGTATCATATTTGTGTGTGTGTGTGTGTATTTCAATATCATATTTGTGTGTGTGTGTGTGTGTGTGTATTTCAGTATCATATTTGTGTGTGTGTGTGTATGTATGTATGTATGTATACACACACACACATATATGTTTCAGAGAAGAAGGAAGAGGGAAAGAGAGATAGAAACATCAATGATGAGAGAGAATCATTGATTGGCTGCCTCCCATACTGGGACTGAGCCCACAACCTGGGCATGTGCCCTGACCAGGAATTGAACCTTGACCGTCTGGTTCACAGGTCGACGCCCAAGCCGGGAGCCATGCTGCCTGGGCTGTATGTGTGTGTTTCTTGACTTCCAAGCTAGACCACAAGCTCCCCAGGGCCGACCCGTGTCTAATCCTTAGCTGCGATTAGCGTTTATTGAGCATTTTTCTGTGTGCCAGGTCCTGCTCTAAGTGTGTTACATTAAGTAATTCATTTAATCCTCCCAGCAATCCTATTAAACAGCATAGTTACGATCCCTTCTTTGCAAGTGAGGAAACGGGCACACAGAGAGACCACATCACACGTCTCCCTGGCTGGTGACCTGGCCCCAGAGTCCTCACTCTTAGGCACTGACGCCATTGCCTCCCCGGAGCCCCCCACTCAGAACCCTGCATCTAGGAGGCAGCGGACATGTGTGTGAGTTTCAGTTCAGGCCCTTCCCTTCTCCAATTGTACTCTAGCGAGTAACCGGAGAAATGAGTCTCAGAGATGCGAGATAACGGGGCTTTCTCCGCATGTAACAGAAAACCTGCTATGTGCACGGCTGGCAATAAAGACGTTTCTTTTTCTCACAGAATTAAGAGCCCAGCTGTCGCTGTTTCCATGTGGGCTGCAGTGAGAGAATTTGCCATCCAGGATCCAGGCTCTTGTCTTTCTGTCCCCGTATTCAGCATATTGGCTTTTTCTTCTCCCGATCCTCCCCTCAGGGTCCGTATTGGTCTGAGTTCCCCAGAGAAACGGAGCCAATAGGAGGAATAGAACACGGATATGTATATGCTATAAGGACTTAACTCACATGATTACAGAGCCTGACAAGTCCAAGGTCTATGCATCAAGCTGGAGACCCAGGAAAGCGGATGGTGTAAATTCCAGTCAGAGTTCAAGTCTGAAGGAAGGAAAACACTGACATCCCACCTCAAAGACATTCAGGGAAAGAGAAGGATCCTTTCTCAGTCGGCCTTGGATTCTACTCGGGCCTCTGACAGATGGACGGGGTCCACTTACATGGGGAGAGCAGTCTACTCCACTCACCCCCCTATTCAGATGTTAACCTCATTCAGAAACACCCTCCCAGAACCTGGACACATAGAAGTAACCACCGCATTGCTCAGCCTTGGACGCCATTGTTGGAGGAGCCATGCCAGCGATCGGGTCAGGAAGAAGAGATAAGCCAACTGAGGCACAGAGAGTCTAAGCAACTTTCTCAAGCAGGGGTGGCTGAGCCAGCACATGAACCAAGCACAGTGGCCAACATTCATTGATACAGGTAATTTACAAAGAAACCCGGATGCAGTGAACGTACATTCTCAGAGGATCCTGGAGACACCGCAGTGGATATTCTGGCTGCCTGCAGAGAGGAGGCAGTTGCTCTGTGCATGGAAAAGGGTGATGGGAAACCCGGGCAAGCACAAAGATGTGGCACGATTTAGAAGCCATGGGAATGCTAGGAAAATCCTTGGTGTTCAGTATGGGCAACCAAGTTTTGTAGGGATTTTTACACAGAGAGGACTATAATCTAGGGATCTAGAATGCCGTTGCAAGGACTGGGCTCCAGGCTGGGCCTCCAGAAAGGAAGTTAATCTAGGGATCTAGGGGCCTAGAATGTCATTGGAAGGACTGGAGAAGTGGGGTCCAGGCTGGGCCTCCAGAAAGGAAGTTAATCTAAGGATCTAGGGACCTAGAATGTCATTGGAAAGACTGGAGAAGTGGGGTCCAGGCTGGGCTTCCAGAAAGGTCCTGGAACTCTGCAGAAGTGGCCCCCCAGATGGTCAGTGTCTCAGTGCAAGAGCCCTCTGTCATTGCTGAGGTGGAGAGAAAGCCTCTGGACACTGCTACTGCCTCCACTGCCTCGTGGTGCCCAAGCAGCTGGAGCAGAGCTCTGGGGAAACCACAGACAGCCACATGCATGCTTCCAGAAACATGTCTGCCTGTAGAGAACAGCTGAAGAGGACAGAGATGATCTCTACCTCGCTTCTGCTCTTCAGAACTCAGCAAGTGCCCTGAATCAGCCAAATCTGCGTATGGTCCAAATCCTAGCTGCAAAGGAGTCTGGGAAAGAAGTGCGTTCCATTCTCCACAGAACAAGAAGGCACACTGCCCAAAGGATGGGTTGCCAGTTGTGTGAGCATCCCCTCCAGGGGGTACAATAAACTTTGGCACATCTCACACTAGTGGGACAGTCGGAGCCAGAAAAGATAGAATGCCTCCTGGCTGTCACCCTGGACCTCTCTGCAACATCAGCCCCATAGCTACCCTGGGAGGAAAAGGCCGAGTCAAAGAAATGACAAATTTAGAGGAAATATTGCTAACTATGGCAAAGGATCTTAGACTACTCCCTTCCCTTTATATATTCATATAATGAGGAATATCCCAGTATGAAAATAAGCACTAAGTACAAACAAGTAATTCACTAAAAAGAGGAAATGGCCTGTGAACAAATAGGTAAAAGCAATGCTAATCTCTCTATATAAAAGCCTAAGTGACCAGTGACCAAACCACTGGTTGCTATGATGTGCACTGACCACCAGGGCTCAACACAGGAGCTGCCCACTGGTGGTCAGTGCACTCCCACAGCCAACCTCCTGTGGTCCATCCCCCCCCCCCCCAGCTGGCCAACCTCCTGTGGTCTCTCTGCCTGGCCGGCCAGCCCCCCCACCCCCAATGGTCCTGATTGCCAGCCAGGCCAAGGGACCACACCCATGCATGAATTGGTGCACCGGGCCTCTAGTTCTCAATAATGATCAAGGAACAAAGGAAGGAAACCAAGAGACATTTCTTTCAGAATCAAAATTTTAAAAAAAGATCAACTTTATATTGCTGAGAGTACAGGAAATTAACCTTGTCCCAATTTCTCCTTTAGGGACGTAAGCACAGGTGACAAAGGGTGCCTCAGCTAGTCTCTAAATAGACACTGACATGTTTGACCCAAGGTACTTACTCAATGTTGACCGAGCATAAATTACACAGGAGACAGACATGCAATGCACGAATCACACACAGTTTATTTACTAGAATCCTGGTGGTTTCCAGACCTTGGCAGGCCACCCAGGGGTCAGTGCTGACACACACACACACACACACACACACACACACACACACACACACACAGAGAAGTTGGGCGTTGCAGCTGCAGCTTGGCGTCTTGTTTGAGGCCTCGGCTTCACAGCTCACAGTTCGCAGCAGAGCTCAGGCAGATGCAGGAAGGGGGGTGGAGAGTGACCGTCTGTGGAGGAACAGGCAAGTCTCTCTGATCTCTGCTTCCTTCCTCTTTTTATGTGCCCAGACGGGGGTCTTCAGTGTGTTTTATCAGCGGGTTCCAGGAGCCTTGCTATCTGGTCTTACATATGGGGTACAGGTCACTTTATCTATTTTCTACATACAGGCCACTCAGAGGTTCTTATCAATTTGTTTACATTCCACACTAAATTTGTCTACATTACATTTCACACTTTAGTTCCACACTTTAATATTTATTCTATATTGTATTTTATCCTTATTACTATTATTATAATAGACCTTCCAATAAACTGTTGATAGAAGTGAAAATTAAAACAAGTTTTAATTGGAGGACAATATAAATTTAAATGTCCATAGCCTTTGACCCCATAAGTTCCCTACTGAATACTTTGGTAAGGAAAAAGTCAGTGAAGTGGAAAAAGATATACTTATAGAGGCATTCTTCCCAGAACTCTTTGTAACAATTTTTAGAAGTCTAAGTGCCCACCAAGTATAGAATATTAAGTAGTCAATATAAAGGTCTCAGTGTTTTGACCGGGGATGCAAAGATCTCTGTGAAATGGTGCCTCCCCCCCAAAAAAAGATTACAAAATGACATGTATCTATAATTCCCCCTTATTTAGAAATATATGCACTTACAGGTATGTTTGAATATTGAAAATATGGAAGGAAATACACTGGAATGCAAACATTGTCTCTGAATCTAAGACGACTGCATTCTCTCACCTTCTTTTTTATATGTTGCTGTGCTATTTGATTTTTCCCCCTTTAAATAAGCACATGTGACATTTACTAACAGAAAAACCCCATACAATTATTTTTTCCCTTGGGGGCGGGGGGGAGGGGAGCAAATGTTGACCCTGAGAAGCTTGCTGGGCACAGTCACTGCCCTTATCTTCCCCCCAGATCCTTAGAAAGCCATCCCTTGCGAGGCCCTGGAAGCAGGGGCCTTTAGAACTGAGGACTGGAGATGGGAGCAAAGGTGAGTAATTAGAGTTGGGGCAGGAGGAGCAGTGAGGAGGGACATGTGCTCATTTTAGCATCCTTGATAGAGACTTGGGTTCCTATGGCATCCCCTGGCACATGCTTAGCTCTGTCCTCCAGCCCCTGCCTAGTCAGCGACTGCAGGGCTAACACAGGCACGGGTAGACTTCAGATTGCAACAAAATGCTTGAAATCTCGGCTGCTTTAAATAGAGGTGTCTGGCACCCTTTTGGATGGCAGGCCTGGCAGAGCTGATGCCCCCTGCACTCACCCTGTTTTAAAACCCTACAGTGAGGCCCCTGAGTGCCAACTTTCCCTGCAATCTCTAAGCAAAACAGATCACCCCAAAGCCAGGCAGTCCCTTCTTCTGGTAAAGGTTCCTAGCTCAAATCTGGGGCCTCCTGCATCCCTGCCCTATCTCCTCCATCATTCAACCTCTTGTTCTTTCTCCTCCTTCCCATCTTCAAGGATAAGGCTGTAGAGTATATTGCACCCTTTGTAGGCCCTTTATAGAATCGTAGTATTTTTATCTCTTAGGTGATAAAATCTCTTAGGTGATATCTCTTAAAAATAATGGAAGTGATAATAGCTCTCTTTTATTGAGTGACTATTCAATGCTGATCATGTGACATATGCATTGCTTTCTTAAAACAACCCTATAGGATGGCAGCATCTTAAGATTAAACAGGCACTCAACAAAAATAGATATACAAAAAAAATGGCCAATAAGCACATTAGTCATCAGGAAGATACAGATAAAAACTGTAAAGATGTATCAAATGAAAAAGACAGAAACCAAAATTGTTGGCAAAGATTTGGACCAACTGGCATGCTCATGTTCCGCTGGTGGGAGTGTGAAATAGTACTACCCCTTTAAAAAAACAGCTTGGCACTTTCTTACAAAGTTAAATATATATGTACCATATAATCCAACCATTCTCCTCCTAGATTATTCCCCAAGAGAAACAAAACATGTCTACTAGATGAGTTGTACAAGAATTTTCATAGCCCGCATGGCCAGCATGGCTCAGTGGTTGAGCATCAACCTATAAACCAGGAGGTCACAGTTCGATTCCCCATCAGGGCACAAGCTCAGGGTGTGGGTTCAATCCCCAGTCTAGGGCGTGCATGAGGCAGCCAATCTGATTCTCTCATCATTGATGTTTCTATCTCTCTTTTCCTCTCTGAAATCAATAAAAATATTTTTTAAAATTTGTTTTCAGCCTTAACCAGTTTGGCTCAGTGGATAAAGCATCGGTCTGCGGACTCAAGGGTCCCAGGTTCGTTTCCTGTCAAGGGCATGTACCTTGGTTGTGGGCACATCCCCAGTAGGAGGTGTGCAGGAGGCAGCTGATCGATGTTTCTCTCTCATCAATGTTTCTGACACTCTATCCCACTCCCTTCTTCTCTGTAAAAAAATCAGTAAAATATATTTTAAAAATTATTTTCCTAACCACTTAAAAAGAAACAAATAATTGAGATGGGTATTAGTTTTCTATGCTGAGTGACAAATCACTGTAAGCTTATCAGCCTAAGACAGTGGTTGGCAAACTGCGGCTCCTGAGCACATGTGGCTCTTTGGCCCCTTGAGTGTGGCTCTTCCACAAAATACCATGGCCTGGGGAGTCTATTTTGAAGAAGTGACGTTAGAAGAAGTTTAAGTTTAAAAAATTTGGCTCTCAAAAGAAATTTCAATCGTTGTACTGTTGATAGTTGGTTCTGTTGACTAATGAGTTTGCCAACACTGGCCTAAGACAACACCTAGTCAGTCTTCACTAAACGGCATCCGTAGGTTCTGTGACTTTAAGCAGAACAGTGTATAATGAAACCAGTTTTACCGTAAGCTCATTGATATCAACAAGACTTCAGTTCCTACCACCTCTCATCAACGCTGTAACGAGACCACATTGAGGGAACGGCGTTGCTCGAGGACGTCCTGTATTCATTATCTCCAGGCTTCTGTGGGCCGGGCATCTGGGCACAGCTCTGCCAGCCTTCTTGCCAGACTGCAGTCATGATGTCGCCAGGGCTCGGTTCTTATCCGGAGGCTGGACTGGAGATGGCACCACTTCCAGGCTCGCTCGATTGCTGGCAGGCTTCATTTCCTGTGGCTGTGAGGCTGAGGGTCGTGGCTGTGAGGCTGAGGGTCGTGGCTGTGAGGCTGAGGGTCGTGGCTGTGAGGCTGAGGGTCCTGGCCTTTTGCTCGTCGCCTGTCGGAAGCTGCTGGCTGCTCCCAGAGGCTGCCCCGGTTCATGTCACATGGCCCTTTCCAAAGGTCCTCTCGCACCTTGGCAGCCAGTGAAGGGGAAAAGAGTGCTTTTGCTGGCAAGACAGGGATGTATATAGTGTGGCGTGAGACTCGAGGGCCATCCCATCACCTTTGCCGTATTCTTGGAGGTCACAGGCCACTCATGCTCGGGGAAGGGATTGAGGGAGCGCGTGAGCACCAGGAGGCGGGGTCACGCGGATTCCCTTCCCCTCCATCCTCCATAGCACATGACGCAGGTGTACCCCAAAGACATTATTTTGAGCAAAAGAAACAACACAGAAGACTGCAAACGTTAGAATTCCATAGAGAGGACCTGCCGTCTGGTCCCTGAAAGATGAGTGGTCACCTGTGGCCGAGGGGTGGGGGTTGGCTGTGGAGAGCGGAAAGCAACTTCTGTGGTGAAACTGTGTATCCGGACTAGCAGGTTGGGTATTTTGCTGTATACATTCGTCAAAGCTCATCAAACTCTATGTGTTAAACGGGTACATTTTATTTCATGCAAATGGTACCTCTGTAAAGTACATTCCTCAAACAGGCCCACAAATGGAAAACTTTCATCACCATTTTACCTATGAGGAAGCAGAGATCCCAGACATGCCCACAGTCACACAGGTGGGGGGGCTGGGGTTCCGCGTCCCTCTAACTGCCAAGCCATTCTCTGTCTCTGTGTGTGATGTGACCTCTAAGTGTCCTTGGGCTGCAGTTTCCACTGAGGGGCCACCTGGAGCCTGGGGAGCTAGGGGGGTGCCCTGAGCCCTCCCCAGGGGCAGGCAGTCCCAGACTTGTGTTTTCTGGTTCCTTGACCTGCTCGGTGCTCCAGGCCTCATTAAAGCCTTGTAGTAGATTCTAAGTTATGGTTGCACTTTTAAATGTATCCAGATGGGTCATTGTAAGTATACTTAATTTAATTTTCTCTCAAAACACATAACCCTATGAGCCAGTTCTTTAAAAGCACGGCCTAGGGTGGCCCCGGATGCTAATGCTTCAGCAGGTGTGCCGTATGCTCTGGGTTGCCTGCCTTCTTTCTTGTCTACGGATCCTGAGCTGATCCAGGTCTGGGTGGCCATAGTACTTCAAGGAAACACAGGCCCCTCCCCGATGCCACGGCAAATCTTGGTTAGTTTCAGCAGTGTGCTCATTCTGTTACCATGGAGACAGAGGTGCTCAGGAAGGGGCCTGGGAGGCAGGTCTCACCAGCAGGGCCTGAGAGGTGGCTGCCAGGGGACGCTGGAAAGGCCACCACACCTCTTCAAAGCCACCAGGAAAGGGCTTCTTTCTCACAGCCATGAGGCTGTGACCCCAGGAGCCAGGGCAACTCACTGAGAACTTGGGTCCAGAGGGTGACTCTGAGCCTCTGATTCCCTCACCCCTTTCACTGTCATCATTGCTCGGTGATGTTAGTCATGCATTTTATGGATTGACTTTCATTTTATGGAAATTCGTGCACATGGAGGTGTGTCCCTCAGCCCAGCCTGCACGCTCTTCAATCTGGGACCCCTCGAGGGATGTCCGACTGCCTGTTTAGGACTGATCCCAGTAGGGCAGTCGGACATCCTTTTCACAATCCAGGATTGCTGGCTCCCAATGTTCACCTGCCTGCCTTCCTGATTGCCACTAACCACTTCTGCCTGCCAGCCTGATCACCCCCTAACCACTCCCCTGCCAGCCTGTTTGATGTCTAACTGCTCCTCTGCCAGCCTGATTGCCCCTAACTGCCCTTCCCTGAAGGACTAGTCACCCCTAACTGCCCTTCCCTGAAGGCCTGGTCACCCCTAACTGCCCTCTCCTGCAGACCTGGTCACCCCCAACTTCCCTCCTCTGCCAGCCTGGTCACCCCTAACTACCTTCCCCTACAGGCCTGGTCCCTCCCAACTCTCCTCCCCTGCTGGCCTAATCACCCACACTGCCCTCCCTTGCAGGCCTGGTCCCTCCCAACTGCCCTTCCCTGCTGACCATCTTGTGGTGGCCATCTTATGTTCCCATGGGGGCAGCCCTCCTGTGTGTTAGAGTGATGTTCAATTTGCATATTACTCTTTTATTAAATAGGATTGGGTTATCACTGTTATTTGTAGCCAGAATCCGTGTGCATCCAGAAGAGAGAAGCAAAGACCATCAAGCACCTTTTTCTTTGCACCCAGCTCCTGGTGCCATTCTTCTAGACACATGTATGCACTCCATTCCGTACAGATGGGCGGCAGGCAGAGGCTGGTGGATGTTTGAATGTTAAGGTTAGATTCCTTCTCAGACGAGTTTGTTGGTCGCTAAAGGTTAGACACAGCCCCTCACTGCCCGTCTGTCTGCAGGGTGCTGGTGAGAGAAATGAGGGCAGGGCCCTACAATGAGGTACAATCCCAAATACAAGAAGCACCTCCATGTGTGCTGACATGAAAGGCTGTCCCCGATAGGCTGCCACGTAGGAAAACCAGTTAGAACAGCATCGAGGCGGCTTTGACGTCCACGGTCACTGAACACACCTGCAGTCATGGCCGGGCTTGTGGTTCAGGAGAGGATCCTGGAAGGTGGACACAAGTCCCTAGACAGAGCTCCGCCATGGAGGAGCCCCTGAGGACAGTGAGCGAGGTGGGGCTGGAAGGAGCCAGGCTGCAGGGACATCTTCACAGAGGGGGGACCTGCAGCATGGAACCGGCTGGCGAGGCCAACCTCTGGAGGAGGCAGCTGAGAGGTTCCGGAGGGTTCCCAGCAGGCCTGCCACGGGGTCTCGCGTCCATGAACGACCTGTTTAAGATATCAAAGAAGGTTTTTAAAAACCGTGTGCATGGAAACTCTGACCAGCGTCACAAGTAAATGCCGCCTACCTGTCAGCGTTTGTGATCGGAATTGTCACTCTCAGGGGCTCCCTGAGTGCCGGTCGCCGGCCTCGCTCTCAGTCGGGATTGGCCTGCTCCGTCCTGTCGCCACTAGGTGAGGTGCGTGTTCTTTGATCCCCCTGTTCTTCACAGATGGGGAAACGGAAGCACTGAAGTGTTCACGGATGTACCAGGACCACACGGCTGCTACATGGTAGAAGCAGGGCCCGAGCCCAGCGTCCATGCCCTAAACCCGTGGTCTGCAAACTGCGGCTCTTTGGCCCCTTGAGTGTTGCTCTTCCACAAAATACCACAGCCTGGGCAAGTCTATTTTGAAGAAGTGGCATTGGAAGAAGTTTAAGTTTAAAAAATTTGGCTCTCAAAAGAAATTTCAGTCGTTTGTACTGTTGATATTTGGTTCTGTGGACTAATGAGTTTGCTGACCACTGCCCTAACCAGTCCACTCACGGACCTCTGTAGTTATTCAAGAGTTCAAAAAGCTCATAGGCGCTCGGCCAGTGTTTGCCTCCACCCGTGGTCCTCAGAGCAGTCCATGCACCAGCAGGTTAGACGTGTATCTTAAGTTCTTAGAAATGTAGCCCAGTTCAGCCACTTGTGCCACTTGCTGATGTGTTTCTGTGTCGAGTATCCAAAGTCCCACCAAGCTGGGGAAAGAGTCCATCTGTGCCCAGCTGGACTTCGGAGAAACGCACCTGAGTGTCGTGTCGATAGTCACCACCTGGTTCTTTGTCCAGCAGCCATGGAGTGACCATCGCTATGGACTTGGCAGGGAATTACCCTGTGGCCCATCGGTGATGCGTGACGGTGGTCTTAGGAAGCACTGAGACCCGACAGAACCTGCTTGGCTGTGTGCTCTGTGCACACCAAAGCCAGCTGCCCCCCGCCCTGCTCTGTGCGACCGAGATCACAAATGCCCCCCTTCTTTCCTCAATGCATGTCACATCATAGATGCCCAGTAACCGTACATGGAATGGCGAGGCCATCCCAGGTCACCTGGTGGCAGCTGTCATTTTTGCAAAGGGCACCTAGCCGGACTTCCCAGCGCAGCTGTCTGTTTCAATCACCTGGAGAACGTCCGAGAACCCCAGCCTCGGCCAGTCCCAGCAGGACATCATCGGGTGAAGAGAGAGGGGAGGTGTCGGCGTGAATAGTTTGGGGAGCTCCCCATGTGACGCCAGTGTGCAGCTAGCTAAGCCGGAGAGCCCCCACTTAGAAGAAATCCCCCAATCTGCAGAGACCCAGTTCCAGACACGACAGGAGAGACCCACAGGGCTTCCTCCAATGCTGCCCCCGCCTCTCCTGCTTTGATGGGCGTGAGTGGAGCCAGCTGCAGCCAAGATCCTGTTGTAGGAAGTTCCGAGGCTCAAGGAAAGGTGTAGCTGGAAGCACTTGCGCGGGGAGCCCTGGCTGGGTGAGAGTCCTAAAAATCATTGCCATGTGTCTCCAGCAGGGAGGGCAGGCCCACATGGCGCCCGCCACGCTTCACAGCCTTCCTTCCGTCAGCGGCTGAGTCCTCGCCCAGGGGGGCCCCAGCGAGGCTCCGTTTAGTCTAACAATTTTATGGAGGATCTAGACTCCTCGGTAGGCCAGGCCCCGGAAATCCAGAGGTAAACCCAGCATCGCCCCTTCCCTGGCGGGGTTCACAGTCCAGAGGGAGGAAACGGGATGTCAGCCGACATAAATCACCAGCTCGCATGATGAGACCACGTGGAGCCCAGCACAGGGAAGCAGGGATTTTGCGAGGGGGCTCGAGGGGCTCCAGGGAGCTTCACGGGGTGGGAACATTCCCAGGCGTTGGTCTTTTCCTTTTGAAATGTTCATATGTATAAAGCCTGGGATAATTGTAAACATATGTAGTGGAGCACACCAATGGAGCAAATACAAACATGTTTCCACATTTACTCCAGACCCTTAAACACACACACACACACACACACACACACACCAATTCCAAACTATTTTAAACATAGAAGAAATTCAGAGAATAATATAACACACACCCAGGCACTGGGGGGGAGTAAAGACCCCCAACTCTGGGGCCAGGCTACCTGGCTCTACAGTGTGATCTTGGGGAGGTTACAGAACTTCTCTGCGCCTCCATCTTATTTTTTTTTTAAAGAACCAAACACCTATCTCGACATGGAATTGTCAGGATCCATCGGGAAAGCGGCAAGAGACAAAAGGGCCTCACACTCACGATGGGCTTTGCGAACAGTAGCTGTCGTGACCCGATTCCCTTCAGAGTTTTTATAAAGAGAATTATAATATTGTAGATACTTTTTAAAGGTATTTTTTCCCTATGGATTTCAGAGAGGAAGGGAGGGGGAGAGAGAGAGACATCAATGATGAGAAAGAGTCATTGAGCGGCTGCCTCCTGCACGCCCCCTCCTGGGGACTGAGCCCACAACCTGGGCGTGTGCCCTGACTAGGAACCCGAACCCTGACCTCCTGGTTCATAGGTTGAGACTCGACCCCTGAGCCACATGCTGGGCCGTAGATAAAGGCCCCTCTCTCTGGCCCTCCCTGTCTGACAGCTCCCGAGCAGTGAAAGTCAGGAGGTCAGGATGGGGGCGCCACTGCAGGGACCCTCCAGGCGGTCAGAAAGGATGGAGCCTCGTGGGCGATGGCCGACGGCCTATGGCGGATGGGCGATGGGTGGGAGGAGGCTGGAGAGGTGGCCCGGGCAGGTCAGGGTGCCCACCAGGCCCTCCGCGCAGTCCAGGTACCCCACCTCCGCGCAGTCCAGATACCCCACCTCCGCGCAGTCCAGGTACCCCACCTCTGCGCAGTCCAGGTACCCCACCTCTGTGCAGTCCAGATACCCCACCTCTGTGCAGTCCAGATACCCCACCTCCGCGCAGTCCAGGTACCCCACCTCCGCGCAGTCCAGATACCCCACCGCTGCACAGTCCAGGTACCCCACAAGCCCATCGCCCTTGCTCCTCTGACAACAAGCAAAAAACCAAAAGATAAAATACAGAAACCTCACATTTGCGCCTCACTTTGGACAATTCCATGGGGTACGGGACTGGCTTTGAGAGAAGAGGGGAGACCTGAGGCAGTGCAGGAGGAGGGCTTAGCTCCCCTGAATTCATCAGGGCAGGAAACGAGTGATTCGGGCCTGTAGCCCAGCCAGGGGGCCCCCCGTCTTGCCTCCTGAGAACCATGCCCCCTCCAGGGGTGGTTTCCTGCCGAGCGAGCCGATGAGCGGGCCCCTGGCTTGTTCACTAGTTCACCTGATGACACCTGTCAGGCCTGGCTGTCTGTGGGGAGGGCCTCAGAGCGAAATGTGCTCCCCGGTACCCCCCTCCCCAGCAGCACCATCATTTTTATCTCAAAATGGACTTCCCCCCTCGCCCTTTCCTTGTGCCTCCCCAGTCGCGGCTGAGCAGCAGCTGCTCTGAGCCCCATCTCTCATCAGCTGCCTTATCTCCCCGATGAATAATGTTCCCTTCCCGAGCAGGCAGCCTGGCACGAGGCCCTCGGCTGGAGCCAGCTGCTGACAGCCCCGGAGCCTGGGCAGCTGTCGGAGCCGCACCCCGCCCGGGCCTCACGTAGGTGGAGGACGAACCTGCCCAAATATATGCCACCTGAGGCCCCCTGGCCCTGGCGAGCTGTAGTTCACAAGCACAGGATGTCAAGCACGCCAGCACCCCTGGGTGCAGTCACCCTTCTGGGTGCTGGGAACATGGGTGGGCTGAGGACTGTTGATGGGAAATGTGACTTGTACCTAATAATACAAACTTGTATACCTAGTCGTTTTGTGATCTTGAGAGGGTGTTTAATCTCTCTAGATCTCTGTTTTCCTCATCCGTCAAATGGGCTCATCATAGTATTGGGTAGTTCTCTGCTCAGATCCCCTTTGCCAGCCAGTGCACCCCCTTCCAGCACTGTGATGCCACGGTAGCAGCTCTACGTCCAGCCTTCAGAGCCTAGGACCCATGGTGCCATTCCTGGCACACCCAGAGGCTAGCTGCCTCTGCCGTCTCTCCGCTCCCATCAGGAGGTTGCTAACTGACTGTGATTGGGGACCAGAAGCCCAGTCTCCTTCCTCAAGGAGAACAACTGGGTGGGACCATTCATGCCCCCAGAAGCCCCTGTGGATCAGGCCAAGACTGGACTTACCATGACTGCACCCTCTCTTCCTGTCCAGCATCCCTCATCCTTGACAGCTTCTCAAGAGCATGCCTGCTCCACAAACGGCAGGCTGTGAGGAACCTGTGTGGGGCTCTGCTTGCAGGGGGCCCAGCCCACGTGAAACACCACTTCTCAGAGGCTTTGTGTGGGCTTGGAGGAGATAAGGCTTGAATGCCCCTCATAGGTGTCTAGCCCTTGGCAAGGTCCCAGTCGTTTGTAATCACGATTCTTATAAACTACCGCTATGTGACAGAAAGCCACGCTTGGACAGATGTGACAGAGAGGCGGGCGTTGAAAGCCTTGGTTCCAAGTCTGGAATTGGAGGCAGTCTCCCCACAAAGGGCCCTCAGAGATCACTTAGCCCTTCTATTTTTTTTGGCCAGTGAGGAAACTGAGGCCCAGGGAGGTGGAGCCGTGCTCTCAGACCCACAACACCTCAGAGACAGAGCTGGAAGGGAGGAGCCACTGGAAGGGAGGAGCTCTGCCTTCCCGTGGCTCCTCCCTTCTCGTGGCTCCTCCCTTCCCGTGGCTCCTCCTTTCCCGTGGCCCTTCCCTTCCCATGGTTCCTCCCTTCCCATAGCTCCTCCCTTCCAGTGGCTCCTCCCTTCCAGTGGTTTAAAAAGATATACTCTTTTGATTACCTTTTTTAAAAAGCTTATACCCTTTAACCCAGTAATTGCACTTCTTAAGTCTATCTTAAGAAAATCGTTTTAAATGAAGGCAGTGATTTTTGTGCAGAGATGAACGTGTGTGCAATATTGGAAATAGCCTATTTGATGAGAGTAGAGGATTGGTTGATTTAATTATGATATACTCATTCAGTGGCCTAGTAGGTCTCTACTAGAATTGATAGTTTTGAAGGGAGGTGTTCACACTATAATATTATGTGGAAAGTAGCAACATAGTAAAAGGAAGCATGAAATCCATTATGAGTATGAATGCATATTGTATACATTAAAACACATAATTGGATGGTAGTGGACATTTAAGGAAATGAGTAGAATGGTCATTGGGGATTGTCTCTAAGTTGAGAATTACAGGCGATTTTCTTTCTTTTTTTGTGTTGTCCAAGTCTTTTTCTTCCTTTTGCCAAATGAACATTGGTCCAGCTGAAGTCAGATAGAGGCGGAAAGGGGTTATGTGTTGATCCAGTGCTGCCTGTGTCCCCAGATCCCTGCTAGAGACACACGCCTGCCCCTTCATCCCAGCGGAGTGGGCTCAGGGGGCAGGAAGAGGGGACAGACCCGGCCACAGCTTCCTGTGCCACAGGGACTTTGCGCGGTGACCTGGGGCACACCACTGCCTTGCCACAGGCCTCCATTTCCCCATTTGCAAACCACGCTGGTTGGACTGGTTCCATTATAAGAACGCAATAAGGGCATAAGCGTAATAATTCCAGGCTTCACACCCACCCTAACTCTAACCACCGAGTGGCATGACTGACCATTGCCACGAGCATCGTATCAGCCACACCCGTGACCATGTGGCCACCTGGGGGCAAGTTCCGACTCGGCAGGGAGACTTGGCCATCTCCTTCGGGGTGAGCAGGTGATTCCTGCGTCGCTCATTCCTCCACCATGGGCTCATGAGGCCCGTTTCCGGTGCCAGATGCTAGGGTGTGCAGTGAGGCTAGGCACCTGGAGCCCGTCCTTCTCTCTGGCTCCAACATAGGCAGGCCTTTCCCTGTAGAGGTGTTGTCATTACCTTTGATTATTCTAGAGAGACACTGTTTATTTGAAGCTGAGTGCCTGACTCTGGGGGTGCTCAGCAGGTTACACAGTGTGAGTACACCCCTGCGTGCGGCTGATTTTCTCCTGTGACTGTGAAGGGAGGAATCCAGGCCCAGATGGGTCCTGGGCAGCGTGAGTCCAACAACGTGTCAGTCCCCCAGGTGCTGCATGCAGTGGACTCGGGCCCAGAGGGCCCAGCTTCAAACACAGCTCTCCTGCTTCCCGGCTTTGTCACCTGCAGAGACACGTAACTTCTCTGAGCTGCAGGGTTCCCATCCATAAAATGGGGACATGCGTCGTCCCGGCCTTCACCAGGTTGCTGTGAGCGCGAATCGGGGTGGTGTCTGCAGAGGAACCTGAGCATGGACCTGGCCATCGCATTAGTGCCCTAGTGGCTTCTGGAAAGAGAAGAAGAGCCCGGCTGGTGTTGCTCAGTGGTTGAGCATCGACTTTGGAGCCAGGAGGTCGGGTTCGATTCCCAGTTGGGGCACATGCCTGGGTTGCAGGCCCGATCCCCAGTCTGAGTGTGCAGGAGGCAGCCAATTAATGATTTTCTCTCATCATTGATGTTTCTGTCTCTCTCTTCCTCTCCATCTCTGAAATCAATAAAAAATATATTTTTAAAAATAATATTATCCTATCTAATAAAAAGGCAATATGCAAATCAACCATGCCTTCGCTACACCCAATAAGCCACGCCCACTAGCCAATTGGGAGTGATATGCAAATTAACACCCAATCAAGATGGCTGCTGCCCAAGGTTGGGGCTGGGGCGGAGCCAGCCAGCGATCAGCCATGGCCCCAATCGGTCCCATGGCAGGGTGATCACTGGGTTTCCAAGGCCCGAAAAAGCCTCTGCCAAGCTTAGGGTGGGCCAGGCCAGGGGGCGGAGCCAGCCAGCCATCAGCCATTGGCCCCAGTCAGCCCCATGGCAGGGTGATCGCTGGGTTCCCAAAGCCGGAAACAGCCCTTGGGCAAGCCAGGACCAGGGTGGAGCCAGCCAGCCGTGGGCCCCATTGCAGGGCAATCACTGGCTGAGGTCCCCTGGCTGGGGGTGAGCCATCAGTAGGAAATCTCCTGAGGGCTCCCAGTGTGTGAGAGGGGGTGGGTTAGGCTGAGGGACCACCCACCCCTAGTGCATGAATTTCGTGCATCAGGCCTCTAGTTAAAAAGAGAGGGAAGCAGAAATAAAGTGAATGTTGTTTTCAGTCATTTCATGTTGTGTTTGCAACTGACCCTCCTCACCCACACTCACCACCCCATCCCATTATGAATGGAGGGCTCCCGGGCAGTGGCCACACCGGATCAGTGCTCTCCCAGCGGGCTGTGGCCGATGCCTGGCGTTCCCTCAGTGCACGGCCCAGTAACGCTGCTGTCGGCCCCTCTCTTGCAGGTCCTTTAAGCCCGACTTCATCCTGGTCCGCCAGCATGCCTACAGCATGGCCCTGGGTGAAGACTACCGCAGCCTGGTCATCGGCCTGCAGTACGGAGGGCTGCCCGCCGTCAACTCCCTCTACTCCGTGTACAACTTCTGCAGCAAGCCCTGGGTGGTAGGTGCGGCCGGGCTGACCCGGAGTGAGGTCGGGGCAGTGGGAGGCCCTCCCGGGTCTGAAACGGGCCCGTTCCCCAGTGTGGAGACCTCAGAATGAAAAGGCAGCTTAATAAGCAACTTGGATCCCAGTCCCCTTCTTATAATGATTGCCAAGCAATTATCATATAACACATATTATGACATAGTGGTGTCTTATAACGATATTATTGGTAAGAGGCAGCACGGTCCTGTTCTGACTAATATTCTGTCATATCGCTGTTGTTAGCTGTAGGCATGTTTACTGGGCACTGAACAAGTACCAGAACATGGTGCTGTCTGGCATTCGGTCCCTCATTATCACGTGCAGGTGCCTCCGAACAGCTGAGGAACTCACCCAGAGTCCAGACATGAAGCCAGAACTCAGAGCCTTCTTTCCGACCCCCAAGACTTGATTTTCCCCACCTTTTATTCACTTGTTTCACTCATTCACTTAGATTATTTGAGTCTCCATTTAAATGTTACCTGTAAGACAGCTTTGCCCAAAATACCACACTTCCACTCCCCCAACTACGCCTAAATCCCTTTATTTTATTTTTATAATGTTTTGTGTTTTTTTTACAGAGAAAAAGGGAGAAGAATAGAGAGTTAGAAACATTGATGAGAGAGAAACATCGATCAGCTGCCTCCTGCACACCCCCTACTGGGGATGTGCCCACAACCAAGGTACATGCCCTTGCCTGGAATCAAACTTGGGACCCTTCAGTCTGCAGGCCAATGCTCTATCCATTGAGCCAAACCGGTTAGGGCCTAAATCCCTTTAAGACACTGCATGTTTAATCCTTGCACCACCTCTGTGAGGTTGGCTCCCTCGTTTTGTCCATCCACAGACAAAGACACAGAAGTTCACACACCAGACACGGCTTTCCCAGGTTACACAGACAGGAAGTGCAGGAGCAGGAATTTGAACCCAGAGTCTGTGCCATAAACTCCCATGTCACGTGCCTCTCTAGAAAGAAGGGCGCAGCAGGCAAGGGACGTGCGTGAATGTCAGCAGGTTGTGCTTGTGTGAGAGGCTGAGGGTGTAGGAATTGTGCATTGAAAGTTATTGAGCTGAACTTGGTGTGCCTGGCAGGAATGCAGCGGCTGATGCAGCCAGATGCAGGAGATAACGGGTGCCCCGCTAAGGCCTGTGACCTTTCCCCATAGGCAGGGAGCAGCCATTGTGGCTCAGCTCAGAGCCGTCAGGCGCTCGAGCCCCGGGGTCACGGGGTGGCTCTGTCATAGGAGGAGACAAGTGTTGACCAATGTTCTCTCCTCTTCTGACCTAGTTTTCTCAGCTCATTAAGATCTTCCACTCTCTGGGTCCTGAGAAGTTCCCGCTGGTGGAGCAGACGTTCTTCCCCAACCATAAGCCCATGGTGAGTGGCCTGTATATGCTGCTTATTCGTGCGATCTGAAGCTCACAATTGTCTGTGTCCTCCGTCCATTTGGATGGAGGAGGTGGGCCGGGTTGGGAAGGACTGCAATGTCTCATGGGAAGAGTCTGTTCTAAGGAAAGAGTCCTCTCTGCAGATGGGATTTGGGCAGCAGGATGCATGACCAAGCGGGGTAGGGTGGAGGGTGCGGGACAGAGTTCCTTGGGACTTCTGGGATTGTCGGCCCACAAGGGGACAATTTGAACCAGCATATTGGGGCCAAAGGTTGATAATGAGGGTAAACGCTGCTTCCAGGGCGGGATATTATTTTATTTGCGCCTGCGCCGGACTTGGTTTCCACTCTTACGTTAATAAAAGCAGTGGTATTTGACTGGCGTGGATTGTCGAAACACCATTTCCTTGGGTGTCCCCTTCACATTGCAACGTTTGAACACAGTTGCGGTTGGTTGTCTTTGGGACGTGGTCGGAGCTTAACTTGGACAGCCCGCTGGCAGAGGTCACTGTCCTTTTCCGTGAGCTGGAGCGCTCTGCACCCCAGGGCTGGCACAAGTTGTGGGGCAAGAGTCCTGGGCAGCTGGAAACGGCCCGAGACGTGCCTGCTTGTGCGGTTGGTCCCAGGAATCCAGGACTGTGGTTCCACTCGCCTTGGGAAGAAGGCGAGTCTTGGAGAACAGGGTAATTAATAGGGTATCAGGGGGTACCAGCTGGGGACAGTGGCCTCTTGTGGACTTCCAGGCTCAGGCTGCTGAGCTGGACAATCATTTGGAGTCACTGATCGGAAGGACTGCAGGCTCCAGGTGGGAGCAGTCGATGGAGAGGTTTGCCACTGACGATCGCTCACTGACATTTGATGCGGTGAGTCCCGGCATGCAGGAGCTGCTGGTTGGGATTAGAAGGGCGTGTGGAACCCGGCATATTCCAGTAAAGCGTGACCACAGTGCGGAAACGGAGTGTTTATCCTCAAGCCAGCCTGAGCGTGAATCCTCGCTCTGCCTGCTGACTAGAGTTTGGGGCAGTGAATTCATGTCTGTGAGCCTGAGCCTCCATCGCTGAAAACCACAGGTGATGGAGGAACAACCTCGTTGGGTTGTTGAGATTTAATGAAACCGTGTGTATAGAGTGCTGTCTGTGCCTGGCGTACGATAGGTGTTCAAAGTAGTGTCACTTTAAAATACAAGCAAAGCTACACCCTGGGACATTGTCAGCAATGGGGCGACAGATGGGTGAAGGGTTTACAGCGTCCGTCATGGGTGACAGGCAGCTCTAAGCTGGGCAGGCTTTGCCGTCTATAGTGAGGCCGCATGAGTTCCTGCATTGCCCGCTCGGCTGAGCCACACTCAGAATTTCAGGCAGGCATTGCCCATCTTTGCAGCCTTCCCCTCCCCACTTCCACGAGATTGAAATTCTTAGGAAGGAGATGGGCAGGCCAAGTCAGGGCTTCCGTCCAGTAGTACCTGTAGCACTAACAGGTAATCAGGTAAAGATCCCGATTATAGAGAATTATAGAGAACTATGGACATAGAATCGGGGAGCAAGGGCAGGGCTGGAGGAGCAGCCAGGAGGAAATCTAAGATGTCTCTCCTGAAATCCCCCTGCCCGGGGAAGGACCAGGGCGAGCGGGTCCACACCGTGGAGGTGAGTGGAGCGCGGGGAGCGTGCAGGGGCCTGGAGCCTGGGACCAGGGCAGGTGGGACCCACCAGCTTCCCCATGATTTGCATTCCCCCTCCCCCCCTCCCCCCCCCCCGGGTGGCGGTCAGGACACAAGGAGGCGAGAGACAGCAGGTGTGTGATAGAAATCACTTTACTGTTTAGAATCAAGGACACACTATAAAAAGTGAACATTATGCAACATTACAAGACAATATACATTCACGGAATATAAAATTCATAAATAACATGGAGGAAAACTGTAAACAGTGCTACAAAATTTAGCAACAAATACATTCCTTCTAGACCGTTTTCTCTGGTTGGTACCTCTCCATCACTTCTGGGTCTCAGGACAGCAGACTGGCTGGGGGGAAGGCGGGGGGTGGGGGACCTCGAAGCCCCTCCCCTCAGAGCATGACCCAATCTCCAAGTTCCTCCCTCCTCGCGCCTCCCAAGAGCCACTCGGGAGGCTGCTGAAATCGACCTCTCCTACAAGTGCCCGTTTTGTTTTGCTTTTGTCATCGGATCTTCAAATGCCAAACTTTTTAGTGATTTTTTTTTTAACTTGGGTGTCATCTTGGGGGAATCCATATTGGCCATCATCAAACCCAGGATGACGGGCTGGGCCAGAGGAGGGTCTGGTCTCCCTCTGTGTCTCTGAGACAGAGCTGTCCCTATAAATAAATCATTTATTTCTTGAATTGCTCAGGAACCAGGGTATGAAAAATAGTATTCGTGGGCAGTAGCCTAACAGCCATTTGGGTCAGGGGCTAGGTGAGGAGTCTCCCAGTATTTCCTGCCTTGCCATGGGGAGCACTGGGCAGAGCCTGGCAGGCTTCCTGGAGAGGGAGGCAGAGCGATGGCCAGGGGACACCAAGAGGTCTTGGAATTACAGCGCTCATGGCCCGGGATTAGGAGAAATCATCGCTTGCCACTTGGCAAGGGGCCTAGGGGAGGAGAGGAATGGGAATGGCCAGCAGACTGCCCGGGGCCAGTTGATACAGAACAAGGACATGGATGTCCTTGCGGTTTCTCCGGCTCCTGCCTCCTCCGGAACACATGGATGCTGACCGAGAGAGAGGAGGCCGGAGGGACCTTGGGGCCGGCTCCTCCTAGCTTCCCTGGTTCCCCAGTCCAGCCGCCTGCACCACAGAAGCCTTTACCCCTCCGTTCCACTGTAGAATTTGATTCGGGAAAATGGTGGCATGTGGGTTTCATTTCTTTTTCTCTTAAACACAATGTACACATATTACAGCCTACACATGATAAGATTTAGCAAAATAAAACGTTCACAATATGATTGAAATACAGAAGTGCCTCAGCTACATAAATGACTTTAAATTATACAGTCAGTGAACAGGTGAAATAAACAAAGCTACAGCTTATAGAAAGCTCACAGCCGCCCTCTGGCAATATCGCTTTGCAAAGGACCCTTCTTTGCCCAGGACCTGCTGTCCTCCTCACCGGGGCCTGGCACGGGGGCCTGTGGTTCTGACAACTTGTCTGCAGGGAAACCTCAGGTCACTCGTGCCCAGGCCCCACCCCAGGTCCCTGCTGGGTGAGTGGTGGGACCGAGAATGGTCAGACGCCTCATGGAGGGGAGGCTTGTCCGACTGTGGGTAGGGGAACTTGCACAGGTTGGATTAGGGCTGCCACCTTGTAAGCCTTTGAGGCTGAAATAAAAATCTTAAAAGCATCAAATCTGCAGCCTACCCCTTAAAACACTGCTGACCGCAGCTCCTTCTGCTCACTCTGCCCCCCGGGGATGGCAAAGCCTGTTTTCTGCATGTCCAATGTCATGACCGCAAGGTGAAAGGTACAAGGTAACGGACTTGATCCTAAGGAAGGAAGCCGGGTGCCTGTACTATCTCCCCCGCCACCCCCACCCTGCCTGGGCATTTGCGTGTCGCCTGCCTTTTGTTCTCCCGTGCCAGTGGGCAGCTCTGTTTCCTAACGCGGAATGAACTGAAGATACAGATACTAATAGAGGATAAATACCCATGATCTGGAAAAAGGAGAGCAGTCATGTTCCATGTCACCGTCCTCCCACCCCCATTCTGACACATATATGTGATCGCCTGCTCTCCGCATCTCACTTCAGCACTAACATTTAAAATACTTTTATTTAACTGGAGAGTTTATATTATAGTTTTATTTCCAAAAAAAAAAAACAACAAACACAACAACAAAAAAAACCCTACAGCTGATGGCAGAGTCAGGCTTCCCCAGGGACCACCCACTTAAACCCATGCGGTGAGGCCCCCCCAGAAAGTGGCCTTCACCCACCGGGGAGCTGGGAAAGACGAGCCAACCCAGGGACACTGGCCATCGGGCCTTGGCCGGACACCCCGGCCTTCCCTCGAGCCCAGCCCCCCACCCACACTGACTGGCATCTCCCATCTGAGCCCTGCCAGTAAGGCAGTTACAGGAAGGCCCTGGGCATGAAGCGGGAGAAAAGGACAGGGACAGAGGTCAGGTGACCCCAGTTAGAGGAATGCTGAGGGTGTTCAGAATCTCAACTTTTAATCAAAATGAAAAATAAAAGTCAACTTGGAATGTCATGATTTCCCTTCCAACAAGCGACAACAAAATAGAAGAGATTAAACTATGGGTGTATTGAACAGCATGGAACAGAATTCTGTGTCCTGTGAGGAAAAAAAAATCAGCTTATGATGTCCCCGTGTGGGTATATGCAAACGTGTGTACAAACACGGCCTCCTCGGTGAGCTAAACGCTGCCTTGGCAATAGTCTTCTCTAACCAAGTCTACATGGCGACAGCTGTGGGTAGTGTAGTATATGGTTTGTGTATTTCTCCAATTTACATAAGGGCAAGCTCCTGGCCGCATGGACCAAAGCGTTCTCCAGGAGGGATCTCGGGGGAGGCGGGGAGAGGACAGACATTCGTCTCGGTTTTCACTGGAGCTTTTGTCCGGGGCAGGCAAACAGCCTCCTGACCTCAGGCAGATGTTGAAGTCTTCACTGGCCTAAGAAGGTTTTGTGATTGCAGCCTGGCTGTTTGCTGCAGACTCAGCGACATCTGGTCTGCCCAAGCCTCTCGGGGCTGGAGGGATTGTGTGTGCTGCTTTATCTCAGACCCCCTCTCACGGTTCCTCCCTTCCCCCTGCCCCTCTGACATGAGAGGCACACAGACAGACATAGTCTGGGTTGGGATGTGCCGTAGCATCTCTCCGTGTACCAGACCTGCTGTGTACCTTGGGCCTATCTGGTTGCTACCCTTGACTGATGCTCACACAGTTGGCCTTTCAGCAGCAACCTTGTCTGTGTCCTTTATGGGCTGGGATGGAGGAGAAGGGCAGAGGGAGGAAGGTCTCGGAGGTGCTGGGGGGCCAGGGGAGAGAGTGGGGTAGGCATTCCAGTGCCCACGTAGGGTAGTTTTTTGATTTTTGTTTTCCTAAAAAAATATAGATTATGTTGTCATGAAGAAGAGGAGTGTACATTCCTCATTCTCTCTGGCATGGCACCAAAAACTCCTGGGTGGAAACCGGGGATGTCAAAACCAAACAGAAGGTGTGGGATGGGGCCAGGAGGGTGTTTCCAAATAAATTCCATAGGACAGCACAGACTTTGCTTTAAGTGTTCCAAGTGCTAAATTTGCGAGAAAAAACAGGCACTAATTTCATTGTCATCATTCGGGAAGAGTTAGTGTCCGAGGGGAGCTCAGCGGGAAGGGAGGGAGGTGAGGCGGGGCAGGGCCTGGCGCTCAGGGGTCTGTGGCATTGATGATGGTTTTGTCTGGGGGGGCCCATCCCCGGTACCAGCTGCAGGAGCCACCCTTCTGCCGGATGCAGGCATAGTGTTTGGTCTGGTGGCCAGGGTAGCCGAAACTCGCGGCCATGTCGGTCCAGACACACTCGTTCTTGGAGCTCACGAAGCAAGGCGGGTAGTAGCAGGTCTTGATCTGTAATTAGGTAACAGCCACTGGTTAGCAGACTCTGCCATGGTGGACCCAGGCCTGATGCCGGCCCCAGGGCAGGACTCCTCAGAACCTGGGACCACGGCAGGGGGAGCCCGGCCACAGTGGTCTTGTGGTGAAAATAACGTACTACTGGCTAACTCTTACTGCGCACCTACTGTGCGCCAGACACTCCGCTAAAGGCTGTGCTACGCTCTTCTCTTTCATCCTGGTAACAGCCGTCTCTCCCTTTTACAAATATGGAAATAGAAGCTCAGGGAGGTTAAGCCCAGCCAAGTCACACAGCAGGAAGTGGCAGCATTAGACATTTGAGAGCGCTTCTCCCTCTCGGGTGGCAACAAGCCAGGATGGGCGGTCTCCGTTCTTGGAGGGAATTGAGGAAGCGGAGTAAAGCATAAACTTCGGGGTCCAGCTGCCCCAGGCTGGTCATCAGACGCAGCGAACTGTGTGACTTAGGGCGAGTTACTACTTAGGGTCTCAGAACCTCTATTTCCTCATCTGCAAAATGGGGAGGATGGTAATAAAAACTGCAGCATCAAGTGAGAGAACAGCCCAACTCCTTCCCACAGCAGGAAGGCTGTGAGCCTTGTCCTTGTGCCCTGGTCAAGGAGTTGAGCCTGGCTTAAGAGTCATGTTCTGTCGTGTGTGGCATCAGTGAGCCAGCTCCCCTCCCTTCCCTGCCCCCGCAGGGTAGGACCGCCGGTGGGTCAGCTGTGTGAGCGAGCCCATTTGGGACTACTTGGCAGGACCTGCCAGTGTAAGGAGACTATGCCTGCCACCAATGTGAGCTGAAGAGCCCTTGTGGCCCAGCAACTGCCAAGGGGGCAGCACCGATGGACGGAGGCAGCGGATTGCAGTAAGAAGGCACTCGCCTTCTCCGCTCCTTGGCCTGGGGACAGCATTCCTTCCATCCCTGCTCAGACCTGCCCCTCTGCCCCGGCCCCTCCTCGCTCCTTTCCCCGCACAGGGGCCCAGCACCCAGTACATCAGGAGCTGGTATTTCTGGGGCTGCCAGCCAGCATCCCCCGACCCCCGCCTGCCAGTCCCGGGGCTTACCTTGCAGTTACAACCCAGGTGATACCGATAGTTCAGCCCCTTGCGCTGGGAGATGGTGAGCTGGTCCCACCGCTCCACGAAGTTGCACAGTCCTATGTACACCTTCCCATCGAAGATCCGGCCTGGGGGAGGAGAGGGGGCGGCAGAGGCAGAGTTGTTTTGGGGGAGCCCAGCCAGAAGGGGAAGAAGCCACACCTCCTGACCCCCCACCGTGGGCCAGGTACCATGCTCGGGACACTTCCGTCCCGAGATTGTATTCGTTCATCCTCGCCTACACCTTTGAGGACGGACGGGATCCCCGTTGTCCAGATGGGGAAAACCAACTCGGAGAGGTCACTCAGACCACGTAGCCAGCTCGTCCCTTCCCACACCAGCGGTTTCGGGCTCTGGTTCTGTTACTTCCTTTCCTACACTGACTGCCTACAGGGGGTGGGGGTGCGTTTCAGAGACAGACCTCGTGGGCTGACTGTGAGGTGGAGAGGAGCAGGACTGGCGATCCCTTTTCATTTACAGTAACGGGGAGACAGCAAAGCCCGGGGATTTCCTCCCAGGGGTCTGTGGTGGAGCTGACAAACCAGCCTGGATGCGGGAGCCCCGGGTCCCACCATGGGCTACGGGAGGTGCCCTAACCCTACACGCTCCCCACAGTTCACTGGGCGCAGACTTCTGGTCCACCGCTCCTCCTCCGTCCTTCCGAAGCGAAGGCCCATGGGCTCGGCCACGCCCCGGCCCAGGTGCTACGTGGCCGTTACCTGTCAGCAGGTACTGGTACTTGTTGACCTCCAGCTTCACGCCGCAGAGGCTCTCGGAGGCTTCCGTGTGAATGTACTGCACGTGGGGCATCTTGGTGAAGCCTCGGTACATCTGTGGGCGGGAGGAAGGTTGAGAGGAGGAGCCGGGCTCCGGGGCACACGGTCACATGGTCTGTGGCAGTGGTCGGCAAACGCATTAGTCCACAGGGCCAAATGTCAACAGGACAACGATTGAAATTTCTTTGGAGAGCCACATTTTTTAAACTTAAACTTCTTCTAACGCCACTTCTTCAAAATAGACTCGCCCAGGCCGTGGTATTTTGTGGAAGAGCCACACTCAAGGGGCCAAAGAGCCGCATGTGGCTCGTGAGCCGCAGTTTGCCGACCGCTAATCCACGGGAATCTGATTCCCTTGAGGGAAGCCAGTCACCAACCCACCCACCCAGGTCTTTCACTCTGGATCAGGCCACCTCGTCTCCTCTCGACGGAGCCACCATTGGCGGCTGCCCAGAGAAGCCTTCCTGTCCAGCCAGTGGCACTTCCCATTCCAACACCTCCCACAAATGCTCCTCCAGGGACACCCCTTTCTAGAAACCACAGACGGCTTTGCTGCGAAAGGGGTCTTCCCCGCCTCCCCAGCCTCAGGACCTGAGCTCTGCGAAGGCAGCCAGGCAGTCGTCTCTTGACGTCTTGGTGGCCTGTCCCTAGCGTCGGAAAGCATTCTCACTTACATCCCCTCACTGTCTGCTCCCAGGAACCTTACGAGGCAGGCGCTCCTATACCCATTCTACAGATTGGGGGCGGGGGGTGGGGCAGGGACTCAGAGAAATTCTGTTTGGCTGATGAAAGTTGACCTCAAGCCCAAGGTTCCCCATGTTTTATTCCTCTGGCCGCTGACTGAGAGCACTGGGTTCCTTCACCCCAGATAAAGCACAAAAGCATGCACACAACTCCTGGGTGTTTAACTAAACCCTCTATCACGGTTAAACGGCCAATAGGTGGGCATTTTTGTCTACAACATAATCTAATACGGTAGTTCTCAACAGGTAGGCAATGTTATCCCCACCCCAGGAGATACTTGGCAATGCCCAGAGAGGTGGGGTAGAGGGTTACTTTTGCTGGATGGAGCCAGAGATGTTGCTAAATATCCACGAGATAGTCCCCACAGCAAAGAGTTATCCTGGCCTCAGATGTCAACAGTACCAAGGCTGAGAAATTCTGCTCTAACCCCAACCCAGTTAACCCCCTTGACAGCCCTCAGAGGCAGGCACTGTTATGTCCATTTTATAGATGAGGAGCCTGAGGCCCAGGGAGGTTAATGGCTTGTCTGAGGCCACACGGTTGGTAGATGGCAGAGGTAGGAGTCCGTGCTCTTAGCTATTATCCTATGCCCGGCCTCCTTCCATGCACACTCACAAGTTCATGCTTAGGGAACTGGTGCAGGGAACTGCCTCATGATCACTGCACCTGCTCTGTAAATGTGTGCTCAGCCACTGGGGTGAACGTGACGGAGTCTGAATCCCGTCATCACCTCCAGGTCAAGCCCATGAGTGTTCCATGGGTTCCGATCTGTCATTGCAACTCTGTGCCTGGGAGCTGCTGGGAGTGGGATGGGCCCCGAGGTGCTGTCCCATCCCACAACCCCTCCAGAGCTCAGAACACTCAGGCCCTGGAAGCTGGTGGTCTCCAAGCGGATCCCAAGGGTTTCCAGTAAGACAGTGCCTTTCCGTGAGCTCCTGGCAGGCGCTATTCATTTACTTGTGGAAATTAATAAAAAGCCAGACATCATCTCATTGGCGTCTCATCCGACTGCCTCCCATTTGGTCTCATGGACTATTTGTTTTCCCTCCTTGTCTTCTTTTAAGGGTCGAGCAGCCAGTGAGATAGGTGGTCACCAGGAGCTCTGCCATCAGAAGGGGCCTGTGGGAGGGACAGAGCTGGGGAGCCCTCCTACTGGAGAGGGGCGCTCTGTAATTGTATGCGTCCAGCAGTGCAGATGGTTCTCATTCACCTGGCCTCCCTTCCTAGCCCACTCCTCCCTGAGACAGCCGCCTGGGGAGACACAGCCAGGCGCTGCGCAAAGTGCTGTCCATACTCGGTGTTCGTTTACGCCGTGAGGAGCAGGGCCCCCACTTCCTCAGGGTTAGATGGCGCATCTCTGGCTTTATTGGGAACTGTGCTCAGGAGTGCTGCTGTGTGCCTCCACCAAGGGTGGCCTTCTGTGCCCAGCGCCTTCTCACTTCGGTGTGGAGGATCCCTGGGTGTTGGACCAGTCTTTCCACTCAGGCCTCGCTCTAGGTCTGTCCTTCAGGCCTCGTCTATGGCAGCCTCAGTTCATTCCGAGTGGGTCTTTCCCCTTCATCTCCTCTCTGCTTTGTGATGAGAGCCGGCCCCCGCTTAGATTCCCGTGACTTCGCTGCTTGACCGGTCAAACCCAGCCTGGCTTCGCCCCTGATCTGGAATTTGCGGAAGCCGCATGTGAACACGGCTCTGGCACCCCGCACAGGGTCAGCTTCTAATGCGTCCCAAGGGATCGCATCTGACAGACGCAGTGCCGCCTGGTGGGGTCTGTTCTGAAGATAACAATATGGTAAACGTATCGGAACGGCGTGTTTTACTCACTCTGTTGTCTTTTCTTTATACTGGTCCTATCTTGCCCTACACATTGATCCTAAAGGGTCCTTAGATCTGCAGTCATAGAGACCAGGATTGGCTTGACAAATTTAGGAGGGTTACAATAGGCTTATCATGTCCTGACGTCAGAGGATCGGAGGATCGGAACTGAAAAGGGTGCTAAAGGTAACACAATCTAGCCAGTGCAGTGGAGGAGTCAAGGTAAACCTGGGCTTCTGAAGACAGAGTCTTGTCGCTGCCTTCTGTGAGCCATGTGGAAAGCGGCTCACTTTCTTCATCTGTGAAATGGGGCAAAGCACTTACTGCAGAAGATGCTTTTGAGAATTAAGTGACTTAGAATAGCACCCAGTGCACAAATTTTAGTAGAAGTCGCTTGAAACCAGGTACACTGCCCTAACCGGTGTGGCTCAGTGGATAGAGTGTTGGCCTGCAGACTGAAGGGTCCCAGGTTCGATTCCGGCCAAGGGCATGAACCTTGGTTGCGGGCACATCCCCAATGGGGGCTGTGCAAGAGGCGGCTGATCAATGTTTCTCTCTCATCGATTTCCTGGCTCTCTATCCCTCTCCCTTCCTCTCTGTAAAAAATTAATAAAATGTATTTTAAAAAACAACCAGGTATCCTAAAATTCATGCCTTTGCCCACCCTCCTCTATTAGTGCCCAGGGTTAGAGCTGGTGTGGAACTTCAGGTGTCAGCAGGTTTTTCTCTCTCTCCCGCTGTACTGAGGCGTAGCTGACAGAGAGAAAGGTGTGTATGTACGGTGTACAATGTACTGTGTTGATATATGTGTACCTGGTACAGTGATGACCTCAGTCCAGCTTGTTAGCACATCCATCCCCTCCTAGCGTTCCTTCTGTGTGTGAGACAGCACTGAGTTCTCCTCTCAGCACACCCACAGAATACAACCTGCACTGGCAGCCAGAGCCCCCCTGCCGGGCCTCAGCTCCCCAGCATTCTTTCATCCTGCGGAGCTGAAACTCTGTACCCATTCCCCCCACCTTCTAGCCACCAGGGATCGCCATTCTAGAGTTTGACTTTTTCTAAAAAATTTCATCTCCAATACATAGACCCAAGTACGAGTTTAACTTCTTTAGATCCCACATAAGAGTGAGATTGTGCAGTATCTCTTTCTGTCTGGCTTATTTGACTTAGCATGCCTTCCAGCTTCATCCTGTGGTCACAAGTGAAAAGAAGTCCTTTTGTAAAGCTGAATGCTACTCCATTGTGTGTGTGTGTGTGTGTGTGTGTGTGTGTGTGTGTGTGTCTGATTCTACAAGGCCTTGGGCTCCCACTTCTGTAGTATCTACACAAGGTTGCAAGCAGCCTGCTTCCCTTGGGGTGGAGGGACATAGTGCACAACATTCAGAAGTCGCTTAAAACCAGGCACACTAAAATTCATAAGGAGCTTTCCCCGCCTGGTCCTCTCCCCACGTGTCTTTGCCCACCCTCCTCTCTTAGTGCCCAGGGTTAGAGCTGGCGGGGGACGTCAGGTGTCAGCAGGTTGTTCTCTCTCTCCCCCCGCTGTATTGAGGCGTAGCTGACAGAGAGAAAGGTGTGTAGGTAAGGTGTACAGTGTGCTCAGAAGACGTTTCTGAGTCTGAGGGCATCGATCAGTATTTCTCTGGTGCCCACTTAAGACCACTGTGCTACACAAGCTCCTTTACAGACCAAGCAACTGAGTTTGAAGCGAGTGCCTGACTGGGACCAGGCGCCTGGCCTTTCTGTCACAGCCTGCTATCTGGCTGGGGAGGCAGAGCCTGTGATTGGTCCCTGCACACGGCTAATGGGACTCAGACCACGAAGAGTCCCAGGCAGAAGGAGGAAGAGACGCTGTGTGCTGGGGCGGGGGTGTCAGAAGCTTCCAGCAGGAGCTTCAAAGGCGAGACCCTGCTATTGCTCATCCCATCTGACAAGCCACCAAAGGAAGGAAGCCCCCGGGGGCCGAGCATTCCAGTTGCCCAGCAGATCTATCTATCCTACCAGAGTCAGGACCGGCACAGCTCATGACTAGCGGGCCTCCCCATGGGACCGGCTGAGACATCATGTCCCCACGTGCTGTGCCTGCTGCTGGCCTGAGAGCATGTCTCTACGGCACAAACAGCAGACTGCTTTCCCATAGTCCTGATGGAGAGGCAGTCCCCATAGATTACAGCGGCCACTTCTGGAGACTTCCACCTTTGCACCGCAGCCCCATGGCTCAGCTCCCGCTAATCTCCAAGTTTGAGTTTGCAATGAGCCCCCTCAACATACTAACAGCCGCCCTCCGCCACCACCACCATGTCCCGTGGGCCTCTGCACACTCGATATGTGTCCGAGAGGCCTTCCAGAGGCTCTGGAGTGAGCATATGGAAAGGGTACCATGCTCAGGAGTGCCCCTGAGAAGGGTTTTTATTTGCGGGGGGAGGGGGGGTACTCTGAGAATGAAGAGAGAGGCCCCACAGGGTGACCTGACTTCTCAGGTTCTCCAAGTTCCCGTAGGCCTGCTTTAAGGGAGCCGGTGCTCCCCCAATCTCTGAGTAGATGCTAATCCGCTGGAATAAAGCGCCCAGGGACCCGTGCCAAAGCGCATGCGGGCCGGCCTCCCGGCCTCTCCCCCTTCCCTCCCACAAAGATGTTTTTGTTACACTCTTTGCAGGATGTTGCAAGTCAAGAGTTACACCGCTGCAACCCGCAAACTCCAGCGAACCTCTCTGTTCCCTGGGGGATTGGGTACAAACGAGGTTTGGGAGGGCATGATGCACCCTGCTGCTGACCCATCCTCTCTGGCAGGAGAGTTGGGGAGTCCTGTAAAGAACACATGGACTGGGAAGGAATCCAGACACCTCAGCATGGGGACCAGAGCTGCTTCTCATCCACACCTGCCCGAGTAAATCACTTCTCCCCAGCATCCCCTCGGAAGTAAAGGAGCCCCTCGATGTCCTCATGCCCAGCACCTGGTTAGGAGGCTGGGCGGAGGCTGACGAATGAACTGCAGAGGACCAGTGCCCTGGGCATGGGGGTGGGTGGCTCTGAAGCTGGTGGGTGAGCAAATGTTATTTGGCCTCCAAACACCTCCCTCTCCCACCCACCCCCGCAACTTCCAGTGGCTGCTCTGACCCCACAGAGGAGAAACAGGACATCTACCCACAGGATGGGCCCCTGGCCGTGCGTCCAGGCCCTGAAGGAAGGAGGGAAGCTGGGCAAACCTAGGGGCCACGGCCTCCCGCTCTCTCCTGGCACAGAGTCTCCGTGTGCAGGAACAGCAGGGCAGGCAGGGGATGCTCCTAAGCCTCCACCCTGTCTGACCTGCCCTGGTTCCCTGCCCGCGCCTGGAGCCGCGCAGTGGGTTTCTGGGTTGTTGTTGCTCTTCTCGGTCCCCCCTCCACCCACCGTTCTCTCTCTCTGGCCGTCGGAAGACATAAACGGGTCCCATGACCGCGCTCAGGCAGCCAAGGGCAGCTGGCCAGGCCTGACTCTGGACGTTACATAACCAGAAGGCTGTGGCTGTTTCCAAATCAAAGCAGCAGGTTCTACCCACTTAGGAGTGAGGCCCGCAGGTCTGCCTCGGAGACAGATGGGTGTCTCCCGGGGCTGTGCGCCCACCCTAGCTGCTGGGGATGCAGATGTGAGCAAGGAGTGAAGGGGCTGGCATCTCCCTGGAACCTGAGTGCACCCATCTTGAACTTCTGATTCATCACCCTGTGTCTTTTCTCCCCGCCGGCCTGCAGTTCCTAAATGCGGGAGCCCTGTTTTCCCAGGGGCCTCCACGGCTCCTGGCCTACAGCGCTGCCCACAGCGGGGTGCTTACAGAGGTGGGGTGATGGGCCAGCTGCCACATTACCCAGCACCTGAAGCAGCTCCTGTTTAAAAGGAATGTGGCCAGTGTTTCAGCATCTGGAAATGCCTCGGCCATAGGGCTTTTTGGGGCACAGAGCTCACCCCACGCTGCTGACACAGGGCAAAACCCAGGCCCAGAAGAGGGAGGGTTCCAAGTCAGCGAGCTCCTCAGGAATGGAGTTGAGACCAGGAAACGGGTTCCCTAGACTTAGAATCGGATGCTCTTTTCCTTACGGTGCCTCCTTAGTGTGTGCACAGTGGGACCATGCTCAGGACTACGCTTAGCTGTGAGAATAAGCCCAGCAAAGGGTGCTAACTAACTGGGGCGTAAGAAGACAAGGAAAACTGGGGACATAGGTCAGAGGGCATAGTTCCTGTCTCCCAACCAGGTTCCTGTCACCAGCACCAGCTCACTGTGAAGCTTTGAGGAGTAACCCTAAGTTGCAACATCCGTGGCTGCACAGACCTGTGGGCCTTGATGAAATGCAAAGTCGGGGCTTGAAAGAGCCATAAGGCAGTCTGGTCCAACCCCCTCATTGTACAGATGAGGAGACCGAGGCCCAGCCTCGGGTCCCAGTGAGCTGGCCAAGGTCTCATGGTTACCGGGTAGTGAGGCTGTCTGCTGTCTGATCGAAAGCCCAGCCTCAGAGAGACCCCCCCCCCCCCCCGCCCCCGCACGCGCCCCTGCACGGGCTCTGGGATGAAGCAGCCACCATCCCCGCCCTCCTTCCCACCCATCCCTCACTGCTGCCTCAGCAACACCCTCTCCAGCCAGGCGAAGGGCCAGGGCTGGGGCTCGGATGCTGAGCGGACACACACCACCCTGCCCCCACAGGCCAGGCCTCTTCTGGCAGAACCAATCCAGAGAGCCTCCCGGAGCCGGGCTGCTGTCACTCACCTTCATCTGCTTAATGGTGTAGATCAGCGTGCCATAGGGTCCCTCCTTCACCAGCTTCTTGCCCACCACTCTGGCCCGGATCACTGCAGAGAGAGGCGAGGCGACAGGGAGGAGGTTAGGGAGGCCCGAACCACATCCCACACCACATCTCGGTGCCCATCGAGCCCCCATGGGGGCCTGGCGTTGCTTTTTAGTTGAGCAACTGGAATAGGTAACTCTGTGTATCAGAGCAAGAATGCAGATGAGGGACACTGGGCGTGGGGCGAGGGGTGAGGGGGTCAGGGAAGGCAGCTATCACTCAGGTTCATCACTCCAGGGTTCACAGTCACCACCCAGAAAAGTCTACCCTTGAGGAGTCTCTGGACTCTGTTTCACCACAATCCAAAATCTACTAGCACTTCGCATGTCAGAGCTTCTCGCCCTCCCTCCATTGCCCATCCGACATCGCACGGCCTCCCAGAGTTCCTCTCTTTCTACCAGGACCTCTTCCTGAGCCTCTTTTGGGATTCTCCCTTTGTATGTGTAAATTCACCATGTCCTGCAGTCCACAGGGCTGCCATACACCCCAGCCTCCCCTCCCGCCCCAGTCAGCATCTCGATGGGATCCTGGGTCCCGGGCACTCAGACAGCCAAGGATGTAGTGGCCTGTCACTCATGAGGGTGTGGTGGGGGGCAGGGCTAGGGCTGTGGGCTCAGGAGCCCACTGAGCTGCTCCCATCTCAGCTCTGCTCTGCAGGGCTGTTCGGACCGTGGGCCGGTGACTTTGTTTCCGGCCTCCAGTTTCCTCCTCTAATGAAACCAGGACGTGAGTCTCCTGAAGAGAAGGGATCAGGCAAAACAGTGCATGTGAAGCGTGTGGCACTGTGTCCTGGCTGTGATGTATGTTACAGGCATGTTACTTTCACCATGATTATCAGCATTGCCCAAAACAGAACGAATGGACTGACCACGAAAGGACTGTTTCCAGGAAAGTAGCTCCCATTTATTGCACACCTACCATGCGCAATAGTACCTGTCCCTTCTTTACTTCTCACAACCACCTGACAAGGGGGGGTGTTAGCATCCATATTACAGAGATGAGGAAACAGACCGCGAAGGGAAGCCACTCCTCTTTCTGGTTGTAAAGAGGGTGTAACTCCACCCACGTCAGGGAATTGGAATGAGGATTTAAACAAAAGATTCTATGAAATTTCTTACTCTCGTGTCTGGGAGAAAGAAGGTGGCGCTCAGTCAATATTGCGTGACTGTGAACACGAAAATCACCAGACAGAACCAGGGTGACGATACTGGGAACAGAAGAGAGGGATTAACTTTGAGATCACATAAGAAGCTGGACCTTCTCTTTTTTACTTTTTGTGAAACAGAAGCCAGTCTTAACCTGGTGGTAGTGGGGGGAGCAGGCTGTCACAGTGTACAATCTGCATCAAGGGGGTCTAGGTGCTAAGACCTTGACCGAAATAGAATGGGTTTTGCATGTATAGCAGCTATGCTTTGAATCACAAATTGAACACACACACACACACACACACACACACACACACACACACATCCTGGTAGCTCCGTTATCCTTCCCCGTTTGGGATGTCCCACCATCTTCCTCAGCTCATCCGTTCATACAATGAACACTGATTTCTCTGGGAACCAGTCCCCTCATCCCAAGTGAATTCATTCTCGTCCCTTCCCAAACGAACTCAGACCCTGCTTCCTCAGCTACACTTGAAGTCCGGATTCGGATGAATTAATGGCCATCCAGCCCTTCTTGTCTGGGACGGCAGCCCACGGAGCCCATTGGCAAAGTGAGCCATTGAGCGTATGCAGCTCGGCCGAGGCGGCAAGCAGCTGTTTCCATGTCTACTGAGAGGTTGGCAGGACCCCAGGCTGGGCTCCCCCACGGTCCTGCCCACACCTCTGAGTCCAACTTCACAGCAGCATCCTTGGCAGGGAGCCATCATCCCAGAGGCTGGGACGGTGTCTCCACACGGACTCCCATAGGCAGGTGGTCACAGCTGAACTGCTGGAGCAGAAAGCACAACTGCCAGGACTTTCTTGTGGGCTCTTCCTGAATTCATTTCCTATGGGGTCTTCCTGAATTCATTTCCTATGGGGTCTTCCTGAATTCATTTCCTATGGGGTCTTCCTGAATTCATTTCCTATTGGGTCTTCCTGAGTTCATTTCCTATGGGGTCTTCCTGAATTCATTTCCTATGGGGTCTTCCTGAATTCATTTCCTATGGGGTCTTCCTGAATTCATTTCCTATGGGGTCTTCCTGAATTCATTTCCTATGGGGTCTTCCTGAATTCATTTCCTATGGGCTCTCCTGCCTCATCCACACAGAAGGTAAACCAGGGAGCGAGTCTTTGCCTTGGGGGCGGGGACATAGCAGAAGTTCTTTAAACAGCAACAGCTACTTTTCCTGACTCCAGAATGGCTTGGCTTCATTTAGATGCAGCGTGTCATCAGCAGACCTGTCCCATCAGGCTGGGGGCACCTCCTTCCTCACTCCAAAATGGCCTGAGCCTAGAACCTTTTCACCGGAGACCAGTTCAGTGAAAAGGGGGAGTTCCGTAGTCAGGAAGCCATATGTGAGTTTGAGTTCCACCCTTATCAGGTGGCCTCAGGCAGACCCGGTGTCCCCAGAGTTCTTTCCTCCTGAGTCTGTCTGATTATCTTGGCCCAATGCCCCTCACGTGGCTCCCAGGTGAGGTGCTTATTACCAAAGGGGCAGAAAGGCGGCAGAGATGGCATTGCGGAGCCTGGGCCCCGGAGCCGGGCTACCCGGGTCCAAATCCCAGCCCTGGCACGGTGTGACCTTGGGGACACTGCTAAACCTTTCTGTGCCTTCATTTCCTAACCTGCAAATGGGAAGGATGACGCCGTACCTCGTCAAGTTGCTGTGAGGGTTGTGAACAAGCACTGAGAACAGTGGTGGCCCAGCCCAAGCCACACGTGTCTCCTGTCCCTGCTGCAAACATTCTACCACTCCCGTGACTCCAACCGCCACTCGTCCGTCCTGGGCACCCTCGGGCTTCCCCCATGCCCTGTGAGCTGCAGCCTGGGGGGTCCATCCCAGGATGGGAAGAAAGGCAAGCCCCTCAGAATACTGTGGCCTTGCACAATGTCAGGGAGAGATGCAGGGGCACTCATGACCTATCCGAACACAAGTGTCTGAAGCACCCACTTTTCCACAGACAGCCTTCCCCTCTCATCCCCGCATGTCACCCAAGTGCAGACTGCCAGGGCCAACCGAGATCCCAGGGTCATAGTGCAGTGTTTTCCTTACGACGACAAAGCCGCACAGAAGTTCAACCACAGGCTGCCTCCTAAACAGGCTCGCACAGTCCTTCCAAAGTCAAGTCTCTGGCCGACTCCGGACCCGCCTGTTTGGTCTGTGAATCTAATACGTCTTTATTTGCTTCCGTTTCTCCTCTGCGGTTTAACTGTGTGCCATCTTGTACTTTTACTCTTTGGCAACAAGCATGCTGCTTCCAAAGCATTCGCTGGCCCCGGGGCCACGGTGGGCAGGAGAGGTGTGGGTGGGTCATCAGGCTCCAACAGCAGACGTTTCCAGACTGGGAGCTGGCGGCACATGGGGCGTTGCCAGGGATGGCAGCCCGATTGTAAAGAGGAAGCCGGCTTTACAGATTGGCGAGCTGACACGGGTTTTCTTTATTCTCCTCATGCTGGAGAGTGGCCCACTCTGCCCACCCAGTGTCCTCCGGCAGCTACACCAACATGGGTGTGAGCCGGTTGGTATCCAGGGATCTGGGTTGGGTGCAGGGAGGGTGAAATAAGAAATCGTTTCCTGGAAAACAGAATCAAGTCTCAAACAATGCCTTTTTAATTGTGTCTAGTATTATAGACGTGGGGCAGTACTGTATCACACCTCTGTGAATGTAAAGTACCTTTTCCCTGCTTTATGATACGTAGTAGTGACCGTGCTTTATCAGAGCTGTTTTTAATGGTGTTATTCTAGAGTGTTTTCTTTCCAGATGATGATGGAAAAGCTTAAAAAAATATATGGTGCCAGGTACCACAACAGTAACAGAACTTTGCTGTTTTCTGGAGATTTGTTTTTTACTTTTTTTTTCTATTGGATGTGCTGGATGTCTATAATTTTGTTCAGATGACTGCAGAACCTGGAAAGGCTGTTGCTGCTATTGAAACATAACATACTATTGGTATATATATATATATATATATATATATATGCACATATATATAAAATTTGAATTTTTGGAAATTAGCTGTGCTGTCAACTTCGGAAAAACTATCCCAGTTGTACTGTGTTGGGTTGGCATTGTACAGAAATTAACAGCCATATTGGTCTAGAAACGTTCGACATAATTTTTTCCATTTGTACAGGGGTAACGCACTGTAAGGTCTTAATCTACATGGGTTTGATTACAGAAACTAATAAAGTATTCTCTAAAAAGAAGAAAGAAAGAAAGAAAGAAATCATTTCCTGCCTCCACAGAGCTCAGTCCAGTGGGAAGACGGGGTGTAAAAGCTCCTGCGAGGGTGCTGACGGCCACAGTGCCGAGCACTAGTTGGAGGAGGGGGTGAGGTGCAGCTTCAACCTCAGCCTCCAAGCCTCTCAAGCTCCGGGGAGGGAATCTGGGCTCCGGGGGGAATGGAGCTCAAAAGCAAACACAGTCAAGAGCTTTTTAACTTGAAAGTGGTGAGAAGAACCTGGCCAGGCTGTGTGCGCTTGTGTGAAAAGATACTTTGTAACCCTGAAGCTAAAGCAGATGGCACCCTGTCATGTTACTGATGGCGATTCCCTGTCGATTCTTAAATGTGCTGGTCGGAGGAAGACAGGCACCTGAAAGAGGAAGGAAGAGTGCCTGCAACCCAGCTCCCTTTATGGTCACTTCCTCTTTATTTCCCTGTCATCCTTGAAGGGTCCTTTCTGAGGCTAGATGCTCATGGCAAAGGTGATAAGCAGGAGACCCCACAGCTGTGCGGGGAGGCCCACAGCCCACCTGACTCAGCTGCAGAGCATGTCCCTGGCCCTCTGCATCCTGCATGTCAGTCTACCCTCCGAGGGCGGGCCAGGCTCCCCTGCTCTTAAGCTGCCCACCCGCTGGCTAGCCTCCACTCCGTGCATGACATTGTAGCGCATCAGTAAGTCTAGAGGAGAGGGAGGGAGCCACAGCTACCGCTTCTCAAGCCCCTGTATGCGCCAGGCAGTACGAACATGTCGTCTCACTCGTCCTCACGGCAGCCCTATGAGGTGGCTATTACTGTCCCCATTTTCCAACGGTGGAAAAGAGGATCAGGTACCCTGAGGGCGGTGTTGCATCCCCAAGGGGGAAAACATATCAGCGGGTCCCCCAGGAAAGTGGACTCCTTAAAAACCTGATTTTCAAGGGACTAGGACTGATGACAAAAGAGGTCATCATTTTCTGGCACCTCTCCGCCCACACTGTCACTCTGCTAAGGATTAGAAAGCAGGAATGGTTTCTAGGAGGAAGGATGGCTGATATGCCCCCAATGATCCCCACATCCTCTTGACCACCCCACCACCCTCTCCCAGTCCCGCCCCCTCTCACCCCGCCACCGTGTGTATGTCTCTCTCTGTCTTTCGCACACACACACACCCTCTATTAGTAATGAGGATCAACAGGTAATCAGCATTAGCAATATAACAGAATATCATCTGTTTAGCACCAATGTTCCCCATCAAGGCTCCCACGGAAGAAAAAAACAACTTAGAAACCACAAAACCAATGCTCCTAAGGCTGGTCACAGCGCTCGAGTCTGAGGTTAGATCAATGGATTAGAGGAGGCCCAGTGAATCTGTAAAAAGGCACTTTGTAACCCTGACGCGAGAGCAGGTGACGTGCTGTCCTGTCACTGATGGTGATTCCCTGCACATCCTTCAATGTGCTGATCGGAGGAAGACAGAGGGGCTTGACAGCGTTCCTCATCCCCTGAGGTCTGGTCTCCACCTTCCATGACCCTTTCCAGGGTCCTTCTCGGTGATCTGCTGCCTCTTTGATGACATCTGTGCTTAAGCAAAGAGCCTTGGGAACCAAGAGGGGCCTGAGAGGCCTGCCCAGCTGGGCCTCTTGGTCCCCAGCCTGTTGCTCACCACAACCCCAAAGCCCTCCACAAAGACTCAGAACTTAAAAGATCAGTACAGGAGGCAGCCCATCGATGTTTCTCTCACACATGGATGTTACTCTGTCTATAGTATCTTTGGATGAGGATGAAGAAAAAGATCAGCTCACAGAAAGCCCTGGGGACGTGGCTGTGATACACTTGAGTGAACAGGCAGAGAGCACGCGGAACACGGGTGAATCCCCTGCCCTGTCACTGTGTGACCTTGTGCGGTCACTGCCCATTCCAGTTCATCAGGTGGGAGTGGTGTGAACTGGGTGTTCCTGGGCTGACCTAAGCTCCTTGACCCCCCCCCTCCACCGACGCAGCATCATCAAGGTCAGCCGGGACTTCGTGGTGCTCAGGCTGGTCAGCAGTGGGTCCCCTCATCCTCTTCCTACTCACATCCAGCCTGCAGCTTTCACCCCATCCCTACAACTGGCGAGTGGCAGCCCACGTTTCTACAACGTCCAACCCAGAGCTCCCTTGACCTTAACCCATATATCCAAGAGTCTGCATCTCATTTGCATTTACCCCGGGGAAGCTTAGCCAAGCTCAGCCCACCCCAAACTGAGCTCCAAGATGGCCCTCCCCCACACCTGGGCCTCCCGTCCCCTTCCCCATCTCAGGAGACGGCACCTCACTACTCCTCCATCACCCCAGCACACCCCACCCCAGGGCCTTTGCCCTCGCAGTCCCCCTGCTGTTACCCACTTCCTGGAGTAGCCACATGGCTCCCTGCCTCAACTGTTTCAAATAATCCTGGTCAGGGGTCACCTCCCCTGGTCCCCCCAAGCCTCTCAGACTGGCCTTGCTGTGACAGTCCATGGCACTCACACTGTCTGACACATTATCTATCTGCTTGTTTGTTCATTGATTGGCTCCTCCATTAGAATGGGCAGGTTCTCTGGGGTACTCACTGCTATAGCCAGGATGGCTCAGAGCAGGCCCCGGATGTGCATGTGATGAATATGAAGCTAAAAGTGCTACACACGGAAGATGATTAAAAAAAAAAAAAGAAAAAAGATACATAGCTTCCCTGGGTAACCTCAGGCGAATGACCAAGTCTTTCTGAGCCTTACTTAATCCGAAGGGATTGGTGGGCCCTCACAGGTTTGGCTCAGTGGATAAAGCATCAGCCTCGGGACCAAGGAGTCCTGGGTTTGATTCCAGTCAAGGGCATGTACCTACTGGTTGGGGCTCAGGCAGGAGGCAACCAATCCGTGTGTTTCTCACACATCGGTGTTTCTCCCTGTCTCTCCCTTTTCTCTTCCGCTCGCTCTAAAAATCAATGGGAAAATATACTCGGGTGAGGATTAAAAAAGAAGAATAAGAAGGGGGTTTGGTGGCCCGTTCTCAGCTCCTGGGGCCAGATAAACATCTCCTCGGGCATTTGTGTATTGAGCGTTATGCTGAGCTTGCAGGGAGAGGAAGCTGCATGAGTCCTGAGGAGCCTGGGAGCCAGAGTTTAGAGGGACGGGTGAGGAGACAAGGGGATGGCTCCCAGGGATGGCAACAGGGCATCAGGAGCAATCACAGAGGATGGCACAAGGAGGAGAGGAGTGTCTGCAGGAGAGGAGGGGTGCCAGGAGCTCCCTAAAGGTGACCTGGAAAGAGACTCTGCTCGCTTCATCTGTATCCAGAGGAAGGAAACGCCTGGGTCCGGCCTGGGGAAGGGGCCCGGGAGAGCAGCTAGGTGTCAGGCAGAATGGCCAGGCTCCCAGCAGAGCCAGGACAGACGCCCAGGACAGATGATGAGGGAGAAGAGAGGGATGTGGGCAGAGCAGCTGGGTGAGGACAGGTGGCTGCTCCGAGGGGTCTCGCAAACAGGCTCTCCCTGACCCTACCCCGTCCCCTGACAGCCCTTGGCTCCTGTCGGTTTCAGAGGCCCTTGTGGATGTCAGAGCCGAGGCCCCGAGGTTCAGAGGCGCCTCCAGTCCAGATGGGGAGGCTCCAGTTCAAAGCCCGTCCTGATGAACTCTTTCCGCTAAGTAGAAATATTAATCTTGGTTTTATTTAAGCAGCGGATTTTTGGCAAGAAATGAGCCCCTGCGGCTAAAAATAAACCCAAACACACACACACACACACACACACACACACTCAGAAAAATCTGGGAGCTGCAAATCATTTCAACCCAAGTTTCCATCACAGGGAAAGCTATTAAAACTGGGAGGATATTGCAACCTCCCGCTGCACAGAGACCCTTGTTCTCAGGGCCCGCCTTGTGTACTGGGGTCCCCCAGTCAAGCTATCTTGGGGGTGCCCTGTGCTGGGCCTCCCAACAAAGAGCAAGGAGGGGCTTGTGGGGGCTCCCTGCTCCCCCAATCCTTCGTAAGCGCTGTGGGTCTGTGCTGGAGCAGCCCAGGGCCTGCTGACATCTGTTGTCTATGAAATGAAGGGGCCAGAGAGGGTAGCAGAGGGAACACGGGTCCAGAAAGGTCAATTTGCTGGGAACTTGGAGATGAGCCAGAAGGAACACAAGCACCATCAACATCTCACTCCTACTGGCCTGTTGTAAGAGGCGTCCTCGATTTCCAACTCTTAAAGGACAGAACTGAAGCGTTCCCCCCCTCCCCCAGGCATATGCCCAGACTTGTGCTTGATAGACTTCATTTGCAGTCGAACCACTTCTAAAGCCTTCCATCCTCGACTTCTTCCTGTGGGCACGGCCAACGGGGGAGGGAGAGATGGGTCATTTGGCCCCAAACAGGGCAAAGTCCCCGAACTGAGCAGAAGACAGGAAGAACTAGCTAGGATCATTGATCAGCTGCCTGCTGTAGACCCCCTACTGGGGATCAAGCCCACAACCCAGGATGTGCCCTTGACTGGAATCGAACCTGGGACCCTTCAGTCCACAGGCCGACGCTCTATCCACTGAGCCAAACCAGCCAGGGCTCTAGGTGGCGACTGGCTCCAGCAGGTGACAGTGTTATTTCTCAGGTGGGTTTCCAGTCTCTGAGGGCAGTGATGGAGGGGTCACTCTGTCCCTTCCCTCAGCCTTTAGGATAGATAGCACGTGCCTAAAGCACCAAGAAGCCCCAGAAACAAGCCCAGGCCTTGCTCACCCCACTTTGCATCAGACCCCCCATGGGTCCCATGGCAGCACACATCCCATTCCTGATCTTCAAGCAGTTCCAACAAGTCCCCGTCCCGCCCCCCACACATACACCCTCAACCCTCCCTCCTCCCAAACCCCTTGACCTGTGGGAGTGGTTTTGCCTGGGGTGTTTGGCTGCCTCATCTCCAATGCATCCCAGCCTCAGGGTGCACGCCGACCTTTCTAGAAAGTCGTACCCCATCCAGGGTTCAGAGACTCAACCTGCTTGCTCACAGCCCTGCAGGCACCCAGGCCCACCCCAAGGGCTCCAGCCCTCCCAGGGACCCATGGGAAACTTTATCCCACACACGAGGCCCCAGAATAGCTGCCTAGTCTTCAGCCTCGGCCCCTTTGAAGCAGTGCCCGGAAAATGCCACGCCGCCGAGCGGTTCTCAGTACTTGGAGCTTTCGGGTCAGGTCGTTTTGTGAGACCAGAGCATCTGGCAACATCTCAGGAGCCGTCTGCAGGACTTTATTTTCTGCTCATTGGGATTGGTGTGCTAGGAGAGCTGAGGGACTCAGGGCGGGTCCAGGAGCAGGGTCCTCCCTCATTGGCAGGCAGACCTGCAGATGAGTCTGTGCAGACACACAGTGGCTCTGTTCCCAGAATGCTCTGGGGTGGGCAGGGGACTTCACCAAGTCCTCTCTCTGCCTGTCTCTGGGCTTATTCAGCACAGGTGCTAGTGCAAGTTGTTCAAAATGACCAGCGACTGGCTTCCTAATCCTGTTATTGCCCACTTTGACAAAAGAGGGCAACAGTTAGCATTCCTTTCTTTTAAAACAGAGGTAGGCCTCCTTAAAAGGCACTTGGGTACCCTTTGGGTACCTTTTAAAAAAAAAATCAAGACCTCCCCTCCTTTCCTTAACTTCTTTACCAGCCAGGAAGATTGTAGACACCAACTGGACACAGCTCAGAGGGTGCCATTGAGAGCCAGGGCTCCCCTGTCCCAGCTCACTCTGAACTCCCCGCCCCCCTAACACCCCCTTCACCCCAGCTTACAGCCCTGGCACCTGGGGAGAGGGCACTCAGCTAGAAGCAGGTATGCGGAAAAACAAGTCCAGATTATAGATCCTGAGCCCCAAGACAGTTACCAGGCATAGCTAACACCACGGGTGTGGAGGAATGGCTGGAGATAAGACCCAAGTGCCTTTTAAGGAGGCTAACTTCTGTTCTAAAATAAATAAATAAGTAAAGAGTGCTAACTGCTGCCCTCTTTGGTCAAGGTAGGTAATGACAGGTTTAGGAAGCCACTCAGTCCATGGTCATTTTGAACAACCTGCCTGACAGCAGTGTGATGGCCGGGGAGATGGGTGTCAGCGTTAAAGGAGAGAAAAACCCCGTACCCCCTGAGCACATCCTGAATGCAACCCCCAGTGCCTGCGCCTCTTGTTCATTCAGTAAATATTTCTTGAGTGACTACGACGCACCAGCCACTGTGTGGAGTGGCGGAAGGACAGAGTGAACAAAAGAGATAGACCTTACAACTCATCCTTAAAATTAACTGGCGAGATGATGGCATGACTCCCACTGGGTAGATAAGAAACTTGCCAGAGGTCACCCTGCTAGGAATGGAACCCACACATGCCCGACAGCAAAGCCTCTTCTATCTGCTATTGGACAGTTTCCCAAATCTGAAGGAGTCAGCCAGTAAGTCAAATGCATCAGAAATGCAGAGAACTTGAAAATCTCCAAGGCTGAATTATCAGAGGACTCATAGAGGCCACAGGCAGAACTGTGAGGAAGGGCTAATGAACTCCCCAAAACAGAAGAAGTCCAGCAATCGGCCTAAGGCCTTACAGTTTGGAGACAAGGAGCACAGGCCCCCAGGAGAATGGTCCCTGGGGCAGTGGCCAACTTGCCCTATCGATAAGAATACTGCTGTCCTTGGTTAAAATGCTAATTATAATTCCGTCAACGATACTGTGTGCCATCATCTATCAAGCCCTTACTATGCACGCCCAGGGCTTACTGCTTTACATGGATTGTCCCATTGGAGCCTCCATAGGACCGTATAAAGGAGGTACTGTCATTAGCCCTGTCTTCCAGGAACTGAGACTTCTAGAGATTTTCTTAGTGACTTTCCCAGGGTCATCTAACCAGGAGGCGGTGGACCCAGCATGCCTGTCCTGGCAGCCTGGGTCATACCTCCCTCCCAGAAGCATGTTACAGGCCACAGACTTGAGGTTGCTTGGGACCTTCATGGCCACTCAGTGTGACTTGCATGGCATTTCTTCCCCGTCCCATGCCAGGGTCCATCTGGCAAGTAGGCAGGCATCTCTGGCCTGGGTCAGCCTGCTCCACGTTGAACCACTTTTTGACTGAACCAAAATCCTTCTTTATCCTGCCTCCTGTGGCCTACCCCAGTGAGCTGACATCTTAGGCTTACCCAGAGCAAGACAGGTAAAGAGCATGTTCTCTACATCGTCTCCAAAATAAATATTTTCACAGACTTGGATGGCCCTCCAGCTGAAACATAGGCCCGAGGCCTCTCATCATCTCTCTGTCTCACTGGCCACCGTTAGGGCTTCAATGGTGTTGATGGGGATTGAATGCAGATTTCCCAGGGGCTGCTGCTCAGAGTACAAGGTGGAGAGAGACTTTGCCTTCCCCGCGCTGGCATTCACCACCCTCCAACAGAAACTCCTGTTTTCAAAACAGATTCTGTCTCCCAGCGCTGACACGATCTAATCAATGCACTTACTTGGGTGTGGAAGTAAAGGAATTTTGGATGATGATAGGGAAGTCTTATTGCATAGGAAGTATGGAGCAGTAGGAAGAAGCCAAGGCCACAGATTGGGAGCTGGGTTCTCTTTCCAGTTCTTCCATTCATTCGCTATGTGAATTTGACAAATTGTTCCTCTCTTGGAACCCTGGTTTTTAACTGAAAAATGAAGAGGTTGGACTGGATGTGTTCTTGGGTCCCTTCTGCCCTAAGGGTCGAAGGTTATTTTACCTTCACTTCATATTTCCACTTCCTGCATGTCCCCTGGGTTCTACTTCCCCTTTTGTGGTGACAGCCCAGGAGGTCACATTCTCTCTTGTTTGTTGGATCTAGAATCATGTCCCTAAGAAGTTGATCAAACTTGAGTAAGGCATTTGGATGCTTCAGGTGCCTCGTCTGGCCTTGTCTTACCTTAAAGGTCTTTCTTGCCCTGCATTCTGTCTGGATGACTTGAAGTCACCAAGCGGGGGGAACAGCAGTGAGTACAGAACTGGCTCCAAAGTCGCCCACCTGATCTATCAACTCCATAATTTGAGTGCTCCCACCAATCTATTTTCTTTTGAGCCACTATCTTTCTCCGCCCCCCCCCCCCCCCAATAATATCCTATTTTCTAGGCTGTTAGGCCAGCAAAGAGTTTATTTCCAAAAATTTAAACAAATGTGGGATCATTTCAATGGTTAAAATATATGATAGATGCACCGGACCTTAACCTCAGGTGGGGTGGGTCCTGACATTAATACCTGTGAAAGGTGGAGTCTTCTGCTCCCCATGTTCCCATGTCTACCTACAGAAGATTCCAAGCAACGTGGAGAAGAGGATTTGTGCTTCAGTCTCCCAGTTGCATGTTAATCCAAAGCCATGGAAATGCTTCTAGGACATCATCTCCAGGGGGACTAGGCTCTCTTAACCTCACCGATACCAAATGGGACTATGCCACATCCTTGAAGATCAAGTTCAACCACCCTTGCCCTGTTCACTTTGCTTACCAGTAGCTAAGGCAGTGATCTCCTAGGCACAGAGATTCTTGTCTAACTAGCCAAGGAAACTCTCCAGAACGTCAACAACCCATCTCCCTAGTTCTCGTGCAAGTGAGACAGGGTACCATCTATCCCCTCCTCCCCATGGCTTCTTTCAAATGCTCCTTGAGCTCCCCACAGGGAAAGCTGATCTTCAAACAAAAGGGAGCTCTCTTCTCTTACAACCTCAGGCCCCCACACCCCCCAAAAGGCACGCAGGGAGGTATGAAGTCCAAGCAGCCACCTCAGTCCAACCTCAGCCAGCTGCATCCCAGCCCAGGAGATTTCTATTTTTGAAACAGAAGGAATATTCAACATTTTTTCACTCTGTCAATATTTTTATCTCCATCTCCCACCTCCTGCCTCTGGCCCCCAGGCCTCTAGTTGGGGAAGGAAAACAAAATGGTTGTTGTTTTTCAAGGCTAAACAAAAACGAAAGTGGGTCCTGCAGAAGATCGTGGTGTTCTTGGCGGATTTGCTCCGTGCCAGCAAAGGCCGTCAGCAAGATCTACAGGAAACACCTTGCAAAATCCATGGGGAGAAGCGGTGGAAGGCGGACACGCTCGGGGCCCATGTGACTGGCTCCCAGGCCGGGGTACAGGAAGTGGTTGCAGGATTCCAGGTCTCCAAAGGGCGAACACAGCTGTGTGGGGGCCTGGCACAGCTCCCTGGTGATTCCCACCGGGAGTTCCTTTAACCTGCCTGTCTGTTCCCAGTGCCCCTGCATGATCTGTGCCGAGGGGACCCAATAAGTAAGGTCAAAGGCAGAAAGGTCAAAGACTCATCCAGGAGTTTAGCAATACCACATTTTCTGTGAAAGGGAGATGCACCATGAAGTGGTCAAGAATTGTGAGAACTGCTGAAACCGGTTTGGCTCAGTGGATAGAGCATCAACCTGTGGCCTGAAAGATCCCAGGCTCGATTCCTGTCAAGGGCATGTACTTGGTTGCGGACACATCCAGGGCATGTACTTGGGCATGTACGAGCTCACGGCCCAGCTGCCAGCCCTCCCTTGGTGTGCAAGAGGCAGCTGATTGATGTTTCTCTCTCATTGATGTTTCTGGCTGTCTAGCCCTCTCCCTTCCTCTCTGTAAAAAAAAATCAATAAAATATATTAAAAAAAAAAAAAAGAATTGTGGGAACTGCCCTAGCTGGTTTGGCTCAGTGGATGGAGCATCGGCCTGTGGACCAAAGGGTCCAGGGTTCAATTCCAGTGAAGAGCACATGCCCAGGGTTGCAGACTCGATCCCCAGTAGGGGGCGTGCAGGAGGCAGCCAGTCAAGGATTCTCTCTCATCATTGATGTTTCTATCTCTCTCTCTCTCTTCCTCTCTGAAAATATATATATTTTTTTAAATTGTGGGAATTTGGGCCCTGAAGAACCTGCAAATCCGACATGCTGTAGGCTCTCGGACAAATCACGTAACCCCTCTTATCTTTGAAACTGGAGTCGTGGCCATCCACGTGCCGAAGGGAACTGTAAGGATGAAGTGAGACAACGAATGTAAGAAGTAGCGGTGATGACGCGACAATCATTGCACAAAAGGCCCCTTTTCCCAAGGAGGCTACGAGGCTGGAGGGCAGCGGGAGAAAGAACAGAGCGATTCCAGGGAGACAGAAAGGAAAGTGCGGAGTTCTCGCTGGGACCCACACGGGGCACTGCGAGCTCACGGCCCAGCTGCCAGCCCTCCCTGTGAAGGCGGCTGCCCCACTTCCTCGGGCCCAGGCCATTGTGCTTTCAGATCAGGTTGGAGCGAGGGACAGTGCCTGGTCTCCGTCCAAGTGGAGTGGACCTAGAGCAGTGCAGGGACAGGGAGCGGAAGCCCCGCAGGCTGTGCGAATGCATTGCCATGCCCTCGGGGTCACATCTGGTCCCTCTCTGCTCAGGGACAGAGGGGGAGAGTGGCTGAGCCCAAAGCGGTCCATCAGTGTGTGTGGGTGAGCCCCCAACCCTTCCTCGCAGAGAAGCCGTGGGTGTGGGAAGCCAGCGCTGATGAGGCAGAGAGCCATGGCGTTGGCAGGCCTGCCGGGGCCAGGGTCAGCGGCCAGAGCCCGGCTTTGTTCGGGCCGGAGGAGGGAACAGCCAGAAGCCAGCATTCGGGCGGGGTCGGCGGGGGTGGGGGGGGGGGTGGGGGGTGGTAGAGGGAAGACAGATGCAGGGCAATTAGGCACTAATGGAAACCAGGGCCATTTTTCACTGAAAATGGAGGCCGGCACCCTGCTATGGTGGGGACGCTGGCTAGATGGAGTACCCAACACCCACCCCAGGGCTAAGCAGCAGGCCCACACGTGGGAGCGAAGGCAACGCTGAGGGCGCCCTCCCAACACCTGCCAGCCTCTGCGCTAATGAGTTTGGAGCCAGGTGGGCCAAGGGCACATCTTTCCTGCCCCATCCGCCGCTTGGTAATAACCACAGGGGTTCTTTTAGCGCCAGCAGGGCTGTAAGCTGGGGCGATTCTGTGAAGCTCATGCGTGATCAGGGGAGGAAGGTTCAGATCCAAGTGGACACCCGTTTTAATGCTCAGCTCTCTCATGCCTCCCTATCTGGCATGGGACTGGAGTCAGGAATGGGGGAGGGCTGGAGGGGGCTGCCGAGAAGTGCCCAGCTGACCTAGCAGTTCCTTTTATCCTGCCCCCCCCCCCCTTCAGTGGTGCCACACTCAGGCGGGCAGAAACGGCACCAGTTTCGGTGGGTCCCTTGTGCTAAGTTCAAACTGGTAGTCCCTTCCCATCCCCGAGGCGTCTCTGGGGCCATTGGGCGGTAAGGACCGATTGGTCACAGGATGCTTGTTTTTGTCATAGGGACTCCTACTAAGATAGGAAGGGTGTGAATTTCTTTCTGTGGCCCATGGACTCTTCAGCCCCAGACTCCCCTCCGCCGGCCTCGGCACTGAATCTGGAAAGGCTCAATCCGGAGCGCTGATGAGCCAAACACATGGGACTGGCGCCTGCGGGGAGTGAGAGACAGACCTGTCTCCCAGGGGCGGCGGGGGGACAAGAATGCTCAGCTGAACTGGGAAACCTCAGCTCCAGCCACCGGGGCCACTGACTCTTGCGGCAGCCTTGGGCAAGTCACCTCCCATCTTGGGACTATTTCCCCAACCGGGAAGCCAAGAGATTGCAGCAAGGCCCCTGAAAGTCTCCGAGTCCCTTGCCCATCCTGATGGGGAGGAAAACTTCCTTAAACGCTGGTGCTCACTCCAGGTGCGCACCCCTTGCAAGTGGCTGGGCGGTGACCTGCTTCCAAGGCTTCTCTCGCACCACAGCCGGCAGACGGTGGGACCTCCCGGGGCTCCTGTCTCCCAGAGGTCCGCTGCCTCACATGGGCCTCAAAGACTGTTGTCCCGAGAGGCTGTCTGCTCTCCAGTGGCCCTGCGAGGACTTCCTTTCCCGAGTTGCACCCGCTCCAGGCGGGAGCACAGGAGCTGGTCCAGCATCACCGCCCCGCGCACATGCTGGTGACCTGGGGCAGGGCTCGCCGCCAGCCGGCGCCCCCACTTTCTCATCTAGCAAAAGGCGTCCATTCGTGAATTAGCAAATGGTAGAGTTTCAAGTATGTTCTAAGCACCGGAGGTCTCTGCCCTCCTGGTGCTAAATAGTGATCAACCATTTGGGGGGGGGGGGGTTTCCAGCCAATGGCAGCCTGGGGGTGGTGTGTTCCAGCCAATGGCAACCCGGGGTGGTGTGTTCCAGCCAATGGCAGCCTGGGGGTGGTGTGTTCCAGGGAGAGGTTGACAGCAGGGTCGAAGGCTGTGAGAGGGGGGACAGACTTGGAACCCAGAGCATTCGAGGAAGAGCTGTAATCGCATTGTGGCCCCAGCAAGACAAGGCCAGGTCCCACCGAGCCTTCTAGAACCCGTTAAGGCATTGGGAGGCCACTGGAGGCCTTGAGCAGGGCACTGCCGAGACCGGAATGACACTCTAAAGAGATGGCTCCAGCTGCATTTTGGAGAATGGATGGGAGAGGGGGCCTGAGTGGAAGCGAAGGAATTGATAACAGTCACAGCCACACCCCTTCCCTGCCCACCTCCCGGGTCCCTGTGACGTTCCCAGGAGAATCATGCTGAGGCCTAGAAACGTCCAGAGGCACCGGAGGAGGCATGGGTCCCCACAGGTTTCAAAGCCGTTTTTACAAGGAGGAGGCTGCAGGCCTGGCGCCAGCTCTTTGGAACCGGGTCCCGCATGGATTTCAAGGAAACGAGGCTGGGCGGCAGGTCGAGTCCTGCCCGAGCCATGCAGCTGTCCAGGCCCAGATGAGTTCACCGTTTAAACCAGGAGCTCCGCTCCCAGCCATGCCTGGCTCTGCTTCTGCGGCTGGTGCCGGACGGGGGTAAGCTGACACCCAGCAACGCGGGCAAGCTGACACTCCGTGCAGATTCGCTCTCCGATTCCTGGCCAAGCTCATCTCTCCTGGCCCCACTCGCAGGACTGGGAAGGAAAGAGCAGAGGGGCTGGAGGTCTGTGCACTTGGGGAGTTTCTCCTTCAGAGTGGCCTCTCGTAAGGGTCATGATCGCCGAGCCCCAGAGTCCGAGAGAACGCGCCCCGGTGCTCAGAGCAGCTGGGCTCAGAAGCATCGTGGGGTAGCAGCAACAGCATCTGGGGGCTGGCGGGGGCGGGGGTTGGGGGGGAAGGAATCCGACCGGGAGCCGTCGTGAGGATGCCTCGCTGAGCACCTGCCTTCATTCACTCACTCACTCATGGGCCCTTTTCAGGGAGACAAGCTTTGGGCTGCACAGTGGACACCCTGGTGCTTAGTAAATATTTGGGGAATCTGAAAATGCCCCGTAAATTACATCTCGACTAAAACATAAGATATTTTAAATGCCAGGAAGTTCGAGGGAGAGAATAATTAACAGGATGGCATGTACCCATGCACTGGTAACAGTCACAGCCACACCCCTTCCCTGCCCACCTCAAAATCCATGTATGCTCAGCTCCCTTGTATAAAATGTCATAGCATTTGCATGTCACCCCCCAGATTATTGATAACACCTGATGCAATAGAAACGCTAAGTAGCTGCGTGTGCCGTATCGTTCAGAGACTCATGACAAGAAAAAGGTCTGTCCGTGTTCCATACAGACACAGCCATCACAGGCCTAGTGACCGCATGCCCCTCGGCAAAACTGTAACACCTTTTTCCTGAGTTTTCTCGAGATTGGTTGGGTCTGTGGGTGCGGAACCCACAGGTACGGAGGGCCCCCTGTCCTGAGCATTCCGTTAAGAAGGATGAAGTGTTACTTCTCGGATAGCGGGGACCCTGAAATTCCCTGAGGCTGGTCCACACACGACCTGGATATTCTCTGGGGCTCTCTCCAAGCTTTTTATTTTCCTGTGTTATTTCTTTTTAACACAAATATTTGCTTAAGGAAAGTTGGGAGGAAAAGGGTAAAAAAAACCCAACATAACTATATAGTAAGCTCCTACGCCCCCGTTAGAACTATTCTTCATAGTCATAGATTACCATCAAGAACTTCCCATGCTCACGGGAGCTGTGGCCCCCCCCAAATAGAATCATATAAGACATACTTGCTGGTGACCTTGGTTTTTTTTATCCTAACATGTTAGTTTATATAGCTCTGCCTCATCCCTTTGAATGGCTATATTCTTTTCAGTGGCATACATATACAGCAAAAATGTCGGGCATTTTTATAAACAGCTCTGCAGTCCACATCCTTGTGCGTTCACGTTTGTGTGTACATACACATACACTTGTATAAATGCTTATATACATGTGTCTATACACACATACACACATCTTTGCAGTCTTACCTGATGGTTTCCTCTGGACTGAGAAGTGACCGCTTTGAAACCTGTCATTTTAATGTCAGTGGAACCCCAGACAGCAGACCCGCCCGGCTCCTGAACCAGCTACTCTGCAGACACTGAAGTCGTGCTCTGAGCCACACTGGCACTGTGGGAGCGTGAGGCAGTTTCTCAGATCCCCCAATCCTTCCTCCTTCCCCCATGCTCCACTCCCAGCCCCTGTTCCCACCCCCCAGGCCAGCTGGTGATCAGCCTGAAAGGAATCCTGTGTGCCCCCGGCCTGTCCCTGCTCTGCCTTGTTGGACTCATCCTGCTATTTCAGAGTTTTTACAAGGTCTGAATGAAATCCCAGACAGGCAGGGCTGAGAGGAGCCCCATCTCTCATGTCATCAAGTCACGGCCGCCTCCCTGGACAAAGTCCGACCTGCCTCTGCATGCCCCTTTCTGCTTCAAGAGCCTCTGCTGGCAGCGGACAGTGTTAGTGTGCAAAGCCCTCCACTCGCAGCGGGCAGTGTTGGTGTGCAAAGACCTCCACTCGCAGCGGGCAGTGTTGGTGTGCAAAGCCCTCCATTGGTAATGGGCAGCATTATTAGTGTGCAAAGCCCTTCACTCGCAGTGGGCAGTGTTGGTGTGCAAAGCCCTCCATTGGTAATGGGCAGCATTATTAGTGTGCAAAGCCCTTCACTCGCAGTGGGCAGTGTTGGTGTGCAAAGCCCTTCACTCGCGGTGGGCAGTGTTGGTGTGCAAAGCCCTCCATTGGTAATGGGCAGCATTATTAGTGTGCAAAGCCCTTCACTCGCAGTGGGCAGTGTTAGTGTGCAAAGACCTCTATTGGCAGTGGGCAGTGTTGGTGTGTAAAGCCCTTGGCTGGCGGTGGGCGGTGTTAGTGTGCAAGGCCCTCCGCTGGCGGTGGGCGGTGTGGTGGGCAGCGTTGGTGTGCAGGACGGGCAGGGAGCGTTCCTTTGGTCCAAGAGTGAGTGCAAACTGCCTTCCCCTCTCTGCTCAGTATCAAAGCTATTTGCCTCAAACACTGGTCCTGAAGCAAAAGGACGGCATGGAAAGGAGAGGACACAGACCTGAGTAAGGTTGATGAAGACAGCCATCAAAATAACCCGTTCAGGTAACAAAAGTACTTCCTCTGTGTATTCAGGAAAGCTTCCCCGTACACACATGCCTCTAACTAGCCAGAACTCATGGTTTTGCCTGGCCTAAGCTTATGTATATGTTACTACAAATACACATGCAAACACACACGTAAACATCTCCCACCCCTGATTCCTGAGGGAGCTGCAGCCGGGGAGCTACTGTATTGGTGGTGCCAGTCCCTGAATGACTATGGGGTTCAAGATACAGTGCGTGGTTTTCTTACCCTGTGCCCCCCTTTCTCAACAAAGCACCCCACCTGCTCAGGCCCCAGTGCTGACGGGAGGCCCGCTCCGATGGAAGAAGCGGGCGATGGCACTGACCGTACTTAGAGGCACTTCGGGCTCCCCGACTTTCTAACTGCGACTCTTAGCTTTTCTATGCGCTCACTTCCTAAGTCGCCCCTCCATTACTTTTCCACCCACAGGTGTCAGGGTCTCCCCTCACAGTGACCGTATGACAAGTAAGGGGTTGTAGAGACACCCCGTTTTCCAGGCGTGGAGATGGGGGCTCTGAATTAGAGCGGCTTGCCTAAGAGCACCCATGGCTGAGGGTTCTGCTGTGCTTGCAACCAGGTCTTTTCACCCCGAGTGCAGGGGTCCCCCCCCGCCCCCGTCCCCAGTTACCCGGCTGCCTGTCAGAGCCCTATTCCCAGCCTGAGTTGCTCTTGGCGAAGCTTTTGCTTCCTCTAGTTACTATTCCCACTGGAGTTCACACCCCCCAGGCCCAGACCACTCCCCCCGCCCCCAGTCTGGGCAGTCTGTGCCAACCTGGCTATTTCTGCCTGGGACCCGGAGGGCCCGCTGTGCCCTGGGCTCTCCAAGCTGACTCCCTTTGGCAACCCCTCTTCCCCCAGGTGCAAATCTGGCTCCTCTGTTTACAAGAGAAGCAGAGGCAGCCCACCCCACCCATCGCCCCCCCCCCCAATGGGAACACCCCCTCCTGCTTCCTGGGGGCAAGTCCCAGTGGCTCCAGTCCCCCCCTCCCCTCCGGCCCTTGGGAGCAGGGCGCATGGGCAAAGGGCTGCAGAGGGCTCTGCACACCAACACTGCCCAGGACTGGGCAGACCCCTACCGCCTTTCCGCCACCTGTGCTCTGGACCCAAATCCAAAGAGTCCTCCCTTTCCCACCATTGTTTTTCTATCTGATTATAAAATAATGTGTCACCAATGTGAACTTTCATTTTCCAAAGAATACTGGTTAAAATGAAAATCGCCCTCATCCCACCAACCAGACATAACCAGTGTTGGTATTTTGGTGTATAGACATTCAGATTTTCCTCTGAGCATCTATATATATATATTCTTATCTTTTTTTTTTTTTTTTATGAACGGGCTTCTGTTACTCAAAAGTGCATCATGGGAAAGATTTATACCTCCATCATCCGACAGAGGCTGCCTGGGCTATTACATGGCTGCCCCGTGGCCACGTACATACGCCATTATTTAAGCAATCTATTCAGGACAGATGTTTCGATCAACCCCTTTGGGGTGCGTAATGACACACAGTGCAGCTGCGGACCCCACTGCTTATTTCTTTGGACCACGTTTCCAGAGATGAGACTGCTGGTTCAAGTTTATGCTCAGGTGTGAGGCTGTGATTCTCGGGGCCAGACTGTCCCCCAGGGAGGCCGCACCAATTGCCTTTCCCAGCAGCAGCCTGTGTAGGTGACAGACCAAACCCGAGAGGCTGGGAATGCAGTGGACACGATGCCCAGCACCAGCCCAGGCGCACGGTCTGCAAATCCCCAAAGGCATCGGCTCACAAGCACAAAAAGTGGCTGGCAGGTGGGGAAAGAGCAGGCGCGGGGAGGGCGGGGGGGGCTAGGGGGGGTTCGGGCTTCTCTCAGAAATCAGAAGCCGGCAGCAGCTGAGCAGGTGAATGGTCTCCCCAGAGTGGAGCACAGGGTGACAAGAAGGGCTCCGTAAGGTGAGGAGTGATAAATGCTCAGCTCAGGAGTGCAGCCGCTGCCTGGCCCACTCCCCAGCCCGCCATGGGCCAGGCAGGGAGAGGCCTCGCCTCTCTGGGCCTCTGTTTTTCCATCTGTTCAGACGTTCTTGACTCTTTGATCTCAGAACCAGCCTTCAGACCGGAGGAGACCGAGCTCCACCGTCCTCCTTCCACCCACCTCTGTTTGGTCTCCCCATTGTATCCATTTTTACAAACTGCCTTCTCGAACAGCCACACCACCCTTTTCCCTGGCCCACCTTCGTGATGAGCAGGAGAGAGAGCGGGTCTCGTTGGAAAGTAAAGAACATGCTTCTCCTTCCAGCTTCAGTTCAGCATAAGCTGGGAGCCCCTGGGGCTGCCCACGTATCTCGCCCACCTTCGCATCAGCCCCGCGTGATGAACCGGGTCTTTCCTATTTGCTGTGGGGGAAATCGAGGCTCAGATTTTAGCGAAACGTACCCCGTGAGGAAAAGGAAGAGCCGGTTCAACATCAGGCCTCTGTGAGGCTCATCTCCAGCTCTCCAACAGCCTCCACTGTCCCCCTCTCCTGGGAGAGGATTGCCCGTGCTCAGAAATACAACCACCTCCAGCGCAGGGCTGGGAGGTGGAAAAGCATGAAGTCACCCGATTTCTCGGCTCCGTCATGCTTGGCCCAGGCACCTGGAAGCCAATTAACATGTTTCGCCCTAACTTTTATTATCTATAAAAGAAGCAGCAAGGGCATTAATTAGCAGGGTCTGGCAAGGCCTTTCTTGGCCTCTGTACCATCTGTACAGTGCTGCCCGTCCAACAAGTAAGCCGGGAGTTTCCTCTCCCCCTTCCAAGAGACAATATGCATGGACTTGGATTACGAATAGGTGTGAGGGACTTCTGCCATCCTCTACCCCAGAGCACATCCCAAACCCCAATTCCTCCTCCCCAGCAGCCCCAGGTGCTTCCCGGCGCCTGGAGGGAACCAGATGTTAGGGCTGCTAGAACTCACATTCTTGGGGACATGTGCCCGTTCCTCCCCAGGCATGTTGCAGAGTCAAGCTGTCCCCATGAATCATAAGGAGAAAGGTTAGGGCAGGCTGACTCGAAAGACTGCCCCTCATCCTCAGAGTCAATGAGATTAAAAAAAAAAAACTTTGCCAACAAGCTGTGTGCCCATTGTCCCCAATTCCAGGCCTTGTCCCCTGACTCAGCTTTTCTGGGTGCCCACGTGGTGACAGGGGCTTCAGTAGAATGAGTGGACAGGCAGAGCAGACGCGTGCACACACACACACACACACACACACACACACACACACACACACTGGAGGAAGGAGGCAATGCTAGGGAATGACCTGTGGTCATGCCCCCAAAGGGAATGACAGTGGCCTTGGGCACAGAGCCAACCTTGGAGAGGGCCTATCCAGGCAAGAGGCCTGACTCGCTGCCCTTGCTGAGGCAGGAGCAACACCTACTCTGCACCTCCGTGGGAATCGGAAAAAGGCACCCCCACCACCGAAAAAGACCTCCAAAGGCCCAGTGCACTCGGGCTCCAGGAAAGCAAACGAGCTGATGGGTTTCTGAGGAAGCTAGGAGGTAGGATGGGTACCACAGGAAACCTTCCTGGGTGCACGGACTTTCCACGGGGTGCAGGAAGCGCGTACACTGGCTGCTCCAGAATCCCCTACTTTTGTTTTCTGAGCCTTTGGAAACAAAAGACGTGGTAGGATAGGGACCTCTTGGACGTGCTTCCTGCAGTAGGCCAAGCTGGAATGTGGAGAAGGGAGAGTAGACCCGTGGCCTTGAGGGTCAGGCCATAGCCGGAGCACCTCACAGAGCAGATGCTCACTGAGTCATGGAAACCACCTACCCGGCTGGGAGGGAGACATCCAGGTGATGACAGGCCCGTGCCTAATGGTCTCAATGGACGACACGGCTAGTGGTTGGGGAAGAAGGTAGAAATGGAGAGACAGCCTCCGTGTGTTTGGCTTTCCGCCTGGGACCAGGCCCTGCCCCCTGAGTATCCTGAGATGCCTTCTCTAAGCCTCTCCGGCCCTGTGGCCTGTGCCGCGCAGTCCGCCAATAGGCAGCTCCCGGCACGCCGAGCTCAGCACCGGCCCACCGAGGCCAAGCCTCCTGGAGCCAACACAGATGACTTCCTCTTTCACGGCCTCACTCCCTCCTGGAGAAAACAGGAAAACAAAACTCCCTGGAGCAACCTGAAACCCTGTGACCCAGTGCAAGTGGCAGGATCCAGCTCCACCTTCTCCTTCCACTTTCCTCGGCTCACCTACCCTCAGGCCCCTAGCAGCCTTCGGCTATTTATAACTGTGTCATAGGAGAAGGCAGGAAGTAGGAAATTATGAAGGAGGGGGCATGGAGGAGTGGCAGGGGCCAAGTGACCCGCAGGCTAGGAATCCGACCGCCTGGCCCCTGGTGGCCTCGGAGCTCGTGACAGGGAGTTCTCACCAGCCCACGGCCCTCTGGCCTCCCAGCCCTACCTGCCGCTTTCTCCCGGCCCTGTCCCATTCTCAGGGCCAGGTGCAAGCAGCGTTACCCTGAGTCTGCCCCTAGCCACATGGCTCTCACTGGAGTTAAGGTGCAGGAGCGGGGGGATAGGCAACAGGCCCAGCCTTTCCCCTCCTCCAGAACTGCTCTCTCTCTCTCTCATTTCGATGCTCTGAAAGCCAGAGTCACAGGGTCTGGGCTTAGGACCAGGACTTCTCATGAGCAGCATTAGCATCAAGGGCCCTCAAAGAGGAGGCGACTCCCTGAAAAATCACAGATAAAGGGGCCTGGGGCCCTATGCCTTGGGGGCCTTGGCCCTTTTGCTACACCCCATGCTGCACCCCAAGACGCCGGCTAGCCAGGGCTCTTCTGGTACAAACGCAAACGGACCGTGTGCACCAGGCAGGCCGGGAGGGGCCGTCCTTGCTTTGCCCAGAGCCCTGCCTGCACTGGGAGGTGGAATCCCCAGGGCCACCTCAGCATCTTGTGTGGACTGAGGCCCGATACCCAGGCAATTCATTCGCCAAAACATTCCAGGCAACCGCCGAGGGCCGCTGACTTCCAGACAGTGTGGCATTGGTAGGTGGTTCTTTTTGGTTTGGGTTTTGTTCCTATACCGTCACCAGCTCAGTGATTCCTAAGTAAGTTTTGGGTGAAGTGTGTGGGCAGCTGGTGACAGATGGCCTTCGGGAGGCCTCTGTACCACCCGGAATCTGTATGTGGAGCTTAAGTCAGATTCTCAAAGGCTCCGGCTCATAAAATGGCCAGGTGCCCATCCAGGGGACGTCTAGGTCAGAGGTGAGAGCTCAGGCTGTGCCCCTGGGCCCAGAGGTGGGGACACACAGGCATGTCCTCTCTGCTGCTCCTTCCCTTCTCTCCAGTCCCCTTCACAGCAGCCCCACGTTCCCTCCATCAAGTCCCTACTGGTGTCAAGGTACTAGGATTCAGATCTGATCTGTGTCCAGAACTGAATCGCGTAAGATTATAACACAAGCCGTGAGCATAGGAGGGATCCTTGAATTTGGCCGATGCCTTTGGCCTTGGAGGTCCCTCTTCCCTCGCCCCCTCTCTTCCTGCCTCTAAGGTGCCCACTCACACGGATGCAGCTGTTTCTGTTTGGCAACCCCAGGTGAGCCCTATGCCGTGCAGATGTTGCTCCCTCCTTTTTCCTTCCCTCCTCATCGGGCACAGGGCAGGCAAGTGGGCAAAATCCTCACTTTTTCAGAGTCCTCACCGGGCAGCATTGCACCAATGTGTGTACAGGTGCTTCTTGGGGAAAATTAGTTTTCTGATCAGCTGCGTTCGGAAGCACTAGAGCTAAGCAGCCTGCCTCACGGTCATTGCATAACTCCGAGAGGGGAGACAGTAAACAGCTCTCCTTCGGGGATTGGCTGCACGGCACTCCTTAGGACTGGTGTTCAGGGGCCTGCACCCTGAGAGACAGGGCTCCAGGCTTTCCCATCATGCACACAAGGTCATGGTCCCCGACCTGACAGCTCACCTGATGAATTACAGGAGTGGGTGATGCTGAATTTTTGCCAGGAAGGCAGCCCTGCTCCTGAGCCAGACAGTGAGGTGTGGCCTTCAGTGAGAGACCCAGGGGCTCAGCAGTGGAGGATGGAGCACGGACTGGTGGCAAATTTGGAGGTTCCCAACTTAGGGCTCTGAGGGACTGTAGTCTGCAAAGTTCCTGGGGGACACCCAGTGTGGTAATTGCACAAAAGGAAGTAGTCGCCCCCACCTTTCTAGCGTGTGGTGGGTTAGCAGGCAACAAGCCGCCAATAAGGGGGAAGCAAACAGCGTCTCTTTCGCTGGCATTAGCGCTGCCTGCTGTTCTCCTGGCCAAAAATAACGACATTGACCTCAAGACAGCAAAAATAGAGACATAAAGGCAACAGGGGGCTTCGTCCTGCAGGAATGTGCCAGTAAACCTCAGTCTGAAGTTTCAGGGTTTTTGTATACAGAGCACAGTCTCTCTGGCTGAGGGTTCCCCAATGACCCATTTTCATTATTTGTTTATTCCTGTAATTCACCCACATTTATTGAGCACCTACTAAGTGGGAGGGCTTGTGGTCAGGAATACCCATTAATTTCCAGGCAGCAAGGCTATTCTTAGTTTTCTGGGGTCTATTTAAAGAGTGTTAATCCTCTCAGCCTCCCCCCGCCCCCACTCCCCTGCAATTAGACACATACCAAGTTCCAACCTGGTATAGTGATCTCGCCCCACTGGGAAGGCAGAATGGACAAGTGTTCTTCCCACCCTCCCCCTCCGAAGGGGCTCGGGCAGCCAGGGCATCAGCCAAGCCAGAGGACATGTGCCTGCTCTGCCTGGGCATGTGCTGGAGCCCAGAGCCTGTCTGCTCCGGTCCTTACTGGCAGCACAATGAGGCAGAAAGTGCTGAGGAAAAGGAGGATGGAGGGGGTCAGTGATAGAATACTGTGGACCAGAGGACAGACACAGCCACTCAAGTACCAACTGTGCCACTGCAGGGGTGGTGACTGTGGGCATAATTTGTGATTCAGAGCGCAGAATCTGGAGTCAGGCAGCCTGGACTCAAATCCTTGCTCCACCACATAGTAGCCACATTCTAGACAAATCCCTTAGCCTCTGTCAGCCTCAGTTTTCCCATGTGTAAAATGGGATGATGGTGATAATAATTCATAATATGAAGTCTTGAAGGCTTACTAATTAATAGAATAACATCCTATCTAATAAAAGAATAATATGCAAATTGATCATTCTAACAACAAGATGGCTGCCCCCATGTGGTCAAAGATGCCTGCCCCATATGGACACAAGATGGCCACCGTAAGATGGCCAGCAGGGGAGGGCAGTGGTGGGCGATCAGGCAGGCAGAGGAGGCCAGTTAAGGGTGACCAGGCCTGCAAGGGAGGGCAGTTGGGGGTGATCAGGCTAACAGGGGAGCAATTAGGTGTTGATCAGGCTGGAAGGGGAGTGGCTAGGGGGTGATCAGGCTGGCAGGCAGAAGTGATTAGGGACAATCAGACAGGCAAGCAATTGGGAGCCAGCAGTCCTGGATTGTGAGAGGGCAGAGAATGCAGGCTGAGGGACACATCCCCCATGCATGAATTTCATGCACTGGGCCTCTAGTATGTATATAAGGTTCTTGGAACAGCTGTCAGTTATCATTAGCTGCTTTAATATTTCATTCCTCTAAGCCCAGGGTTCCTCACCTGCAAAACAGAAAGAAGGCCTTCCTCTCATTGGGTGGTTATGAGAGTTTAAGGAACCAATGCATGAAAAGGTCTTGTAATATAAAAATGTTACATATTATAAATATTACTTTACTAGTTTTATTCTAGCTCCAGCTCAATTTCTTAGGCCAGTCTACTCCCCCTCTCTAGACCTCAGTTTCCCCTTTTGTCAAGTGAGAGTAGAGTGAGGTGGCTTCTACAGAGTCACAGCACATGGTTCCCTGAAGGCCGTGTACAGCAAAACAGAGTGAGCAGCCTCAGGGCCTTGATCGGCTCCAAGACACCCCCCAGGTCCCCAGATCTCTGCAGAGCTCACAGGAATACTAGGAGAAAACAAAACGAGGCCTTGAATTTGCAAATATTGCCTTGACCTGCACTGTCCTCTCAGTATGGTGGCCATTCCCCACAGGTGGAGAGTGAGCCACTGGCCTGTGACTGGTCCAAACTGTGAGTTCAAAATACACGTTACATTTCCAACACTTAGAAAGCTGTTAAGCCCCACTAGTAGTTTTATTCGTTGGTTATGTGTGGAAATGATAATGTTTTTGGAGATGTCAGATTAAGATTAGCTATTTTTCTCTCTTTTTAATGTGGCTATGAGAACATTTAAAATCACATGCAAGGCCCTGCCCTCATTTGCATCTTAGGCGGGAAGGGGAGTGGCTAGGGGGTGATCAGACTGGTCTAGCCTCTGGCCTCCCTGCTATTGAGTCCCCTGGTGAGACACTCTTCCCCGAGGGATACAGGAGGAATCTGAGCTATTTAGGGTTGACTTTTTTAAATAAAATAAAACACAGATGTGCACCGTCCAGGTGGGGCGTTAAATTCAAGAGCCCGGGAAGCTCCTCTGGCTGCAGGGCTAGCCCTGAATAAATCAGAGGCGGGGAGCTGACAAAGCTGTCCAGAAGGTTCGCACATGGCCGGCCCCTGGGGGTCACATCTGCACCCCCGCCCCAAGCCACATTCGTCTTCTCTGTGAGGAAAGGGGGGGCAGTGGCTTTGGTGTTATTTTCCAAGGGAGTCGCCACGGTTTCCCACACTAACTTAGCAGCTTCCAAGAGCTTTTCTCATGGGGTTGGTCAGTGCCCAACATGTGGAATCTGATTTCTCCTCTCTCTCTCTCTCTCTCTCTCCTCTCTCTCTCTCTCTCTCTCTCTCTCTCTCTCACACACACACACACACACACACAACACACACACACACACACACACACACACACACACACACACACACAGCTATGTGCACCACTGCCTGGAAGGGCCGGAACGCCACCTTCCTCAAATGCCCTCCTTCATTCTGGGTACATTTACTGTTTCCCATCAGGCAGTGAGCTGGTGAACAAGACAGGACTCCAGCTCGCTCACCCCCTGGGAGAGACACCACGTAGGGATACTATGCCCGCTGACATTTATCAAGTCCTTACTAAACACCAGGCAAGGGGCCAAGCCACCGCTCCATCACCTAGGTGAGTCCCCCACAGCCCTGGGAGGCTAAGAGCCCCGTGCTGTCATGCTCCATTGCACACAGGAGAAACGAGGCTGGGAAGCACCGACTCGCCTGCAGTCATACAGCTGGCGGCTAATGAAACCAGCTCTGAGCTGGGCAGTCTTATGCTCTTCCCCACCCCAGAGGCTGCGGACAGAGGACAGGGCACGTTATTTTGCCCAATTCTTATTCACTCAGAGATCCTACGACCCAAAGGAAATTCAAGAGATCATCTGAACTCAAGGTCACTAAACTGGAGGCCCACAGGGCTGAATCTGGCCCAGAGATACATTTCTGTTGGGCCCACATATGGGCATGTGTGTTTCTTCTTAATTTTACTAATGACCAAAGAGCATAGTTCACGTTAAAAATTCAGATGTCTGGCTTATTCTAAGAGACTGGAAGTCTGATAATACGGGACTCATTCTGATAGGTTGGAGCTGGACACCAGCAGTCCACTTCAGCCATGAACTCTTCAGTTCGCCGCAGTCACCATCACTCTCTATTGCTGCCCAAAAGCCATTCCAAAGCCAAGGTGAGCTGCTGTTTGTCATCACATTTTCCCGCTGTTTTACTGTTTGTCCAACCATAGAGAAAAATCTTAAGTGCCCTTCAAAGTGGGAACACAAGAGACTAGGAAACAACACACATATTTTCTGGTGGAAGTAATATTTCAATCGGTTGCATAGGCAACCATAAGCTAGAAACTCAAATGTTCAATGTGAAATCTGATTTCTAAATGTTGACAAAATTAAACATACACACACACACACGTGTGTGTATATGGGCTAAACAAAACATATCCCTGGGCCAGTATTGGGGACTACCCCTCTGTAGGCATTTGGGTTTGAGATCTGACCTAGATCGGAGGTGAGGAGACCCAGGCCAAGAGAAAATCAATCAAAGAAGTAACTGGAATTACCCCTACCTTTCTCCGGTGCAGCCTTTTCCCACTGTCCCCATCTGCTCAGAAACCCACCCTGAGAACCAGGCACGTGGGTGCTTTCACATCCGTCTGTCCTTCCGGCAAACATGTGTATCAGGAAGACACAGGCTCCCGGGGGGGCCTCTATCTTGTTGTTGGGAAAGGGAGTGGGTTATGATTGCTCAAAAGGGTGTGCATCTGACCTGGCTCTTCCAAACCCCTCCTCATTCATGTGAACAAGGTCCATCAAATCACATCCATCTTACTCCCAGGTGTTCATGGGAGCCAGGCTTTCATGAAAGAAGTCTTCTCGGCTACAGATGTCCGAGCCACGTGGTTAGCCAGGTTTCCCAGAGCAAAGGGCCGCTGGGGTAGACTGGAGCAGGAAGGCCTAGTTTCGATGAACACTGAGTCTCAATCACACCTCCTGTCCCTCAGCTTCAGTAAAGGGGTATAGGTTTCAAAAGAATTTGTACAGCCGAAACCGGTTTGGCTCAGTGGATAGAGCATTGGCCTTCGGACTCAAGAGTCTGGGTTCGATTCCAGTCAAGGGCATGTACCTTGGTTGTGGGCACATCCCCAGTAGGGGGTGTGCAGGAGGCAGCTGATCGATGTTTCTCTCTCATTGATGTTTCTAGCTTTCTGTCCCTCTCCCTTTTTCTCGGTAAAAAAAATCAGTAAAATATATTGTAAAAAAACAAAAACAAAAGAATTTGTACCAACCCCCCTAATGACTGATGGTAGACCCTGGAGTGACCTTGACGTTTAATTCTAGCCTTCCACCAGGTCCGCCGGGTGGCTGTTTGCTTGGGGGGAAAAATTGGCTCTGCTGCAACAGGAAGTTTGGTGGTCAAATATGTCATCCGATGAAGTCTGTCCGCTCATTAGCAGTTCTGCTTAGCCGAACCCCTCTCCGTTTCCACAACCGCAGAGATCCTGGCTCTTATCTTAATAGGCCATATTTCCACAGGCGTTACCTCCTAAGAGGTGCTGACTCCAGGCCTGCACATGGCGCATCCCCAAACCCTGGGGGAGACGAGGGTAGGTGTGGGCTGGGAGCGTGGCCTGGCATCCAGGTTCAGGAGCACCGATCCATTCCCCAGGCTCTTTCTTTGGCTGCCCTGGCACCTGCTACCTGTGCCTCCCTGCTGGAGCAGTCGAAGGAGGGAAGGGGGCCCCTGGGCCTTGAAAAGAGTGGGGGATTTGGCCTCAGAAGCGTGGGTTCCAATCCCAGCTCTGGGTACCAGCTGGGTGCCAGGCTCCTGAACCACACCAGCCCTCCCAATCACACATGTTTCATGGAAACGGCGACCTCCACTGTCCTGCATTCCTCCTTGGAAAGCTGTGGCCATCAAATAAGATCAAGTGAACTTAAAACTCTAAAATGCGGAGAGTCGTGAAAAGATAGAGCAGGAAACCTGGTTGTTCGTTTCTCTGTCCTGTGGGAGGCAGTCTGACAAAAGCATTCAAGTTGGGGCGGGATCTCGGACAACCATGGGTTTTTTTGGTTGTTTGTTTTTAAATATATTTTTTATTGATTTTTTTTTTTTTTTTTTACAGAGAGTAAGGGAGAGGGATAGAAAGTCAGAAACATCGATGAGAGAAAAGCATCGATCAACTGCCTCTTGCACACCCCCTACTGGGGATGTTCCCGCAAACAAGATACATGCCCTTGACCGGAATCGAACCTGGGACCTTTCAGTCCGCAGGCCGATGCTCTATCCACTGAGCAAACCGGTTTCGGCAACCATGGGTTTTTGAGACTCAGTTCTCTGTGACCCTGAAAAGTGTCACATCACCCCTTGGGTCACACTTTTCTCACTGAAAATAAAGCAAGGATGCCTACTCTGTTGTGTCATATAACAACACTACTAAAAGCCATTATTGAGCTTTCCGTAGGTGCCCATTCTGTGATAAACATTGTCCACAAATTCTTTCACTTGCTAGTAATCACCAACCCAATGGGTCACATACTATTATCCCCCCCATTTTGCAGATGAGGAAACTGAGGCTAAAGAGCCTGCCCATGCTTGTGAGCAGCAGAGTTCACAAGAGCTACTAAAGATCCAAATCTCAGAGGCCGTGAGTCTATTCAGGATGATCAAGACTAGGTCCAAAGGAGAACCTTCCCAGCTTCTGAGCTGCCAGCACTTGAGCCACACAGCAGTAATCCCTGAAAGGACAAAGCCACGTCTTCATGACCCAAGTTGCAAGGTTCACCTTCCTCATGCCCTACTTTGGGGCGGCGAGGGGGGGGGGGAGGGTGTTGCAGGTGCCCCTGAGATTTCTGAGTGAAACAGCCCTTCCCTGCAGGCAACTGGGCTGATGCCTGGCAACCTCATTCCAAGGGGAGCAAAGATATGCGGAGGGCAAGGGGATAGTTGCTATGCAACATTTAAGGTCTCTAGTTCCGGAATGGCTCTGGTCTGCTCAGGATTTCCCCTACCTCCTTCACTCCACCCCCCACCCCGCCCCAGCCGCCCTGTCTTCCGAGGGCTGTTTTTCCACCAGCTGAACTTTACCTTGGCTTTCTGAGGCCAAACCTCATGGCTTTCCTTCCCTTTCCCACCCCCACTGAAAGCCAGGTGGCCGCCGGCCTGAGAATACCTCAAGTCCTTATGCCCTGTGCCCAGAGTGCCACTGTTATGTGATAAGGTTTACAGGGACATAAATCAGATCTGGGTGTTGGGTAGCATGGACTGTCCCTTTTGTGGCAGCCAAACCATTCCAGCCTGACAGGTGGCTTATACATGGATCAGGAAGGGTTCAACGGGGCCCTCCCCTCCTCCAGACACTCATGTTTTAGCAACTACAGACAGGGCCTCCTGTCAAACACTGTTTAGTGAGTCCCTTTAGCGAGAATCAATACTCTTCTCCAGCCTGCAGAGATTAATGCAGGAAAATAAACACCTGAACCCATGTCAGCTCCTCTGAAAAGGGAGGCAACTCAACCAGGACACATTGGCGACCTGCTGCCTCAGCTGATCCCATTCTCAGCACTGTGGGTCCATCGGAAAATGGCAAGGGCGATAAATGGACTTGCCCAGGGGAGGGGAGATGGTAAGCTGATGGGACACTAAGGAACCAATCTCAGAGGGGGAAAGAACTGTGAGCTAGCCCAGCTGGTGTGGCTCAGTGGTTGAGCACCAACCTTTGAACCGGAGATCACAGTTCAATTCCCAGTCTGGGCACACTCCCAGGTTGCAGGCTCGATCAATCCCCCAGATGGGGGCATGCAGGAAGCAGCCAATCAATGATTATCTCTCATCATTGATGTGTCTGTTTCTATGAACCAGGAGGCCATAGTTCCATTCCCAGCCAGGGCATAGGCCCGGGTTGCGGGCTCGATCCCCACTGTGGGTAGGAGGCAGCTGATCAGTGAGTGATTCGCTCTCATCACTGGTGTTTCTCTCCCTCTCCCTTCTCTGAAATCAATTAAAAAAAATTTTTTTTTAAAGAATAGTGATCTAAGGAGTCCACGAGCTATTTCAGCATTTCAGTAAGCCAACCAAACCATATACCACGATCACCCATAAGCCCATGAGAACGCTTTCCAGACTGAAGCAAACACCAACATTCTTGGCTTTGGGTTACATCTAATTGGTGTGTCTGCTGATTAAGTCAGAATAATATTAGACTGGCTGGCATGGCAGTGATGGATATAGTGTAGCAGTTTTATTTTTAATGGAAAAGTAATCAACTCTCAACCCATGAAGTTGTGGTGGATAATGTTTCCAAACATGGAATTCATTGAAGGAAAATGAATAAAAATAGTCCTTGGTGTTGGAAAAGCTGGGAACCGCTGACCCAGTGGAAAGAGCACTGGGTTGAGAATTAGAGAGAGGGCCAACAGTGTTAGCACCATAGTGTCATAAAGTTGGTTTTGCTAGGACCTTCCTGTCATAAAATGGGTGGCAGCGGGGGGAGGTAGGGGCTGGAGAGGCTGGCTATAGGAGCAAATCAAAGAGAAGCATATGGAGGGGAACCCCAACATGGGGAGTCAAAAGACCAATGTGTGTGGGGGGGGAGAGTTACAAAAGGTAATGCATCTTGCCAAGTCCAAAGAACACTAGCTCTGGGTCTGTGCTTGAGACCGATTCAGAACACAAGGTCTGGAGACTGAATAGCAGGTGTAGGTCTGGCTCCTCCGCTTCGTGGTCATGTGATCCTGGACGAGCACGCTCACCCCTCTGCCCTCAGCGTGACGTGGTTTGCAGGTGAGGAGTGGGTACCACGCCTGATGCCTAGTCGGTGCACCTTAATGCAAGGTGGCTGTGGTTGTTGGGGGTGCCCTGCGGAGTGGTATTTAAAAATCACTCATTTTTTCTCTGGGAGGGTGGTGGAGTACTGTGTCCAGAAGATGGGGTTGGACTTATCAAATAACGCCGACAACATAGAGGTGCCTGCCTCTTGGATGGGGTTCAATGCGTCCCATTGGGTGGTGCCCAGCCCCTAGGTTTTGCCCGTCCCAAACATGACCCACCCTGGGAAGTGCCCACACAGCTTTGGAGAACTTGGTTTTTGCCAAAGATGGTGTTTTTAAACGTTTCCAATGCAGACAAGGGGAGGCCAGAAGTAGGCAGGGAAATGGGACCGAGCGAGACCTGCAGAGTGAGAAGTAAGTAAGGGGCGCTCAGAACCAAGAGGGTGGCAGGGCCGAGACCCAGAGAGAGAATCTGAACATGGGAGCTTCAAGAGCCAGGGAGGAGGAGGAGGAGGATGGAGAAGTGGGCCAGTGCCAGCCTGGCCCCAAAAAGCCATGTTATGACACCCGAGGAGTTTTAACCAGGACACTGCACATCGCTCTCACATCAGCCTTCCGGCTGCCATGGTGACGGCGTCACTCTTGGCTGAGGCCCACTGCCTGCCTCTCTTGGTCCATCTCTGTGGCCATCGCACCACTCCCGCCCAAGCAGCATCCCACATGCAGCGGTGAGAGGAGGGGGACAGAGGGATGTATCCTCTTGCACCATTGGGTACCTGGCCAGAGCCAGTGACCTGGGGAACACCTTTGAGGTAGCAAATAAACCCTGTGTGGGTGTCTTCGAAATACAGCACGTGAGCTTGAACCTGGGTTCCTGTGAAACCCCAAAGTCTAACACCTTGATGAAAGCAAAAGAATAAGACCATCTTCCACTGAATTACCCCAACGGCAACAAGTCAAGGGCCGAGGCTGTCCTGCCATCTCGGCCCCTCCCTCCCTCCTATAAAAATGCTCTGTCAACTTGGTCTAAGTGTCCCTAATGTTGCTCCCTGGCAAAGGGACAGAGGGGTGAGCAAAAAAGAACAAAATCCTAGAAAGTCGAGGAAAACGTTCTCATTTGAAAGAAGCATGGAAGTATAACCAGGGCTGCGATGGTTCCTCCATCCCTTCCTATGGCCATCCGAACAGAACCGGGGTTTTTATTACAGCACACATTTCATGTGACTTTATATTCATTCCAGGTGTACAGGACAATCCTATACTTTACACAGTGATCCCTCCAGGATTTCTGGTACCCACCTGGCACCATCCATAATTACCGTAATACCATTGACTGTATTCCCTGTGCTGTGTGTGACATCCCCATGACGATTTTGTAACTACCCACTTATCCTTTCCAATCCCTTCACCATTTTTGCCTAGCCCCCCAACAATGTTTTATGGCTGAATAATGTCCATCTCTTGGCTATGATAAATAACACTGCAATGAACATAGGTGGCCCAATTAGTGTTTTGGGTTTCTTTGGATAAATCCCCAGAAGTGGAAATCACTGGGTCATAAGGCAGTTCCATTTTTAATTTTTTGAGGACCATCCATACTGTTTTCCATATGAAAAGAACTATGTGAAGACAGCCACTCTGGAAGGCAAGCCTGTGGGAACTACTAAAATGTAATATGCATGTACCCTGTGCCCAGTAATTCCAATTGTATACTTTCCATGGAGATATATTTGTTCTTTGAGCAAGAGGATTGTGCAGTGACTGTTGCAGTGGTCTTTGTAAGCATGAAAGCTGTTAGAGACCTAGATATCTACCAATAGGTGAATGGCTCAATCAATATATACCTATACCTATAGGAATATTATATTATTATAGTAATATAATAGTGTATGGTCAAATATAACATAATATTACATCATATCATATAATGTTATATATAGCAGAGTAGGTGATTACATTTTTTTAATCAGGTTGCAGGGGGTTAAATATGGGCTCTGCTATAACCTTGAACAAATTACCTAGGTCCGTGGTTGGCAAACTGCGGCTCACGAGCCACATGCGGCTCTTTTGGCCCCTTGAGTGTGGCTCTTCCACAACATACCATGGCCCAGGGGAGTCTAATTTGAAGAAGTGGTGTTAGAAGTTTAAGTTTAAAAAATTTGGCTCTCAAAAGAAATTTCAATCGTTGTACTGTTGATATTTGGCTCTGTTGACTAATGAGTTTGCCGACCACTGACCTAGGTAATTGTTCTAAGCCTCAGTTTCCTCATCTGTAAAATAGAGATGATAACAGCTCACCTGCCTCACAGGACTATGGAGAGAATGCAATGAGTTGATGCATGCTATTTATTTAGAATGGTATTTAGTACAGTAATTACTGCATAATTAGTTTTTAAAAGTTATAACCCCATGGAACATTATATCTAAAAAGAATGAAGTAGATCCAAATGTATTAACTGAGACCAATCTCTAATACACATTGTCCAGTGGGAAAGAAAAAAAAGCAGATACTATGTGTTGTTCTACATTCATGTGTCTAAGGGGAAAAGCTACTCTGAGTTTTCTATCTGTAGCTGTGTTTTTAATGCAGAGAAGAAAGGGTCTGGAGAAGGAGCTAGAATTAGAGAAAGTTATCAAAAAGGACTTTACCTTTAGCTGATTTTAGATAGATCAATAGATAAAGATAGACAGAGATACACACACACACACACACACACACACACACACATATATATACACACACATGGATGTAGAATATATTCACAAACACTTGTAACTTTAAAATGTAGGTGAGCCGAGACCGGTTTGCCTCAGTGGATAGAGCATCGGACTGCGGACTGAAGGGTCCCGGGTTCGATTCTGGCAAGGGCATGTACCTTGGCTGCGGGCACATCCCCAGTAGGGGGCGTGCAAGAGGCAGCTGATCGATGTCTCTCTCCCATCGATGTTTCTGACTTTCTATCCCCCTCCCTTCCACTCTGTGAAAAATCAATAAAATATATTTAAAAAATAAAAATAAAATAAAAAAAATGTAGGTGGAAATTAAAGGGCTGAGGAGGTACAAACCATAATTCCCCTTTTATAAAGGAGGAAACTGGAGTTTAAAGACGTCCAATAGGATGCCTGGGTACACACAGCCAGCATGCCCCGGGGGATCTCCGCCGGCTCCACCCGCCCCCTGGCCTCTCCACCACCCCAAACTGCCTCCCCAGGCCACCCAGGAGCAGCCTGTGACAAAGGCTGGAAGAAGGGGCCTCCTTGTCCCCGCTGCAGTGGGAAGGCTGAACGCAGTGGAGAATGGCGGGGATGTTTTTGTTTTTCGTTGGGGAACCTGTCGGAATGTGCCTTTCAGCAGTGGGGCTGCCTGGCTCCTGCTGCTCCTACAAAACAAAGGCCTCCACCCAGGCCACCTCTGCGCCTGTTCTAGCCTTATCTCTCCAGGGACTGTGAAAGGGACACCACAGAGGGCGGGGCTTCTCCAGCCAGCTGGACCCAGTCTCCTGACTCTCTCTAGTTTCCCACCCACCCCCCTGGCCATCTACACCAACTGGACAAGGCGTCCTGGGCGCCCCAGCTCACCCCACTGGAAGGAAAGGGTATTGCAGCCTGAGATTCTTGTATCTAGTAGTTGTACTTCCCCTTGCGCCTCAGGGAGATGGTCTTTTTTTATTTACTTTGACTTGGTGATTTTGAGGGTCTATTTGAGAGTCTATTCCAGTTCTAATAGCCAAAGGACATCAGAAATGTTCCTTTCTTTCCCTCTGTTTAAACCCTCAAATAATAATGATAAGTTCTCCCTCCCAAAGATGAAAATCTCTGGCCATTTGGTTATCTCCGTATTTTTTAAAACGTCTCCAGTCCACAAGCAAAGCAAATCTTGTTCACCATCCATCCCCATCTTGGTGCCAGGGGTGGTGGTGGTCTGACTCAGAATGTCAAGGGCAAGTGAAAGCTGAGAGGTTATTGAAGAATAGCATAGTGCACAATGCATTTAGCCTTTGCGGGCTACAGTGAGCTGCAGGGTTGATGAGCTGGGTGACCTTGAGCAAGCACAACCTCTCTCAGCCTCCATGTTTCCATCTGATTCAATGGACAGAATGCCCACCGTCCAGCCTGCTTTGAGGTGTGCCAGCAGGAATCAAAGCAGCCCTCCTCTTTCCGAGGGTTCCAAGATGTCGGGCAGCCTGGTCCCCTCCCCGAGTGGCTACTGGCTCCTTTCTGAAGTTTGACAACCCCCCCCCTTTTTTTTTCAAGTCCCAAAGCCCAGGGTGGAGTGTCATTGTGTGGGATCGTGAGAGGGAATGGATCCGGTGTCTTTGAAAATGGCTTCTTTGCTAAAACCACAACCTCAGATCTGATACAGAAAGAATCTGCTGGCACTGGTCCCTGTCCAAACAAGTCTGTGATATCCAGGGACCATCCTCCAGGCCTGGCAGGGCCCCCAAGCTGAGCCTTCCTCTCCGATTCCCAAGAGGCTCAGGGCGCAGGCCCCCAACACTCCATCTCACAGCCTCTTTCCTCTATTGGGGGGGGGGGCAGAGAGAAGGGCTCGGAGCTGTGAACAAAATCCTCTCTACTGCTCCCCCCTACCCCGGGAATACCCCCCTACACACACACACACACACACACACACACACACACGCACGCAGGCAGGCAGGCAGGCACATGCACTGCCCACCCCTGCCTGAGCTGGGCAGAGCTGCTGGAGCAGGATCCACCCGGCCAAGACTGCCTTCTTCATTCCCAGCCCCCTCCCTTCCTCCTCCAGAGTCAAGGTTTTGTGAGGAGTTTCAAGGGCATGACTGGTGGGGAGGGGACCACAGACATGGCTGCTGCCAAGTCTTTTCTTCCCCCCACAGAGCGTTTTATAAGCCAGCGTGTAGTTTACTCTGCTCCTAAACACTTCACTGGGGTGCAGGGCCTGGAGTTGCCATAGAAACACCTTTGAACTCTTCCTCACCCAGAAGACTGTGCCAATCCCCAGGGCTTTAGGGGAGAAAGGCCAAAAGAGGCACCTGTGGATGCGGAGAAAGGAGAGGGGAGGCCTTGGTGGTGGAGGTGGAGGGGTTCCTTAGAGAGGGCGGAGCCAGGCATGCCATGCCCTTCACCCAGCAACAGGGCACCGGTCCACAAAGGAAAAAAAAAAAAAAGGCCAGGAAGCTGGTGGGCTGGCCTGAACCTCTTTAATGAGTTACAGCATTGATCGGCGGGTCCATATGGGTCAAGGGGGTTGGGGTGCTGCTATGTATTTCCTTCTGGGAGAGAACAGTCTTCAGCCTGGATTGGAAAGTAGGGAGGCTGTGACCAGGAAAACAGGGAGCCCCCTACTGGCCGCCAGCGCTGCAAGGCAGGGGAGGTCAGCCTAGCAGCCCACATCCACACCTCCCGTTTTTAAAAGCATTATCTCATCGCCGCCACCATGCAGTGACAGCTTTGGACCGGGGCCAGCGTATCAAAGATTTTTTTTTTATTGTTTCTTTTTTAGTTTTGCTACCACAGTGTTCTGGTCTTTGAGTACCTCCTGGGCACTTAGATCTTCTCTGGAGTTTATTGCCAGGAGAGGGAATATTTCTTGGATAAATCCAGAGAAATGACAAGAAACTTTCAGCATCAGCCCAGACCCACGGCAGGAAACCTCAGCGGTGAACGGTGAGGCCCGGGGTTTCCGTGCCTCTGTTTCCATTGCTCCCCGGTCAGCTTGCAGGGTGGAAACCCAAAAGCCCAAGGCAGGAGCAGGGAGGAGGCAAGAGGTTTCCCTCTCCCCATACACCTTAAAGTCCAAGGGCACGCGCCAGAGCCATTGTCAAGTGCAAGGCCCTGACTCCACCTGTCAGATGCAGGGGCCCCGGTGTGCACTCCTATGAGCAAGATCAGAAACCAGCAGCTGCAGCTCCCAACACCTCTCAGGTAGGAATGTACCTACGGGGGGGAGGGGGGGGGGGAGAGACAGGCCAGGTGGAATTTGGGTGGGGTCGGTCCCAGAAGAAGGGAGAACTACCCTCCCAGGCCTCAGGCAGCTCAGCAGAACCCTTCCAGGCACACCCACAAACCCAGGGGCCAGCCGGGTCCCCCTGGAGAGAGGAGGGTGTGCCACTTGGCCCCAGGAAACCTCTCACAAGCACGACCCCAGGCTATACACACTCCCCTCCCACCCCCACCCCCCACCCCCCCTTACCCAGCAGGCCTGCTAACTGGATCGACCTGGTCCCCACAGCCACCTCCCTGATTCCCTTAGACCTGGCAAGGGCCCCAGCAGCACCCCTCCCAATCTCAGCTCCCTCCCCTGCCCGGCTCCTGCCTCCTCTCCCTGCCTCCCCCTACAGCACACTTGTGGAGGCCCTCACCCAGGACTCAGTGGAAAATTTCCTTCTCCTTTATGACTGTACTTAAAACACACATACTCCATTCTTCACCTCGGAATCCACTCAGCCGAGCGGCTAGACTGTGTCCCACTCCAGCCCGGCCGGCGTGTACATACACACACACACACACACACACACACACACACCACACACACCACACACACACACACATACACACACACACACACACACACACACACACACATGCGCGCTCACAGCAGGGCCGCTGGACATGCTTTATGAGCTAGAAAGGAGAGGAGAGATGTTTTCCAGCTGCTCCTCCACCTCTCGCCATCCCAGCCCGTGCCCTGCACGCTCCCAGGCCAGCTCTCCCAGGACCCTCCTCCCTGCCACTTTGTACAGAGGGGCTCTCATCGAGACAACAAGCCCAGCGTGGAATTGGCACCTTGTGGTGTGTGACCTGTGGCATCTTTGTTCTTTTTGGTGACAAGTCTATTTTCCACTGTTGGCTGTGTCAGCGCCCCTCCTCACATACATTGGAGGGGGGGTGGGGGGAACAGCCTTCCTGTGACTTCTCACAGCTCTGTGATAAGTGATCCCTCACACACGCCACCTCCGGCTGGCCATCAACACTCTCCAGTACAGCCCCTGGGGGAGGGCCAGCCCCTCCGCTTTCTTCTCATCCCCCCCCCACCACCACCACCACCAGTCCACCCACCCCGCCGCTGGCACTCTAAGGAACTCCATTAGCACTTGCTGAGAAACTCAAGGTCGGTGCGGGTCTCATGGGAAAGCATGAACTTAGGCGATGCAAACTCAGAAACTTCCAAGTTCCTCCTGCCACTTTCTGTGCACATGGCTGGCAACTTTTTAAAAAAATTATTCAACATCCCGGCAGTTTATTTGGCATCCCAGGTTTTAGGGTCCCTTTCCCCCCTCACCCCCAGCCCTTCCTCCCCATCGTGAAAGGGGAGTTTTACCAGACGTCAAAAGGACCCTAGGGACCTCAGCTCCTACAAGGAGAGCAAAGGCTGCAACGGGTTCATGCAGACCCTGGTGGAGTTTCTCTGCGCGGCTTCTCTCCATCGGCTATGTCAGCGCCCTCTCCCCAAGCCCGGGCAGGAGGAGAAAAAAAAAAAAAGAGGGGAGTTCGCCATGGCACCCCAGCAGCGGGCAGCATCCCCCAGTCTGGGCTGCAGCGCACGAGGGGCCCCGGGGAGCTCCCGCGGAGACCAGGGAGAGCTTACCTATGTCAGAGTTGCAGAAGGCTTCCTGGGGGTGGGTGGGCGAGCATGTGCACGCCTCGGCGCCCCAGTGCCCCAGGCTCCAGGTGCCCAGGAGCACGACCAACCCGAGCCAGGGAGTCATCGCTGCTGCGGGAGCCGCTGCTCGCCTCTCCAAAGTTGCCGTGCGCGCCGGCGGGGCTGCTGCAGCCGGAGCCCGTGCACCCACCGTGCGGGGCAACTTGGGAGCTCGGCGCGCTGCCCTCCGAGTGTCCAAAGGGACGGATCGGGGCGGCGAGGCGGCGGGGCTGACGCACGGACCCTGCGGGTCGAGGAGCGGGAGCTGGAGCAGGAGCTGGAGCAGCAGGAGAAGTCGTCCGAGAGCCCGCTCGCTGCCCGCTCTGCGCCGCTGCTCGGCGGCCTCGTAATATAGCGCTGGTACCCCCCGCGCCCCCTCTCGGGGTCCCGCCCCTCCGACCAATCGCGGAGCCGCATTACCTCATCGGCCCTCCGAAAAGGGGGTGGGGCCGAGGGCGCGGGGCGACGGGGCGGGGCCTCCCCCGGCCGGTTCAGATCCTTATAGGGAATAATGCGGCTTTGGGCTCGGGACTGGAGGGACTGGGACGCGCCCCAGACCCGCGCTGGCAGGATAGGGAGCCCCGGGAGCAGCGCCCGCGTGCCCCCTCCCACCCGCACCTCTGCCACTCGCCCGCACAGTCTCCGGGCGCCTCCCGGCTCCAAAGTCCACTGCTCCCCGCCCCAGCACCCACCCACCCTCCGCGGGTCAGGGCGGCCCTGGCTCTGGAGACCTTGACTGCACCCGGATGAAAGGCTGGGGAAAAGTTAACCTTCCCACCTTCTCCGGAAAAAGCAGAATCAGAGGGGAAAACCAGACAGGTGACCTACCTCTCCCTGCCCCCCCCCCTCACCCCCCCCCCCCCACACACACACACACACACGCACCTGCCTCCGGCTTTCCTGCCCTTTGGAGCTGGTGTCTGTAATAGCTGGCCCGGTCCCCACTCACCCGGAGTACATGGCGAAGTCATTCAACAAACCCTGTGCTGGAGGCTGGGGTCAGCGAAACAAAGTTCTTGGCGGCCCCCCCCCCCCCCCCCCGAACTTGCAGGGAACATGTCAGGAAATCAGTGAATACAGGCCCAAGGGCGTCTCTGGAGGGCGGTGCTGTGAAGGCCGCACCACAGTCGTTGGGGTGGACATGGCTGCAGAGGGCGTGCTTTCTGGGGGGTAGGAAGGCTCTGAGCAGGTGACACCCTAGCTGAGATGTGAACAGGAAGAAGGCTGTCCCTGTGAGCATCTGGGAGGAGGGGACACCCGTCAGGGAGGACCGCAAGGGCCAAGGCCCCTAGAAGGGGCAGGAGGAAACGGTTGCCCCACAGAGGGCAGACAGGTCTCCACCCTTTGGCAAGGAATTTGGGACGGAGAGGTGAACTGATCCAAAACTGGGGTGAAACCAGGTCCTGGAGGACTAACGGGGTCCCAGGCTGCAAAGGATAATGGGTAATTGCTAGCAACCAAAACTCCAAGTCTCCTTGTTATTAAGGAGCATCTCGATGCTGCCTTACACTTTCCATACCTCACCTCACAGTCCTGGGGAGGGAAACACGAAGCTGGAATGACACTTTCCAGATGAGGAAACTGGCACCGGAAGGTGCCAATGACTTGGCAACCAGCCAGGAGCTGCGTCCACGCAGGCCCACCTTGGGAGAGAGGTCTCTCTGCGCCCAGAGCAGCCGTCGGTGCTAAGTGCGCACTTGCCCTTCTGCAGCTGGCGCCTCTGTCTCTTCACTCCGGGCCTCTCTCTCCCTTTCTCTCCCCGTTCATCCTGTGTAGAACGAGACTCGAATGTCTTGGCTACAGAAATAACGAAAAGTTTGGAACAAAATAAGGACTGAAAATACTGCTCGGAAATGCAACTCACCCTCTTTCTCAGAAACTCCCCCATTTAGCCTTCAAAGAAGTAATGGGAGGGGGGGACATTTCAGTGTGCAGGACATTTCGTTGGAAATGGTATTTCCAAGAACATTTTTTAAGTTCCTCTGAACCCCTTAAAATTCTTAGCTCTAAGGAAAGGCCTCTAGTTTTCACGGTTTCCTGTTGCCTCCCCCTCCTTCCCACCTCAGCTGTGGAACCTGACCCACCCCCAGCCCTCCCTCTCGCCATGTCAGCTCCGGCACCTGGCTCCTTGTTTCAGGGGATCCGGTTATACCGTTTCCCCCACCACTCCAGCAACCCTATGAAGCCTGAGGTGTTTAGCTACACTGCTTTTTTAGCCCTGTGAGCACAGAGTAGGGTCACAGGAGCCTTGGGGGTGGGGTGGCCAGCAGCCCATTGGGTCTGGAGGTTGGATGAGGGCATGCTTGGTGGGATTTGAGTCGTACTGATTCCTGCAGCGTGCCCGTCATGCGGAAGGTTTTAGAAGCCTTTCCAGACCAAATCCACTTTGGATAAGCATCTTATGTGATGAGATGCTTCTCTTTTTTTCTTTTCATGCTAACGGTTTTGTCCTAAATGCCCGTGTTTTCTCCAAGGGGAGCCTTGCCTAGAACAGGAGTTGTGAGGCAGATAGATAACCGTCGCTGAACTCAGCAGCAGGCTCCTCGTGGAAAGCATTGAGGCATTCGGCCATGGCAGCTCCTTAATTTTGGAAGCGCTCGAGTAGCCTGATGTTTCCAGCGGAACAGCAATGAGGCGGTGGTTTGGGTTAGTTCTTCTCACTCCCTATCCTAAACTAGTCCAGCAGCGTCATCGGAGCTCATCTTCCCTTTCAGTTGGGACGTTCTCCCTAATGTCTAACCTGAGCGGACTCCCCTCGGCCCACCTGCCGTGTAAGGTCGGCTCAGGCTTCGTCTTAAGGAAAAGGAGAGGGAGCTCTGTGGACCTTTGGGCGGGGGGGGAGAGAGACTCTGCCAGGGAGCCCCTTCCGCAAGCAGACCTCACAGCCATCCCTGCAGAGGTCACAGTGCACAGGGACCTAACATGCAAGCATCGCTTCTCCAAGTCCACTTGCTAAGGTGGATGGGTGTCCCTGGGCCCATGGGAAGGGTGAAGACACTGGCTCTCCCACTTCTCTTGACAGCTGAGAACAATGGTAAAGGGATAAATCTTGGGGGATCTGAAGAAGTCTCCAAATGTATCTGGTATGTCCCTTCCTTGAACTTTCCTAGGAAAGGTGATCCCATGACCACCCACCCCCTTCCTATCAAGTTTACCCAACACTGGAATCTCTGGGGACGTGATTTTTGGAAGTCCCATCCTCTTCTTATCAGTGGGAAAAATAAGGTCCAGATAGGTGCAGGAATTTCCGCAATGCCTCATGACAGGGCAGCGGCTATCTGAACCCCCCCCCCCAACACACACACACACACACACACACACACACACACGGGACCAGCCTCAGCCCATGGCCTGAGGTGTGTACCTTGGCCATGGAAACCCATCCTGGACTGGCCTTTGAGATCTGCAGATGAGTTCCTCCCGGAGTGTTTGTACAGTGACCGCTGTGCAGCATTTCCCCTACCCAGACTGACCAAACAGTCGTCTGTGATGATAATTCTCACCTCTGCCCCGTGGGCCCCGCGAACTCAGAGCGAGCACAGCCCTGTGCTCCTCAGCCCTTTATCTCCTGTACGTTTCGTGTTTTTCCTTTCCAAATAATTATCTAACGCCTCCTGAAAACATTCCAAACATATCCCTGCAAAGAGACACATCAAACCTCTCTAGGGGCACAAAAGGTGCTTGTCTTAAAAAAATAAAAATTAAAAAGACAAAAGATCTGAGGTCGGTTCCAAAAGTTGGTGCAGAAGAACAGAGAGGTGTGTGTGTGTGTGTGTGTGTGTGTGTGTGTGTGTACAAGTCACCCCACCTCCCCAGGCCTCAGTTTCTATTTTATTGGATGAAAGATGTAACTCTGGTCTCTGAGCCCCTGCCCCACCACCGATTGCACCCCCTGACTCAAAAGGACTAAGATTTCATGGGAAATTCTCAAGGACAAGGTGAGAGCTACTGAAGGGCAGACAGATCTTAAACGGGTGTGAGGCGAATCGAAGGTGCCCATGACTGAAGCGCAGCTGTCGGTCACTCAACCAACAACCACTGAGTTCTTACTCGGATCTCTCCTCCGAGGCTGAGACTGAAAACAGAGATTGTGGTGCTCAGGCATCGGGGAGACTGAGGCCTTGCTCCCGAGAGAGCCCTTTGCTGTGACTTGTTTTCCTGTCTGCCTGCCTCTGGGATCATAAGCACTCAGAGATGAGAAAGTACGCCTTTTATTGTCCTATACGGTCCTTCCAACGATGATTGAACTCCTATACGGTGTTCAGAGCACAGCGTCAATGTCACCACCTCCAGGAAGCCTTTCCTGATTTCCCTCCCCAGTCTTCACCATCTCCCTCCTGCGTATCCCCACAGCACCCTGTGCCGCTTTCTGCTTCTGTTCCTGGACTGGAAGCCCTTTGAGGACAGGGATGGAGCGTTGGTAACAAGGGCCCTAAGAACTGGCTGAGTGAGTTGAGCTTATGCGCCCCATCAGCCCCTTCCCAGTATGCAAGTGGGCAGGTGGAGCACACAGACCTATCCCTCTGGCCAGTGCTAGGGGGCGCTGTAAGCCAGAGAACACCCGGTCCCCCGGCTTGCAGTCCCAGCCAGTCTCACTGAAAGGCAGCAGGAGCGGCACAGTTCCACCCCCGCCAGCGGCCAGCGGGTGCGGGTGCCTTTGAGTGGGTGAAGCCAGCCCCTCCCGTCTGCAACAGCCACAAAGCTCCCAGCCAGCATCCCGTCTGAGGACGCAGCTGCCCGGCTTCCCCACCCTCGAGCTGGCCTCACATCACCTCGAGGGGTAGACGTGCCCTTGGGAAGAGCGAAGACGTGAATCATGAGGCTGGGGGGATCCGGGCTCTGGGAACCCAGCAGCGGATGCCATGATCGGCCCCACTCCTGAGCTGGCCTCTGGAAAGGAAGCCCAGAGAAGGTGCCCACGGGACACGGGCTGTTTCAGTAGCCTCACAGGGGAACCCCTCTTTTCTCTCTCCCCAGACCCTCACCACAATGCCTTCCCCCAAGCCCACGGACCATCTGAAAGTCATGACATTCAAGCAAGGCTTTCCCAAGCCACAGACAGCCCGGTCCACCCTCACCCTGGGCCTGGCCCGAGCAGCACAGGGGGATTGGCAACCTGGGACGGGAGGCACTGCGGGTTCTTTCTGTGTCTGGCCCCCGCAGGCAGTCCGCACCTTTCCTGGCTTCCATCCGGAACCAGTTTCATGGCAGTAAAATGGCCTCTTGCCCAGCTCTGCCCCCACCCCGCCCAGGAGTGAAGACCCCTGAGTAAGAGTCTCTGGTTGCTTCTCCCGAGTCCTGGGGTTTCCACATTTCTTTCCACCCGGCATCGCCCGGGATGTGAAGCCAGAAAACATGTGCCCCGCACAGAGACACTGTGCCCCATGCTTTCTAGGGTGCTGGGTGAGCAACTGTTCCTATTCCACCTCTTGATTTTTAAAAATGGATTAATGCCCGTGTGCTCAGTCGATCCTGTCTGCGAAGACTCATATGAAGTGGAGGGAGGCCGTCTCCTAGGGCCTGTCTTGATGTCTCCTGTCTGCCCGCGGAGTGTGCGTGCTTTTCAAAACTCTGCGGTTTCTGTCAAGGTTGGACGCCGTTTCGCCCGGTGGACACACACAAGGGAGGGTGTCTGTGCCGGGCGCCCCGGTGGCTTGGGGAGGAATGGGATGGGGGGCTGGGGAGCCTCCTGGCAGATGGGGCTGGAGGTCCTGATTCTGCCAAGGTATCTGAACTCTTTTCCGTGGAACCTGCTGGCACCGGAACGGACTTGTCCTGGATTATGGGGAGCATTGGACGCTGCCGATCACTTCCTTCCTTGAACTTGGCAGCTAAGACCGCCCGCTCTGGGTTTTCGCCTTCTACCTCTCCAGCTGTACCTTGGTCTTCTGGCAGAGTCTTCGGGCTCTCGCCGTCCCTAAAATGTAGGTGTTCCCCAATTTTCTGTCCTTGGCTTCCTTCCCTTCCTTCTAGCCTCCACCCTCTCCCCCGGTTCTACCCGCCACGGAGCATGTGCGCTGGAACGGGCGCTACCCGCAGCAGCGTCCGCTGAGCTCCAGTCTCTCTCCAGCTCCCCCCAGACAATTATACCCAGAGGCCTCATGGCTGCCTCAGCCTGCAAAGGCGCCAGAAGGCATGGTCTCTCCCCCTCTTTCCCCTGCAGCGTTACCTGTCGCCACCAACGCCACCATCGGTCACCAGGTCCCCTCCATTCTCAGGCCACAAATCTAACCGCCCCCTTCTCTCCATTCCCAACGTGTCTGGCTTGGATCAGGCCCCCACAGATTCTTTCCTGACGATTTCAATCATCACATCATTGCCCGCCCTGCCCAGAGTCGTTCTCTGTCAACTTCAATTTGCACCGCTGCTCCTGAAAAGTGTTTCAGATATAAATCTGACACCACGCTGTCCTTGGCTCCCAGGGATTCATCTGCTCTCCACGGCTTGCTGAGCAAAAAGCATCACACTCCAAAGAAAGGCGTACAAGGCGCTCTGTGATCTGGCCCTTTCCCGGGCCCCCCAGAGGGGGATATCCAGGTAGGCTACCATGTGATGGCCGCCCCTGAAGTTATGCCCCAGCAGGGCTGTCCTTGCTTACCTCTGCAAACCCATGCCCTCATTCCCACCTCCCAACCCTTTCTGTTCCAGCCTCCGGTTTCCTGTCTGAGGCTTTGTTCACCCTCACTCTTTTCCTGGAATCCACCCGCTAATGAGATATTCTCCACCCCCTCCGTGTCATCCACCAGGATTCTTTTATCTTTCAGGATTCAGTTAGAGTCATTTCTCTTCCCTGGGACACTCAGTGACCTTGGGGTGATAAGCTGGAAAAGACTTCTAAAACAAGAAGAAGGAAGGGGAACTCAACATTTGTTGAGCAACAACCCCATATATGTCACGTTCAATACATTTCCTCCCATGCTCACAGCCGGAAATAATAGATATTATTTAATGCCCGTTTTACAGTCAAGAGTACTAAGGCACAAACATTAACGGGAAAGGATACATGCGTCCCCATGTTCAATACCCAAGACATGGACAACAGCCAAGATGCGGAAGTAGCCTAAGTGTCCATCAATGGATGAAAGAAAGGCATTGTGGTACATGTATATACAATGAAATATTATTCAGCCATAAAAAGAATGACATCTTGCCATTTTCAACAACCTGGATGGACATCAAAGGAATTACCCTAGGTCAGTGGTTGGCAAACTCATTAGTCAACAGAGCCAAATATCAATAGTACAACGATTGAAATTTCTTTTGAGAGCCAAATTTTTTCAACATAAACTTCTTCTAATGCCACTTTCTTCAAAATGGGCTTGCCCAGGCCGTGGTATTTTGTGGAAAAGCCACAATCAAGGGGCCAAAGAGCCGCATGTGGCTTGTGAGCCGCAGTTTGCCGAACACTGCTCTAAGTGAAGTGAGACAGAGAAAGACAAGTATCATATGTTCTTACTTATATGTGGAAGCTTTAAAAAAATAAAATAAAAACAAGCTCATAGATGCAGAGAACAGATTAGTGGGAGGGATGAAGGGTATCAAAAGCTAAAAGAGAGGGGGTGGAGGGGGGGGAATAAAACTGAGGCTTAAAGTCGTTAAATTTCACGTCCAGCTTTGCTTACAAGGCAGAGTTGGGATTCAGATTCACAGGCCTCTTCCCAAACAGCTCTCTTACAGTGAGCTGTAGGTTCTGCAGAGCATTAAAGTGCTGGCGACTTCCTCCTAGTCTTTTGGGATCCCACTGAGTGTGGGGCTCTTGGCCATTGTGTGACGCAGCCAAGCAGAGGGACACCCAGGGAGCTTTATCGGCGGCAGGTGGGCCGCACTCCTGCTCTGGGCCTGGTGCACAGTGGAGGAGACAGGAGAGATGACATGGAAGGCCGTGTCTGGGGGTGTGGGCCCGCCCTTCCTTCCTGGGCATTTGGATGGATGCCACGGGAAAATTGCATTTGTATGACACAGAAAGGGCCCGAAACCAGAGACAAGCCGGTAGAATACTGATCAGTACATTTTAACAGCTATTGAATATGGCTTCATTTCCTCCTGAAATGTCAGACATGAGACTGAGGCGATATGCCGGGTTTTTGTCATAGTTCTGACACACAATAGCTGGGCGACCTTGAGTAAATCAATGAACCTTTTTTCTTCAAATGTAAAAATTTTATAATTTTTAAAACCTGGAATATTCTGGAAAGCAGACAGAGAGGAGGTTAGGGACCAAGGCCTGTGATGTCAATAAATCTGGGTTTTGATCCTTTTTTATTGTGACCTTGGCTGAGTGTCTTAACCTCTCAGAGCCTCAGTGTCTAATGGTAAAATAGCTGGTTTGGCTCAGTGGATAGAGTGTTGCCTGTGGACTGAAGGGCCCCGGGTTCAATTCTGGTCAAAGGCATGTACCTTGGTTGCAGGCTTGATCCTCAGGACTGGTCAGGCCATGCATAGGAGGCAACCAATCAATGTGTCTCTCTCACATCTGTTTCTCTTGCTGTATCTCTCCTCTTCCTTTCCACTCTCTCTAAAAATCAATGGAAAAATATCCTCACGTGAGAATTCACCGGAAAAAAATAAAAAAACTCACAAGAAATATAATGGTAAAGTGGAGGAGAGATTCCAACCTATAGGATCTTTGTGAGGATCAAACAAGGGATGGTGAATAAGGCACTTGGCATAGCGCCTGGCCCAGAGTAAATGCTCACTGAGAACCTACAGGTGCCAGCCTGAGGCCTTCCAGGGATAGAGATGAATGAGACTGGTCCCTCCCCTCCAGTAGCACAAGATCTGTGCTCATTAAAGAGAAGCAGAGTGCCTACTAGTGCTGGGCATTCTTCTGAATGGTTTGCCTATCTTAATTGAGGCTAATCCTTATAACAAAAGCTGTTGATAGATAGGATTATCCCACCATCCCTTTTTTCTTCAGATATGGAAATGAAGGTAGAGAGATTATGTGATTTGCTCAAGAGTCCTTGGCCAGGATGCTGCAGTGCTGGGATTTGAAACCAGAGCCATCTGGCTCAAGCATCCAGCTCTTCACCACCTGCTAGCCTGCCTCTTCATGGCCAGCTGTTGTATCTGTATGATGGAAATATTTCATAATGGTGTGCTACTCCACATTCTTCCCAAATCTGCATTCAGTGACATCACATTGGAGCTTTAAATTGGCCAGGATCAGAGTATTTACAACTATAGAAAGCATTTCAAACTCGCAGCCCAAGGGCAACATGCCTCATTTATTTGGCCTTTGAGTTTGACATGCTTGCACTACAGCCATTAGCAGATGCTATCAATCAGGACTTTTGGTCCTGGAGAGCTAGTTAAATATTTACCAGCTCACCATTTCCTAGCTATGTGATCTTGGGTGGGTAACCTTTCTGGATCTCAGTTTTCTCATCTGTGAAATAGGAGCAGCATTAGTGCCAACCTCACATAGTGTGAGAAATAAACATGATGATGGATGGAAATGATTTAGCAGAAAGCCTGGCATAGAGTCCGCCATCAATGAATGGCCACTGTCAATGTGATCATTAGGCACCATCTCCTACAAGTAGTCTTTCCTTCCATCCAAGCAGGGTGCCTCCCTCAGAAATACTTCTGCCTCGATATTCAGCACACTGTGCTGGGATTGTCAGTCTCCACATCATCTCCCCTCTTTAGAGAAAGTGCGCTAATTGACGAAGTCTAATTGAGTTTTCTTTTCTGAGCACTTAGCACAATGCCTGACACACAGTAGATCCTCAAAACACTGTGAGATTGCCCGGCTGGCATGGCTCAGTGGTTGAGCGCCGATCTATGAATAAGGAGGTCACGGTTCAAGTCCCAATCAGGGCACATGTGGGCTCAATCCCAGAATCCCAGTGTGGAGCATGCAGGAGGCAGCCAATCAGTGATTCTCTCTCTTCATTGATCTCTCTCTCTCTTTTTCTCTCTCCTTCTCCCCCCATCCTTCCTCTCTGAAATCAATAAAAATGCGTATGTATTTGAAAAAACTGTTCTATTAGATTAGACTGTTTGTGAAGAAAGAGTTCAGAAGCTACCGAAAAACCAGAATTCGGAAACTGGAGGCTCCTCTAAACATATTACAAACTTTTAGGACATCCTTCCCCATATCTAAGCATTACTGGAACACTAAGCTTGCGGTTCATGCCTTAGGAGGACCTTATAATAAGGCCATTTTGGGATTTCAGGCACTAAAATCCCCCCACCGGGAGCTCAGACAGACCCCCCGCATGCTGAGCTGTTTATAATGAAGTTCTCCATGTGTGCGACACGGAGCCCACTGCTGGTCCCGGCATGTCGAGCAGGAAGAGGACCGGTAATTTCCAAACCGCCCCAGGGGAATTGGCACTGCCTCTGCCTCAAGTGTTTAGAGAAAAAAAGATCCTGATGTCACCTCAACAGACTCCAAGAGGCACTGCACGTACCTGGCCCTGGAGCCTGTGTTTGGAGGCTGATGTTAGAGAAAAAGGAGGGAGAGGCTGAAGGCATGTTGAAAAATCATTTTTTTGTCTGTCGTTCCTTTGTATGAGCTGGTTGCTGGCGTATGCAACGCCCAGTAATTAAAATGGCTGGAATGCTTTGCATTTTTACAGTAAAGTGAAGGCAGCTAGGAGGCCCAGAGCTGGGATTAGCTGGAGAGAGGCCCAGGGAGCCTACCCCGACTGCCCCTCGGCCTGGCAGATGTAGCTGGCGTCTGCCCTGGGGTTCAGGTTGGAGGGTGGTGGTGCAGAGGGAGGAAGTCAAAGGTATCACTGTCCCCCCTCCAGAACCTTCCCCGCCTCCAATCAGGTGCATCCAGGTGCACGCCTCTGGAGGAAGCTAGGTCTGGGCCACCCACCGGCTGGAAGTCTGTAATGATCAGTGGTGATGCTTAGGAATGATAAACAATGAGAAAGCTATCTTTCACCAAATACCTACCCTGTGCCAGGCCCTGCACTAATGCTGTTTGTTACATATATTCTCTGATTTCAAGAGGGGGGATCAGAGTGTATCACTCTCCTGCTCAGAACTCTCTGTAGATTCCTGGTGCATTTAAAATAACTCCTCCATGCCTCACCCTTCGGTGCCCATCGTGACATAGCCCCCCCTCCCCACTGCCCTTATGTCCTTCATGTTCCCTGTGTTCCCACCAGGCTGCCCCCTCTTCATTCTTCCACCAGGTCACGCTCACCCCTGCTCCAGTGTCACCCTTCCTCCTCCCCCAGCCATTCCCCAGGTCCTGCCACAGCCAATCCCTTCTCATTCCTCAGAGTCCAGCTCAGATGTCTCCTTCTCAGAGACCCCTGCTCTAGCCAAAGTAGCACAACCATCGCTGGTCACTCAGGCCTCCTCCCATCAGCCCCTTATCACTATCTGAAAAAAAAAAATTCTGTTTGCTTGTTTATCTTGTATTCGTTGTCTTTTCCAACTCAAATGCAAGCTCCTTCAGGTCAGGGCCCTCATCCGCCTTGTTAGCTGTTGTGTTCTCGGCGCCTAGATCAGTGATTAACAAATACTTGCCACGATCATGAATCTTCACAACCCAATGATCTGGATCGTTGGCATCATCTTCCAGGTGAGAGAATTGCAGCTCAGGGAGCATAACCACCTGCGAAGGATATCACCGAGGTCAGCCTGACCCCAAAGCCTGTGTTTTGGAATGGGTATGCATATACACCCTCTTCCCCGAGCTGGCCGGGCGAAAGTGCACACTAAGGCAGTAGGAGTGTGTTTGGCTGGAAGGCTGCTTTGTTTCTCCTAGAAAATAGCGAGGAGATGGGATTATTTCAGGGAAGGAACCAGGACACAAGGCTTGCTGCGAGCCCTTTGGTGGTACCAAGAAATAAGACTCTGAGCACCTGGTGGGAACCCAGGACACTGGTATTCCGGTCCAAGGTCAGCCCCTTGTGTGAACCTGGATGCGTTCATTACCCCTCTGGGTTGCTGTTCCTGTTGTTTATGTACAGAGGTTGTCTGCTTCCACTCCCCCGGGGGACAGCTGCATGGCAGGTCCCTTTCCTGTCCTGAGATGTTGCATGGATCCCTAAAGTGGAAACCATAAGGGGGGATGGGAGGGTGGGGACACGGGAGGGGAGAGGTGAAGAATAATGTTCTCCTTGACCATGTTTGTGCCCGCCTGTGGGCAACTTGAGAAATAAGCAGCTGGAGCCCTATCTGGTTTGGTTCAATGGATAGAGCCTGCAGACTGAAGGGTCCCAGGTTCGATTCTGATTGAGGGCATGTACCTCAGTTGCAGGCGCCATCCCCAGTCCTGGTCAGGGACACTTGCAGGAGGCAACCAATGGATGTGTCTCTCTACATCGATGTTTCTCTCTCTGTCTCTCCCCATCCCTTCTATTCTCTAGAAAAATCAATCCTCGGGGGAGGATTTAAAAAAAGAAAGAAAGAAAGAAGCATCTGGATTTAAAATATCGCTTTCAAAGCTCTCGGAGTGCTGGAGGATGGGCAGACTTGGTTGAGCGAGGATCATGACCTCTGAACCTGTCAGTGTCCACATGTCCCCTCCCTGATAAACCTGGCTGCTCAGCCTGGCCTCCTGGCCCAAGTAGGCCCCGGCCGCAGCCCCCTTCAGGCTTCATCCTAGCCAAGCAGCACGTGTCCTTCCTCATCAGAACATGACTGTATCTGCTTCCCACCATCAGCTTTCTCAAACATGTCATATTACATGTAATTCCAACCTATAGAAGAGTTGGCAGAATAGTTCACAGAATTACTAGATACCTTTCACCCAAGTCCCCCAAATCCTATATAATAAAAGTCTCATATGCTAAGTGTCTGGTTGTCCAGTTGTCTGCTCAACCAATCAAAGCATAATATGCTAATGATATGCTAAGGCTGCTCAACCGCTCACTATGACATGCACTGACCACCAGGGGGCAGACAGTTGACCAGTCGCTATGACATGTACCGACCACCAGGGGATAGACAGCAGTCAACCAGTCACTATGACATACACTGATCACCAGGGGGCCAGATGCTCCGACCAGCAGGTTAGATTGCTACTGGGGTCTGGCGGATCAGACTGAGCAAGATGGGCCAGACACATCCTGGATCCCTCTTGCAGTTCCTCCCCAACTGGCCACTCCCGCATCCCTCCTCAGCCCTGATCATGTACCGCTGGGGTTCCTCAGCCTGGCCTTTGCCCTCTCGCAATCCAGGACCTCATGAGGAATGTTGGAGAGCCAGTTTTGGCCCAATCTTGCAGGCCAGGCTGAGGGACCCCATTGGTGCACAAATTTTTGCACCGGGCCTCTAGTGTTAACATATTACCACATTTCTTTTATTTTCCCCTTTACTCTTGCTCTCTCCCTCCCTCCCTCCCTCTCCTATTTAAGTGTAAGCTGCAGACACAGTGCTTCTGCAGCCCTAAATATTTCAGTGTGTATTTCCTAGTCACAAGGCCACCATCGGCTCCTGCAGTTCAGCCCTTGGAGTTGGTATTCAAATTCTATCTCTCACGAACTGTGGGCTTTTATGCAGAATATTTCACTTCTCTGAGCCCCAGCCTCCTGATCTATGAATCGAGGGCACCAGGAGCACCTGCCTCACAAGGCTGATGTGAGAATTAAGTGAGAAAACCCCATGTCGAGCTTGCCGTCTGCTTGGGACATTGAACATGCACAATATGCCATTAGGAGTCTGTTTGGCTGAAAAGCTGGATTGTTTCTCCTCGGAAGTGGCCTGAGTTCCTTGGATTTCTTCTTCTCTTCCTTCGAAAGGTCAATTCTCACCAGAAAGAAGATAGGTTCTTTCTTTTGTTCACCTTATTCATTGAGCACCTACCTTGGGTCTGGCCCCATTCTGGGTGCTAACATACAGCAGCCAATGGCAGATGCAGCCTCTGTCCTCCCATCTGCCTGCCAGAGACAGACTGTATACACAGAGCAAGGACAGGAGCCTGCCTTGGCCTTGGCCTTGACCTTGGCCTTGCTGGAGGCAGAACGGAGAGGCTTGCTCAACCTCACCATGAGAGGGAGCTCTTTGTTCCAGCTCCCTCTGCTGTGCCTGGCTTTTCTGCCCTGCTTCTCCAGTGGCAGAATGGAGCAGTATTTGCCCAACCTGTCTGCTTATTGGCACTGAGGATTAAGGAGTTGATATAGATGACATCACAGTTGTAACCTTCCAGGCACGTACAGCTGGTAATTATATTTTTCCTATTAATGCACTTCCTGGGAAGGCAGTAAGCCTTGTGGCTGGGGGAGGAGGAGAGGGATGGGATTCGACTTAGCCTGAGGGTCACACCAGACCTGTGTTTATTCCCAGTCCTGCCATTAGCCAGTTGTGTGTCCTTGGGGAGGGCATTACTCTTGTCCTGGCCAGGATTTGCTCTCCTGTGAAATGGGAATAATAATGGCCGCTTCAGAGAGTCGCAGTGAGGATTGTATGAGGATCTGGCTCATGGAAGAGATTTACTGAGGAGTTACTGGTAATTCAGTGTCTTACATTCACAGTTCTCCCCCATTGTCATTCTCTCAAGCAGCCTTCTCTGATCCCCAACTAGAGCAGGCTTCGCTGTTAGAGGCCAGCACCGTGTCTTAGTTCTTGGTGGCACACATCACATTTTGTATTTATTTGTATGATTATTTGGTTAACATCATTCCCTATAACTGGCCCTATGGAGTTGGGGCTTGTGTCTGTTTTGGGCTGTCAGTGTAACTCCAGTGTCTCACACAAGCTGGGCACATAATAGATGCTCAAAAAATATTTGTGGAGTAAATTAATGAAGGAAACAAGTAATACCCACCACCACCCAGTACTCTGGTGTATTCCGTTTACTTGGAAGGGAGTGTTACAAATACATTTTTATTCTTGTTAGTGAAAGTCTGGAGCAGCCAGGACCTGGTGGGGAAAAGTGTTTTCCTCCTAGTATGGCTGTCTGCAGACCTCCATTCTAACACATTCCACCCTCCTTTGCAATAATTCAGTTTTTCTCACAGGTTTTAGGTGGCATCCCCATGAACTTTTTACCCAATAGTTAACAGTATTAAAAAAAACCTTCATTAACAAACAAAATCCACAAATTAATGGGTTTCTTGCTTAGGATAAACCCAAAGCTGGGAATTTAATTAATAAAAAAAGAAGAGTCAGTTCCAAGAAAACAACAATAGTCTATATATATAAAAGCCTAAGTGACCGTTATGACCAAACGATTGGAATAACCAGAATGACTGATTGACCAGTCACTATGATGCACACTGACCACCAGGGGGAAGACACTCAATGTAGGAGCTGCCCCCTGTAGTCAGTGCACTTCCAGAGCCAACCTCCCAAGGCCCCTCCCCCTGGCCAGTCAGCCAGCCTCCTGGGTTCCCTCCCCCTGGCTGTCTGGCCCCTTGACAGGCTTCAATCATTGGCCAGGCCAAGGGACTTCACCTGTGCACGAATTCATGCACTGGGCCTCTAGTAAAATAATAATAGTAAACTGTTACAAGAAAATACCCCAAATCATGCACATGAAAAGCTAATGTGTGAGTGTTGGAAATGCAGCAATTACTTATTTCTGGTCTCTTTCCTGATTAATCTCTGAGTTCTTTTGGGATAAAGACTGTCTCTTCATTGTTACCCCCCCGCACTAGCACAGTACCTGACCACAGGAGCTCAGTAAACTCACTGGATGTGGGATGCACGGATGGAGAGAGGGTGGCTAACTGAATGTAGCACTTGACACCAAATGCCAGCTTCCTCTTCTTGGGACCCTCCTCCCAGGAGACAATTTCCAGCTGCCTGTAATGAAGGGGTTGCTGAAATCCACAGCACAATGCAAAGGACACTGGGCAGAACACCCTCACAGGGTGGCCTCGGGTAGGTCACTTACTGTCTCCCATCCTGCCTCCTCCTCTGTGGCAGGAAGGAGCTATTACAGTGAAAGAAACTCTGATTCTGGGAGGGGTTGGTTCTGGATTTGGAAGCTGTGGGGAAGGCAGACAGAGGGAGGTGTGACGGGCTGGTGCACAGCCATTCAGGTGCTGACATCCAGTGCTCAGCTATCGGGTCAGCATCATGAGTGGCTCTGGGTGGTGACAGCTGTGAGGTCATTCATGGGCCACTCCCAGGCTTGGGAACTTTGCTGTGTATGCCTGGGAGGCAAGGGGTGGCTTCTGCTACTGGCACCCCACCTCGCTCTGAGTGAAGGTCATGCAGCCTTGCTGTGCCCCGCCAGGCCAGCAGACTTGCTTCCATTTTTAATTCTTATGCATCCCCTGGGACGTTTCACAGTTTCCTGAATGCTTTCCATGCCCTCTGTCCCATCCCATCCCCCAGGGTCCCAGAGGAGGCCATGCAGCGGTGTAGAGGGAGGGTGTGAACCAAATATTCAAGGCCGTGTGGCACGGTAGGAAGAATACCTGCTGTGGGACAGAGAGTGCCCTCCAGGTGGCCCCTCAGATCAGACTGGGAGCTAGACCCCTGCTTCCAAAGCTCCACCGGGTGCCAGCTGGGCATCTGAGAAAGCCGGGCCCCTTCTCTGGGCTCCAGTTCTCTCCTTTGTAAAATGGGACGAGAGCAGTGCCTGACCCACAGTGAACACTGCACACTCTCTGGCACACGTGAAGTGATCGTATTTTATTACCTCGGAGGGTATTTTGAGGATCTGCTGAGGCGATGTGTACATTCATTTCCCATGGCAGAGCAAAGGATTACAAACTGTGTGGCTTAACACAGCAGAAGTTTATTCTCTCGCTTTTCTGGAGGCCAGAAATCCAGAGTCAGGATCACTGGGCTGAAGTTCAGGTGGGGGCAGGGCTTTGCTCCCTTAGGAGGTTCATCCCGTTTCTGGTGGGTGCCAGCAGTCCTTGGCTTGTGGCCGCATCTCTCTGACCTCTGCTTGTACCTTCATGTGGCCTGCTGTGTGTGTGTGTGTGTGTGTGTGTGTGTGTGTGTGTGTGTCCGTGCGTGTGTGTCCAACCTGCCTCTGCCTTCCTCTCACCAGGATGCACATGATGACAGTGTGGGCCCACCCTGATAATCAAGCATAGTGTCATCTCAAAATCCTCAATCTTGTCATACCTATAAGCGTCCTCTTTACAAATAAGATAACATTGACTGTGTGCAGGGATCAGTAGGTGGATATTTGAGGTGTGTGTGTGGGGGGAGACCATTGTTCAGCCTGTCACGTGACCCTTTTATAAAAGACACAGTTTGCTGGGCCTGTTCTGGAAGGAAAGGGGAGCCACACCCACCCTCTGCATCTGCCTCTGCAGGCCCTGGGCTCACTCTGCACCTGCACCAGGGTTCTCCATTCTGTCAGGCACTTCCCAGGACTGCCTGTGTCTCCCTCCCCCTGCAGAGAAATACAATAAAATAACACCAACACCTGAAACATGTTTTGTCCCGCTCTGATCTCCCCCTGGGCCCGGTGCTGTGCTGGGGGCAGAGGGAATGAGCGTGGTTGTTAGCAGGCAAGTTCTGTTTTGCAGAGCAGGACCTTTCTGCACCTTACTTCTCAGGCCCGATGGCTTCTCCTGACGTCCGAGGAGGACGTGGCCCCACCCTCTCTGGGCTGAGACACTCTGCAGACATCCTATTGAGCCACATGCCAACAACCAGCCTCCTGGAGGGGCACAGCTCTGCCCCTCAAGCCTCACACAGACTGGCCCCCGCCACGGCTCGCTAAGAAATGTGTTCTCCCGCCCCTTCCAAAGTGCGATCGTGGAAACCAGGAGATGCTAGCTTTCTAGGTTCCTCATTGGCTGGTAAAAGTAGCACCAACGCAGTGGTAAAGGCACCTTTGCGGTGGGCATGGATGAATACCACGCCAGCGCCCAGGTGGCCTGCTCCATGTAGAATGCATGTTTGGAAACAGACAAAGGGCATCGTTCATGATGCCCTTTGGTGTGGCTGCTGAGATGGCCCATCACACACACTGAGCGTGGGCATCACCGTTACGTGGTCCTCCCTGCAAGCCAGGCAGGCCAAGCTCACTCTCTCCACTTCAAAGAAAGGAAACGGAGGCTCCGAGAGATCAGGCAACTAGCCGAACACCAGGCAGGTAGTAGGTGGCAGGCTGGGTCCTGGAGCCCATTCCTCCGCCTGGCGTCCTTCCCTCCAGCCTGGGCGGGGCCTCACCTCAGGCATCATGGAGGCCCTGGTGTGGAGGGTGCCGAGCGCCTGGCTGGGAGTTAGGAGCCTCTGCTGTCTGTTCTGGACCAACTATGCGAGTGGACTTCTTCTCTCAGGTCCTCGATGTTTAGGATTTTAACATCTGTGTGGCGGACCCCTTCGGGGAATAGGCTGGTTACATAAAACAGCAATAACAGCAAAACCCACTGTACACTCGCTGGGTGGCAGGCACTGTTCAGTGTGCTTTTCGTGATTAAGAATGTAGCCCTCGCCGAAACCAGTTTGGCTCAGTGGATAGAGCGTCAGCCTGTGGACTGAAAGGTCCCATGTTCCATTCCGGTCAAGGGCATGTACCTTGATTGCGGGCACATCCCCAGGAGTGGGTGTGTAGGAGGCAGCTGATAGATGTTTCTCTCCTCAATGTTTCTAACTTTCTATTCCTCTCCCTTCCTCTCTGTAAAAAAAAAAAAAAAATCAATAAAATATATTTTAAAATAAAGAATGTAGCCCTCATGGCATCCTTAGGAGAGCTCTTATTAGGGCCACTTTACAAGGAGAAAACTGAGACACAAAACCGGTAAGAACCTTGATTCAGGTCACACACCTGTTGGTTGGAGAATAGGGGTGAGGGACAGTCTCTCAGACGAGGCGGACAGGAGGGTAAAGGCAGAAGAGAGAGCCATGTGGGTGTCCAGAAGAGTTTTCAGACCAGGGGAACATCCACTGCAGAGGCCCTGAGATGGGGCTGTCCTTGGTGTTGATGGAGCAGCAAGTGAGTGAGCGGAAGGAGGAAGCGGGAGGGGCAGGAGGTGAGCCTCGGGAAGGGGTGGGGTGGAGAGGGGAGGTCATGCAGGACCTTGTAGCTCAGGGTAAGGAAATTGGCTTTTGTTCTGAGCTGGGAAAAGAGACAGGAGAAGGGCACAGAACACAAACAAAGGGCAGATGGAGGCGATTGCACACAGAAGTGACAGGCCAGGGGCTAGCGGCAGGCGTGGTAAAATGTGGCCGATGCTGGTTTTATTTTGAACGTGAGGCTGGCAGAATTCGCCAATGGGTTGATGTGAGGTGTAAGAATTGAGGGTGACACCTAGGCTTTGGGGCCCATCAAATCAAAGGCGTCGCCGTTTCTGAGGGGAATGTAGGACTGGTTGGGGGGAGAGGTGAAGAAAACGGTTTGCTGTGGACACTCAATGCTCCATCCGAATTGCACGCCTAAAGCGTTTATTTTAGTCCGTGCACGTGCAATGCCGGAGTCTGGAATGGGAGCCCCATCGGCGCACCGTGTGTCTGGGATCTGTCTGTGGGTGCCTGTTGCCGTGTAACCAGCACAGAGCTCTGAAGGGAGGACACAGGACTGCGCGTCTAGAGGCCTAGACTGGGCACCAGGGAAAAGCATCAGACACGTGGCTCTCGGTGATGCGATGGCAGTGGGAAGCCCCGTGGAGGTGGGGATGGGCACCCGGGACAGAATGGGTTCACTTTAGAAGCAGCACTGGGTGAGGATGGGGCTGGCTGTGCTTGGCCTGGAGCTACAGAGCTACAGAGACTCAAACCTCGATCCTCACTGACTGGGAGGCCTTAGGAGAATGATGCCACTTCCCTGAGTCACAGCTTCCTCATCGGGAAAAGAGGACGGTGATGGGGCCTTTGTGAATGTCACATCCAGTCCTCGGGTTGTCTGGAGGCCCCTCTCTCCCCTGTCCCCCCGCCACCCTCATCTCCACCCTATGCCAGGCAGTTCCCCGGGGCTGGGGATTCCTTGGTGAAGAACACACTCCATGCTTCTTCCTCCAGGAGCTGCTGGTGGCAGGACAAGCAGCAGGCACAGAGCCGGGGCGGGAAAGCTCATACCACCTCCGTCCTCTGTGTCCCTCCTCAGAGTGGCTTTCACAGTGACCCCCGCCCCCTAGGTCTGGCTTTCTCCCGTGGGTGCACAGCTGCACAGCCACAAGTGCCTTCCCCAGTCTCCTTACCACCAAGGGCGGCCTACTGCGATTTCCAGCAAAACCTGAAAGCCCAGCTCTGCTAGCGGGAGGAGCTGGGGGAGGGAGCCTCGTGCCCAGAGCCCCTGGGTTTTAGGACCCGATTCTCAGGCCCGGCTGGCGTGGGGCAGCTCCCCGTGGCCCCTCTCTCAGCTTCGGCCCCTGGCCCATCCTGGACATCCTTCCCAGGGTTCAGGGCCACACAATCAGTGTGTGATCTTTTAAAAACACCCAATATTAGTTCCTGTCCAAAGGGGTTCACCCCCTCTCACCTCCCCTTCCTGAAGCCTCTCCAGGCCGGCTCCTCTCAGCAGCCTGTGCTCTCCCCTCGCCCTCTGTGTCCCCCATCCCCCAGAGGCCTTCCTGCCTGACCTCTTCCCATGTAACCCTCCTCCACTGTCCCTTCTGGCCTGGGTACCTGTCATTTTCTCATTACCACTACCCCAGACTCAAGCCAGTCTTCTGCTTCCCTGTTTCCAATTAAACCCCCTCCTACCAGGAATCCAAGGCCAGTTCGTTCTGTGGTCACCTGGGAGGAATATGACAGCCCGGCAGCTGGGAGGGGGTTTCCCACTGGCCAGCCCGGCGGACTTGGCAGGAGAGGTTGGGGATGGGTAGAAGAGTTAACCGCTGTGGAGACCTCAGGGCAGATGGGGAGGGCGGGCCCAGTGTGTGGCGGGTGTGAGGCGGGTGCACTTTTCTTCCTTGTCCCGTGATTTCTTTTCACAGCTGCAGCTCCCGGGAGCCCTTGCATTCCAGTTCTCAAAGCTAATTTTAGGCTCCTGGGACCAGCTTGTTGGAAGTGACCCTGCTCTTGGCGGATTCATCCTGGGCCGCCCATGCTCGCTCACTCCCCTCTCAAATCCATGTGGGGGGGGTGGTCATCTAGGTCCCCCCACCAGCTCCAAGACCCTTAGGAAGCCGGAAACTGAACCGAGGGGTCTCGGATGGGGATCCTCGAAGGACCAGAGGAGGTGGGGTGAGGAGTGACTTCCTGCCTCCAAATAAGGAGATGGAGCTTATCCTCCTTAGAGCCTTTTGCCAAAGAGCATGCATAACCCATGGACCCAGACCGCATCATATGAGGGCCAGGGGGGAGGGGGCCAGGGCTGGGGGGAGCTGGGCAAAGGGGGAAATGGGGACATCTGTAATGGTGTCCACAATAAAAACAGAGTTATGGGGGAGAACAAAGGAGCAGAAGTGAGAAAGAGAACAAATAGACAGACACCTGCCATTACCCCCATCCTCCTATTTATTCTGCACAGAACCTAGTCCCGGCACTGCCAAGTTCAGAGACCCTGGGTTCCCTAACGACAAGGTAGACATTTCACGCGTTTTAAAGTGGAAGAGACAGATGTCATCTTCTCTGGGCCTCTGATGCACAGTTGGGGGTAAGAGATGACGTAGGCTCACAGACACACATGGCTTCCCCAAGGTCAAGTCTGAGCTGAGTGCAAGGTTATGTGAAGCCAGAGCCGGTGCCCAGACCAGAACCTGGGTCTCTTGCCTCTGAGCTCAGGGTTCCTCAGGCACCAAGCTACCCCTTCTCCCCCCCCCCCCCCCCCGCCGTGGTCCTGGTTTCTTTCTTGTTTGAGAGCAGGTCACCCTTCCTCTGTTACCTTCAGCAGTGGGGCCCTGGGGTGCCTCCGCCCCCCACCCAGCCTTGCTTTCTCAGCCCAGCCTCTCCCTGCCTCCTTACAGAGGGGTAAGTGGAAGCTGGGAGAAGAGGGGTATCTGCAGGGAAACCAGTGGACCACCTGCTGTGGGCCCCACTCTGGGTGACATGAGCTCTTACAGAGAAAGGGGGCGATGCCAGGTGCGTGTGCTTGATTCTAGTCTCTGCCAGTTCATCCGGAAAGCCGATGAGGAAGTGGGTCCTCTACACCAAATGTGAAGGCACCCATCACCCAAAACCCTGCCAGGCCCCCAGCCGAGAGGGTCGCCTCTCAAATCCTGCTCTACCATTTACACTCGCTCTTTCCGTGCCCTGCTCTCCTTCCCCCGCCACTCCCCTGCATTCACTTCCTTGCCCTCCGTGGGGGGCTTTTCTCACTCAGGGAAGCAAATACAAGGTTCCCACTGGGACAGAATCTTCCAGTGGCTTCACGGAGCCTCTCAGTCTCCCAGCCACTGGTGACGCCAGCCACTCTCTTTTAAAAACATATATTTGTATTGATGTCAGGGAGGAAGGGGGAGGGAGAGAGAGAGAGAGAAACATCAATGATGACAGAGAATCATTGATCGGCTGCCTCCTGCATGCCCCTCACTGGAGATCAAGCCCACAACCTGGGCATGTGCCCTGACCTGGAATCAAACCATAATCTCCTGGTTCATAGGTCAATGCTCAACCACGGAGCCACACCAGTGGGGCTCCAGCCACTCTATTGATGTGTGGATCCCCAAGGCAGCATGCAGCATGTGGCTGACAGCATGCAGACAGACTCTCTGGATTTGAGGCCCAGTCTGCCTCAGTTTCCACATCTGCAAAATGGGAATAGATAGTGCAGGGCACTTGTAACAATTAAGTGACTTCATGCGATATATACAAATGTAAAAAAATTCATCAATCAGTATTCATAAGAGTACAGCATTTTATTAACTTACTACATATATATTATTTTTCAAAAAAATTACATGAGCTCATACATTTTATTTAGTTCATGAAGTTCAAGGACTTGTTGTTTGGCATTCAGTAAACACCCAATATCCATACTTGTTATTGTTATAGTAGCTATTATTATTTGACCTTGTTCCCTCTGAGGACTAATATCTCTGGCTCCTAAGAATATAAAACAATGATAACGTCGCGTATTTGACTAACACTTTCTGGTTTCCCAAGCATTTTCCTAAGCATTCTTTCCCTTTCCGTTATCACAACAGCCCTTTGAGTGGCTGCTCTTCTCCCCACTTTACAGATGGGAAAGCTGAGGCTTAGACACAGTGTCGACTTGCTCTAGGATTAAGTGGTCGGCAAACTCATTAGTCAACAGAGCCAAATATCAACAGTATAATGATTGAAATTTCTTTTGAGAGCCAATTTTTTTTTTTAATTTAAACTTCTTCTACTGCCACTTCTTCAAAATAGACTCACCCAGGCCATGGTATTTTGTGGAAGAGCTACACTCAAGGGGCCAAAGAGCCGCATGTGGCTCACTAGCCACGGTTTGCCGACCACGGCTCCAGGTCAGCCAGCCAGTGAGTGGAAGACGAGGGCATTCCCACGCCCCTGTGACTTTCAACTAAGGCTTCCATCCCACGTTGCTCTGCCCTTTGCCAGCTCTGTGCGCAGGTCCCACCAGACTTTCTGGTTCCAGAACCAGGGTTTCCTGGACCTCAAGGACCTGCATGACTTCGGGGAAGTGACCTATGCCAGGTCCCGGGGTCTTATTCTCCAGAGCTGAAATAAATCTGCGTCTCCTGAACTTCCAGTCTGGCACGGTTTCCTCCACTGTCTTTCATCTTGCTGACTTATTTCCAATTTCAATGCACGATAGCAAAGAGGAAGAATTTTTCTGTGTGTTGTTCCCATTGAATGGAAGGAACCAAAGCCATTTCCTCGGGACCTGGGATATATTACAGCGTGGGAGAAAGACACAGGACAAGGGGCAAGAGGGTCCAGTCTGTGCTCCACTGACACAGCCGCCACCTGTCACTCAAGCCACTACTCTTGCATTGTGCAGCTCACACCCTGGCTCATTCCTTCTTCAGGAAGATGGTACCATCTGGAATCTGTGAGATGGGGAGGCCAAGCTAAGACCTCATCACAGCCCTTGCCTGTGGAAGATGCTGGAGCCTGCTGAGAGTTCTCTTCCTGGGAGTCCTCACCCCTGGGAGTCCTCACCCCTGGGATTCCTCACCCTTGGGAGTCCTCACTTCTGGGAGTCCTCATTCCTGGGAGTCCTCACACTTGGGAATCCTCGCTCCTGGGAGTCCTCGCCCCTGGGAGTCCTCACTCCTGGGATTCCTCACTCCATCACCTCAGAAGCCCCCAAGGATTTCCGGGTCTCTCTCATCCTCACCCCCACCTTGACCATCTCCCACTGCAGTTATTTTAAGGAAAGTTCCACCGGCAAAAACCTCACAGAAACACTGACGTTTGAGGGTTTGGCTCTTCCTGGCTCTCTTTGGAGCCCAGTTTTGAGGTTGCTTTGCTGAATCACCCCACAAAATGTAAATAAATAAGTGGAGGAAGGAAATCTGTTCAAAAGCAATTCCATGGCCTCTCCCAAACAAAGCAGCTGTCATCGCCCAAGACATCTCCCTCCGAGCAGGCACCCCCTTTCAAGAAGAACCCACCCGGCCCCTCTACACGCTCACCCCCAAGGTACAAGCCAGCTGCATCCCAGGGCCTCTGAACGGCCGGACCTGGTCCCTTCCTGGGGAAGGAGAAGAACCAGGAGCCACCTGCCCCTGGGGCCTGGCATCCTGGGTGTGTGGTGCAATTCCTTTGGGGACATGTACTCATGGCTTCTGTCTGCCACCCCTTGCCTCTCGCTCCTGTCCTTGTACTTCCTGAGCCTCTCCCTCCATAAAAATCAAAGGACACAGAGCAGGACGCAGGAACCAGTCCAATGCCCTCATCTTTCTTTCATGGAGTCTAAGGCCCAGAGAGCAGCCTGGGTCCCGGGCACCTTGGCACAGAGTCCAGGCTGGAATGGAAGACTGAGAATCAGGGGGCCCCAGCTCCAGAGACATGTCTTCCAGGAGACCCTGGCAGCCTCTGACAGTTTTAAGTCTCCTGGTCCATCTCTGTGGGCAGAGTCTTAGAGCCTCTCACAGAGCCTCGCTTCTTCTGTCTGCTCACAATTCTCCCGTCGCCTCCATCCCAGTCCACTCCGGGCTCCCTGGCACCCCAGGCCTCCCCCATCTCCTCTCAACTCCTTAGCCTGACCTCTGAACTGTCCTGGGTGCAGAGGAATGCCTGCTGAGTCCCAGAGCTGGGTGTTGAGGCCGGGCTGGGGTGGACATGCCAAGGGGTGCCCTGCGTGAGCCTCTTTCAATCTCCCCCACCCACCCCACTCCCCACACCCCCCATCTACCCCACTCCCTACCTACTCCCCATCCACCCCACTCTCCACCTACTCCCCATCCACCCCACGCTGTGGCAGCAGGAGGCCGGCCCCGGGAGGCACTGCCCCACACTCACCCTGAGTCCCTGCGCCAGGGTCTTACCATCTGTGAGTCCCGATTCCTTCCCTCACGTGTGGGACATTGCTCCCACCTCATCCCGGTGAGGAGCAGGTCTCATGGCCCAGCTCAGCGAGCAGTGAAGGTCCTGGCAGCTCAGTGTGTTCTCTCCTTCACCGGCATGGCGGGCCACGGCCGCAGGACGGACAGGAGGAGTGGAGGTGGGGGGGCGGGACGGAAACTGTCTCCTGGAATGCTTAGAGTCCCGTAAAGGGATGTGCAAGGGCTGGCCAGTGGTGGGTTAGGGTTAGGCCAGTGTGGGTGGGAGCCTCACTGCTCACCACCAGCTCCGTCTAGTTGAGCGCCTCCCCGTGAATCTCAAGGTTGGAAGGTACCACCCTCCCAGAAGGTCAAATCGTCTAGTCAGAGGCTGCTCTGGACACGCGCCTGTCGGCCGGCTTTTCCAGGGCCCAGGCGTCTTCCCGGCCACCTCCTAGCTGGACCACGATGTCCGTCATCGGCTCATCATCCTGCAGCCCCTTCTCCATGCCCCAGGTTTTCTCACACTTGGTCTCAGCCGGTCCTCTCAGGAGCCCCATAGTCTGACCATCATTTTGCCATGAGGGAATTGAGGGTCCTGAAGGATAAATAGTTTTCCTAAGGCCACACAGCTGCTCATTTCATTTTCCACATATTTGCTGAGGGCCCAGTATGTGCCAGGCAGGCCCGGTAAGCAAAGGAACTGGATTCCTAGCTGATGCCGGTACTCTTTCCGCCTCTCGCTGCTGCCTCTTCCATGCGGATGCCACAGCTACACACAGGGCTCGACTAAGTTGGAAAGCGTTTAAGAGGCTGGAATATGAGCGTTGAGTAAAGCTTAAGAACATAGCAGTGGTTCTCCACAGGGCAGTGCCATTTTCCAGGCACTGCTTAGAAACGGGCAGACTTTGGCTGTCATCACAAGCCATGGGCACTATGGCACTTACTGGATGGGGACAGGGATATGCACGGGACAGCCCTACACAGCCAGGATCTATCCTGTACCCCCCAGCACCCCTGACATCCGTCATACATCAGAGAGCTGAAAACCCATCTCTAAGTATCTGAACCTAGTACCCAACTCTACACTAAATTCAAACAGGGAGCATTGGAACTGGGAGCTGTGTGATATGCACCCTCCACCACCACCGCCACCACGCACGAAATGCAGCTACCTTGTAACTTCAGGGAAGATCCCACTTTTGTTGTTTGAACCTTACCAGATGTAATTTAAAAGAAAATCATGTCACCCATGGCAACCCACTCCTGAGTCATCCCAAAAGTGGAGCTGTGAGATTCGTGGTGACTCAGGGCACACAGACAGCGTCAGACGATTCCATCGTCTTCCAGGGCAGTTGCAAATGGAAACATCTCATTTTATTTTATTTTTTTATTATAAATGGTTTCTCTTTGATTCCTCCTTTCTGTTACACTTAATTTTTTTTAGAATATGTTTGTGCAGGTTAACTTTGAACTTCATTTCCACGTGGTCCAAGGAGCATCACGGGGCAGTTGTTGTGGAGATGGGCAGTGAAGCCCAGCCGGCGTGGCTCAGGGGTTGAGTGTCGACCAGGAACCAGGAGGTCAAGTTTCGATTCCTGGTCAGGGCACATGGCTGGGTTGTGGTTCAATCCCTAGTCGGGGGCATGCAGGAGGCAGCCGATTAATTATCCCCTTATTATCGATGTTTCTATTTCTCTCTCCCTTTCCCTTCCTCTTTTTCTAAAATTATTATTATTTTTATTTTTTAAAGAAAGGGGCAATAGGTGTGAGAAGGTAGGGTGGGGCCACTGCCATGGGTGAAGGGTCACTGGCAGCGGAGGGCAGTGAGTCCTTCCTGTCACTCCCTGAGGACAGGAGGTGGAAGCTGCGCTGACAGGCCTTTGGACATGACTTCTGGCTGAGAACCCTGTCGGTAGAGGAGATAACTGAGTGGGAAGACCACTCGGGCTGGTGTGAAAAGCTGTGAATTTGAACCTAGGTTCTGCCACTTCCCGACGCAGGAACCAGGGGGAACCTCCCGGGCCTTTGACCTGCAGGGAAAGCGAGCACCTGGGACCAGACGGGATGCCCTCGGGGTGTAACGTTCCGTGGCTCTGGGTCAGACTTCAGGGCTCTTGACATTCCTGTGCATCTGGAAGAGCCGGTGTGGTGGGGCTGGAGGTGATGAGCGCAGACATCCGGTTTGAATCTGCGCATGCCACCTGGGATGGGTCGTTTTATCTCGCTGAGCCCTAGTTTTAGGCACAGCAAAGTGAGAATGAGGACGGTCCTACCTGTGGGGCGATGTCGCATGTGCAGTTTAACAAGATAGATCTGCAGAAGGTTGCCAGAACTCAATGGATCTCCGTAAATGATAGATATCAGCTCCCTTCCTCCAGCCTCCCCCGCCATTCCCAGCCTCTGTCCCCTCTCTCCTGTTTTCCATGTCATGCTGGGCTCCGAAGGGAGGAAGTGGGGTCGAGCTGAGTCCCAACCTTGTCCTCACACAGAGAAGAGGTTTTAAGTCCCCCTACGCTGGGGAGCTTCCACCGCCCTCTCTGGCCAGCTGTGGGGTCCATGGGGAGACAGTGACTGAGGCAGGAAGAATTTCTGGAGTCCTCTCTGGCCCTGGCCCAAGACCCCCACCCACTGGGGAAAGCAGGGGCCGGTGGTTTCTCAGCCTGGAGATTCTGTGCTGGACTCAGCCTTGGCCCATGGAGACTCCCCTGGCCTTCAGCCCGGGCCGAGGGTGCGAAGCAGCCCGGTGTCAGCTGGGTGGCACGTTCCGAGAAGGTCTGAGAACTCCCTGGGATTTGAGTGCAGATGTGAGCGCTGGGCGGGGCGCCAGCCGGAGGCATGTGTTTGCCTTGCTTGGGCCTGAATCATCACGTAGGAGAGGTTGGGGGTGGGGGTAGGGAACAGCAGCACAGGAGGCCCGGTGGGCTTTGGGGGAGTCTACTAGCCCGGGACAAGAGAGTGACCCAGTGGAGGGAAGGGGCAATGTGGACACCTGCGGGGGGGGCAGCCTCTCCCGGGGCACCCCTTCAGGGCACCCTTGGCAACAAGGCCTTCAGAAGCCAGCCCCGGTTATCCAAGCTGGCTCTGAAAGCCTGGGTCCCCCACTGCAGCCACTTGGGCCAGCTCTTCCAGACGCTGTTCTAGTTCAGCAGGCACCAAAACTTGCTTCCAGGGAGTGGCCTGCCAGCTATGCCCAGCTGAACCCTGGGAGGCAGCTTAAGACAAGGGGAAGGGTGACAGGCCCTTGACCCTGTGTCACATTGGACATGGGTGGCTTAGACTTGAGGAGACACACTGCTGCCCACAGTGGAGACCAGCAATCCAGAAAGGGCATGAGCGCCATCCCACATGACCATGAACCGGAGGCGTCTGCGGGTGGGGGAGCACCTCTCCCAGCTGAGGGAGCAAAGGCTTCTCAGGGGAGCTCAGCCCTGCAGAAAAACAGGGGCTCAGCTGAATGGAGAAGAGGTGAGGAGGGTATTGCAGGCTGAGGGGGACCACCTAGAAGGGCGTACCACCCCTATGATCTGGGGGCTCCACGTGGTTGTGGGGAGGTATAGGGATGAGAAAAACTGGTCTGGAATCAGACACACCATTGTTCAAATCACTGCTCTGCCGCAGACAGCCTGTCCCCCTCTTGGGGCCTCCATTTCTCAGCTGTAAAGGGGATCATGCCTCCCTGTGTGGGATGGTTGCCTGCTGGGGAGGGGCCGGGCTGTGGAGAGCAAGGCCTCAGTTTGAATCTCCCTCGCACTGCTCGCTTTGTGCAGCCTCCGCTCTGCAAACTGTGACCACCGTACCCTCCCCCCTGCCAGGCCCCGGGGAGAATCACAGGAGCCAGTGGCCGGGGCAGGCCCAGCACAGCTCAGTCGCCACAGCTAGAGAAAAGGCCAGCCACATGCCTCTCCGCTGACAGGGCTCTGTGAGCTCATCTCCAGGCCCCAGAGGCAGCTCCCGGTAGGATTCCAGCCTCGGTGCAGAGATCTGAGCAGGAGGTGGGCGATGGAGAGCTCAGATGTAGAATCTGAGTTCTTGGGTTCAACTCTAGGCTCTCCACTGCCTGTCTAACCTGGAGTGGGCTTCTCATTCTTCAAGCTCACTTTACTCGTCTGTAAAATGGGGTGAATAATACAACCTGCATCATAGGGTCATAGGTCGAAGTTGTAGGAGATAATGTTGATAGCGTGTTTGGAACGAAGTACTTTCGCATTATTACATTATTACAATCAGTTGTAATAATGTGTTACTACACGGGGGCTAAGGAAAGACTGAGCAATTCGCTAAGCCACCAATGACTGGAAAATAACCCAGGTCTCAGGGGCACTGCCCCCCCACCCCCCCCCCTTTTTCTTAGTCTTGGAAGAAGAACGCTGGACCTGGAGTCCAAAGATCCAACTTCAGTGTGGCTGTGTGGCCCCCAAAACAGAACTGATGGCCACTTCCTCAGAACTGTTGTGAAAACAAGGCATCGCTTCACCTCTCAGTCTTGTTCTATTCATGGCGGGGGGGGCGGGGGGGAGAGAAGGTGGAGATGTTGGAACCTGCCCTACTTATCTCATAAGATTCCCATGAAACTTGACCAAAATTGTGGATGTGGAATACCACCATGTAAAGCAAAATATTCTAGAGAAATGCTAGCTCTTATGTTGAGATGGTTTCCCTTTTTGTTCCCACTCCACCCAGGCGCTCCCAGCCAGCTAGCCTCCCTCCCACCCTTTTGGCTCCTGCAGCCCTGGAGCCTCAGTTGGCTTCCAGAAAGGATTTGGAGCACAAATTGCCCAAAGGTTGCTTCCAGAGTCTCCGACAGCTAAGCACGGCCCTAGCCCTTCCTCCTTGAAAAGGTCTGGCCAGTGGGAAAGAATGTGGCCTGGCAGTTCGGTCCCATGTGAGTTTACAAGCATCCTTTGCGTCTCTGCTCCGTGCCAAGCTCTGGGAACTGAGGATGCGGGGATGAGCGAGATGGTCTCTCCCCTCGGAAGCTCATGTCTTGTGGAGACACAGTCACATCACAGACAAGGACAATGCAATACAATTGGGCAGGGTCTCACTGCCTGGGGAGAAGGCACGGTACATGGCCTGGGAAAATCAGAGAAGGAGGAGGGGACATCTGCAAGGAGCTGACCCTCACCCAGTCAGGCCCAATATGAAAGCCTTCACCACACTAGAACCCCCTCTTACTGGTGGTCATAGATTTGTGAACACACCAAGCTAGAGGAGGCTTTAAGTTATTATTTCATTCAGCTAAAAGCTCAAGTGACTGTCTCAGGTCACCTGGCTAGGTGTGCTGGATGCAGCAGGCACCCTTTAGGTGAATATCAGTGTTTCTTCTCGGGCATCCATTTCTTTGTTGTTGTTGTTGTTGTTATTAATCCTCACCCGAGGATATTTTTTCCATTGATTTTTAGGGAAGAGTAGAAGGGAGGGGGAGAGACAGAAACAACAATGTGAGAGAGACACGTCGATTGGTTGTCTCATGCATGCGCCTCAACTGGGGACGGGGATGGAGCCGGCATTCGAGGTACATGCCCTTGACTGAAATTGAATCCGGGCCCCTTTATTCCGAAGGTTGACACTCTAAGCTCTGAGCCAAATAGGGTAGGGCATGGCCATCCATTTCCAATCAGACCAACTCCCTGGAAAAGGAAACCAGTTTAAAAAAAATAATAAGTCCAGAGCGGGACTTAGAACTCCCTTTTCCTCTGCCCCTCAGGCTATCACAGGGAACTTTATTCTTGCTCAACACTTTGTAGCTTCCGGGCTGTCCCCTCCCTCTCCATCCTCCCAGCAACCTGTGAAGTCACTGCCATTTAATGTACGTTACAGAAAAAGCAGCTGCACCAGGACAATGTCTTTAAGGTGTGATTGTGAAACCTGGAGGTTGGTTTCAAAGTTAGGAAGCCCTGAGTCACCATCACCACTTGACCTCAAAGTTGAAAGTTCATGTTTTAATTCCAGGTGTGTAACTTCCATTGCCCTCTCCTCTTTTCTCATCTATACATATAAAAGCCTAAGTGACAGGCCAGCAGGCCGGTAGCTATGATGCACACTGACCACTAGGGGGTAGACGCTCAATGCAGGAGCAGAAACCACAGGCTTAGAAACATGGAACAGGCTGATGACGCTCATAGGGAAGGGAGGAGGGGGAAGGGCTAGAAGAGATCAAACAAAGACTTATATGCATACTAGAGGCCCAGTGCATGGATTCATGCACAGGTGGGGTCCCTCGGCCTGGCCTGTGGGGATCAGGCTGAAAACCGGCTCTCTGACATCCCCTGAGGGGTCCCGGATTGCAAGAGGGTGCAGGACAGGCAGAGGGACCCCAAGGTGCACAAATCTGTGCCCCGGGTCTCCAGTTCTTGTAAAATCACTTTCTAAGAAGCGAGGATTACCGGCTGGCACATAACTGGAGTGTGGCCTCTGGACGGTTCTATCCTTTTGTGTTTTGGTCCTGCCTCAATTGTCCTGGTCCCTCTCTTCATAGCTTGAGTGTCGCTCTCACTGTTTCTCTCTCAGTCTCTCTCTCCCCTGTCTGCTTCCCTGTCTGTCTCCACCATCCTTTCTCTCTGTCTCTCCCCTCCCTATTTTCTCCTTCATTCCTTTTCTCTCCCTTCCTTTCTTTCTCCTCTCTCTCTCTCTCTCTCTCTCTCTCTCTCTCTCTCTCTCTCTCTCTCTCTCTCTCTCTGTGTGTGTGTGTGTGTGTGTGTGTGTGTGTGTGTGTGTCTGTCTGTCCTCTCTGCAGTCTGTCCCTTCCCTTCTCGGAAGCATGCAAGCACTGGGAGGCACCACATAGCTTTACTCTGACTAGCCCAGGGTGGTGAGTGGTGCATTCCCAGCGTCCAGTTCCCAGCCAGTGGGATGGGCGAGCCGAGGGGCTGTCTGACCAGGCCTTTGCCCAAGGCTGCACATTCCCTTAGCGAGGAAGAAAAGCAGAGCTGCCGAGAAGACGCAGACAGGAGACATGAGTCAGCGACAGCCCCCTCCCGACTCCGCTGCACCTGAACATCTGGTTGAGGAAGGGCGGGGTCCCGCCCTCCAGATGTGCAGACTGAGGCTGGGGTGGTGTGCAGGAGAGACTGGCAGTGACTTCACAGCCGGCCTCAGCAGGGGGAGCGGAGGGTGTGGGGGGGAAGCAGGAGTCAGTACTGTACAAAGCAGAGGCCACGCCCTCTGTCTGTCAGGAGGGGGACTCCGAGTTTAGAGGAAGAGGACGAGAAGCCCATCATTGCTGGGTTCCAGTCCTGGCTTCTCCCGGTTTTAGAACATGCCTCCGGACACTGGTGTCTTTCCCTGGCCCTCAGTTCCTTACCAGTTAGGTGGGGACCTATAATGGTCACTGTTTTAAAGTGCTGGCAGGACCCTCGCCGGTTTGGCTCGGTGGACAGCGCGTCGGCCCGTGGATTGAAGGGTCCGGATTATACTGCAGTCAAGGACACATAACTCTGTTGCAGGCCTGACCCCAGCCCTAGTTAGGACCCGTGCAAGAGGCAACCAATTGATGTGTCTCTCTCACATGCATGTTTCTCTCTCTGTGTCTTCCCCCTTCCCTCCCACTCTCTAAAAATCATTGGAAAAATATCCTCGGATGAGAATTAACATAGATGATAGATAGATAGATAGATAGATAGATAGATAGATAGATAGACAGACAGACAGACAAATGAGTAAGAAGCAAAGTACCTAGCAGGAAGCTTGGCAGGGCATGTCCTCCACCTTGCAGAGTCTTCCTGGACTCTCCCCTTCACTCCTCCCTCCCGGCTGCCTCACCACATGGCCAGAACCACACCGTTAGTGTCACCACTGGTGCCATTGTTGTTGTTAGTCTCAGACCGTGTTCTGTGACATCTTGTCTCCTCACTGTCACAGCGAGCCATGGGTGCCTCATGCTCACCACAGAGACTGGGTGGAAGCGTGGAGCTGAGGGTCAGCTAACGCCGGCTGGGCTCTGACCTTCTCGCTTACTGGCTGTGAGCCTGGGCAGTGACTTACCCTATGAAATGGCAGTGATGAGGCAGGACTGGACCCTGAAGATCAAACAGGGTGAAGCACTTAGCGCAGTAGGTACACATGGAGCCTCCATGACCAGCGCGATGGCATCACTGCTGTCACATGGCATGTCATTCCCGTGGTCCCCAGGGCAACACTGGGATAATGTGGGGGGGGAACCACGCAAGGAGGGAGGGGCCTAGAATGGGCCTGCTGGTGCAGAGGGGGCCTTTCCACGGGGACTCTCTTTTACAGTGCAGCGTGGACAGGGGTGGCAGGGGTGCTTGGGCTCTCAGACTCGGAATTTCAGGAAACTTCTGGGTCTGCTATCATTTCCACCTTCTGAGGGGAGAGATGAGGCCCCAAAAGAGGCAAAGAGATGTGCTTAAACCAGTGGTCGGCAAACTCAATAGTCAACAGAGCTAAATATCAACAGTACAACGATTGAAATTTCTTTTGAGAGCCAAATTTTTTAAACTTAAACTTCTTCTGACGCCACTTCTTCCAAATAGACTCACCCAGGCCGTGGTATTTTGTGGAAAAGCCACACTCAAGGGGCCAAAGAGATGCATGTGGCTCATAAGCCGCAGTTTGCCAACCATGGGCTTAAACCTTTAATAAACACCTTCGTTGAGTTGTGTTTTCTGTTAAAATGAAGAGGGGATAGCATCTCGCCCAAAACTGGTCCCTGCCTCCCAAGAGCAGGTAGTGACGTACAAGCCTCTCTCTGGCAGCAGGTGTGCACAGAGGAGGGGGTGCGAGCAAGGCGTGGCCTGGGCGAGCATGCAATGTGTCCCCTGGTTCCTATCCCTTCTCCACGCTGGTGCAGTGCATCCTGGTCTCTCTGAGAAGCTCACACAAATGGAGCTGCTCAGAGTCAGTATTCAAACCCAGATCTGTCCTGGTTTTCCATCACCTGCTTCCTCTGGATGCCACCAAGTAGAAAAGGGACCCCAGTGAGGAGGCTTGGGCCCTGGGAAGACCACCTCCCTTCCTTCCCTGGTGCCTCCGGTTGCCAGTCTCTAGGAAGGAAGGACGGATCAGGGGGTGGGGATGGAAGAGTTTGGCAGCCCAGGGGACCTTCCAGCCCATCTGTGCTAACCAGAGCGCCCGATGAGAGGGAGCTGAAGATTTGTCACCTGAGCCCCAGAGACACAGACAGCCTCTGTCTGCCCGGGTGGGAAGGTGATTTCTATCTGCATTTCTCATTTTTTAAACATGTAACCACTTTGTGAAATTCATGCAGCTCATGACACGTACATCTTCCAGAGCACGTGGGCACAGCCAGCCATAGGAGCCGCTCAGCCATCACTCTCTCCTCCGTCCCTCTCTTCCCTGACAGTCCCTCTCTCTCCTCTGCCTCCAGTCAAGCTCCTCCTGTGTGATTCGCTGTGCTTAGAAGGGGGTCAGTTACTAGTGGCTGTGGGTGGCCCGGGGTTGTCGGTGGAGGTCAGCCAACAATTGTTTCTTAAGTCCTTTCCGGCTGGGGAGACACTCATATTCAGAATCAGAGCTGGAATGTTAAGCTTTAGACCACTGTTACACAGGCCCACCCCTCCACCTGCCCTTAGGAATCCACTCACAACTTCCTGTATTTCCCGAAGCCACGTGCGAACCAAACCTGTACACTCACACAGGGGCTTACGGAGATAGCTGGCTTTAAAAATGCTGATTATCTCAAATTGCCCACGGATGGGTAATTGTAGGGCTCTCTGGTGAATCCACAGGATCTGATTGACTTATAATCGAATCGTTCATTGTCATTGTCATTTTAATAGACAATTAGCTGTGTTACTTTGGGTAAGTTACTTAGTGTCTCCCTTTCCTCTATCAATGGAAGTTATCGTCCACCACAGGGTCCTTGCGAGGATTAAATGAGTTGATACTTATAAAATGCTTAGAACCGGTCCAGGGTCCTGTTAGCTGTTCCGTTGTGGGTTTTGCTGTCAGTGCCGTGAGTAGGTGGAATGCCGAGGGTGCCCTGCACACTGTGGGAGAGCTGGCCATGAGGAGACCACTCATTCCGGATGTAAGGTTCGAGGCGTGAGAGATGGGAGCTGGAGACCAAGACATTTAAAAGGGGGTGGGGGGAGAGGTTATTACGGAGGAGGTGGAGAAACCAGGATTAGAGGAAGGGGAGGAGAAGAGGAAGGGACCCAGCTGGACTGCCTCCGGACTGGGGAGGGCAGTAACATGTGGGGCAGCCAAGACACCTTTTGAGGGGAGGAACAGGAAGAGGTTGGGCCCAGGGCAGAATGGGAAGGGGCGGGGCCCAGGGCACTCAGCATGCGCTGATTGGTGGTTCAGTGTCTCTGCCGCAGATGCCAGTTATGTCATAACTCCGCCCATCAGCTGGGGGGTGGGAGTATCTGTCAGGTACACTGCTTGCAGGTGCATTGGCTCTGGACTTCCCCGCCTGCATGGACCTAACATCAAAGACAAGGAGAAAACAGCCCCAGGCCGGGAAATGGGCTTTGCACTCAGTGCTGCATTCAGATCCCAGCGCACCCCCTCTGCCTTGGGTATAGTGGGTGAATTGCTTTTCTTCTCTGAGCCTCTGTTTCCTCCTAAAAAGTGACACAGAAGGTGTCTCTGCTTGGCCCACAGTAGGCATCCAAACAGCAGTTTCCATGGCGACAATTACCATCTCCCTTTTCATCCTCCCTGGCCTGTCTCCCCTGGCCTCAGCCACTGAGCTCGCAAGTATGGGAGCTTAGGTGTGAGCCAGGCTCTCTACCCTTCTGTGCTCTGCCTTTCTGGAAGTTTCTGGAAGACCCTATGAGAGCCATTCTGGGCTGTGTGGCCAAGTGCCTGGTGCTTTCACTTCCTGTCTGGTAAAATGGAAAGTTTTAAAGAAGAAAGGCTTGAAAAACAAATTCCACACTTGCTTTATTTTCGTTATCAGTGGGGTTTTGGGACACTTGCTGTAACGGAACTTGGGGAGGATGTTCCTTGAAGAGACCTGTGAGGAATCTCCCCATAAAGTGAAAACTGTTTCCTGCTGACTTATCGTTGGCAAATAAAGCACTAACACCGAGAGTTCTGCTCAAGAACCTGTAAAAGCCTGTCCCACGAGGGCAGGGCACACGCGTGTGGTATAGGTTAGGACAGTGGTCAGCAAAGTCATTAGTCAACAGAGCCAAACATCAGTAGTACAATGGTTGGAATTTCTTTTGAGAGCCAATTTTTTTAAACTTAAACTTCTAACGCCACTTCTTCAAAATAGACTCGCCCAGGCCATGATATTTTGTGGAAGAGTCACACTCAAGGGGCCAAAGAGTTGCATGTGGCTCGAGCCGCAGTTTGCCCACCACGGGGTTAGGAAGTTAGGAACTGGGCTCTGGAGTCCCAGGCCTCAGGTTTGAATCCCAGTGCTGCCACTGCCAGCAAGTTGCATAACCTTTCTATGCCTCAGTTTCTTCATCTGTGAAATGGGATTGGAGGTAGAACTTGCTTTGGGCATCTTTGAAAGACCACAAAGAGTGGTAATCCTCTTCCCTGACAAAGTTCAGGGCTAATTAAGGAACAAGGAAAAAAGGATGAGCCAGTGGGCACGAAAATATCGCATTCGCTACTTGGGGAGACTTGGCTTGAACCTGCAGGGGTGCGGGCTCCTCATTGAACCCAGGGTTAGATCCACTTGCCTTCAAGGTTGCAGGCTGCACGGGACCAGGGTCAGCCTCCCACACCATGCGGTCACCCTGTCAGTCTCCAGCCTCGCCTTGCTGAGCTTCTGGACGGTCTCTAAACTTGCCATACCCTCTGACAGCTCCATGCCTTATCGTTTGTTTTTTTTTCCCCTGGAATCCTGTCTTCCCTTCTCTGGCTGACAGACTTCTGCTCACTATTGATACTGGCTCACAGGTCACCTCCTCCAGAGCCCAAACCTACCTGGGGGTGTAAACTTAAACTGAGGCTTTAGATGTCACTCTTACTTCTTGGGGGCAATGGGGAGTCAGCAGGGAATAAACTAATGAATCTTGCTGATTAGGAAGAACTTTCTTCCTATCCAGAATCATGCCCTGATCACTTGGTTCTGGCATTCTGCAGGTACCAGGAGGGCGGGGGGCAGGGAGTCTGCCTCTGAGGTGCTTTTCTTTCCCGTCCAGTACAGTCAGGAGTGTCTATTTCTCTTTTCCGCCAGAGCCCTGTGCTTCTTGCTCCTTTGTATAATAAGTGTGGATTCTGCTTGGTGGCAATAGTGCCCACACTATGGAAGCAGCGTTTCCCAGGTTTGGCCACAATTGTATTATCTCTGGTCATGTGGTTGCTTGGTCTTGAGAATTCTGCCTCCCAGGGAAGGTCTATCCCTCGTGAACAAACAGGTCATGGACAAACAGAGCCCACTGGAGACCACATAGCTCTTAAGTCTGTAGGTAAGCTAGGAAGGTAAGAAAAAATTCAAGGAATGGACAGATGTCGAGTGCTTAGCACACAGTACCTGGCACAGAGTAAACATGAAATAAGTGGTAGCAGTTGTGGTTAGTATGGCTGTATTAGTCAGGATGATTAATATGCAGTTGCTACAACAAGGCAAACCCTTAAAATCTCAGTGGCTTACCACAATGAAGGCTAATTCCCTGCTCATGTGGGCCAGGCAGTCTTCCCCTATTCAGAAACTACAACATAAGGAACACGCAGCCCCCTGGGTCACCACCACAGGAAGGGAAAGATGAAAGAGATGCATCCGCTCTGAGCTGCCTCTGCCTGGAAGTGACACCACAGCCCCTTTGCTCGTAGTCCATTGGCCAGAACTGGGTCAGGGGCCCAAGCCTGACTTCGGGGAGGATGGGAAATGTGGGGCACCACTGGGGCATTTGGAAAAAACAGATGAGCTCCCTCACCTCATTCCAAAAAGGATTTGGGACCATGTTTAGACAAGATTCATAAGAATGGCTTGCAGACATTACTTAGCCCCGCCCACCCCTAGTTTTCTCTTTGGCAAAACGAGGTACCAGAGCACCCACCTTTGAGGTTTGGGTGATGAATGTGACAGTACATAGGACCTGGCTGATCCATTATGACTGTTCTAGAAAAGTATTAGTTGAGCATGGAACTCTGATCAAATTGGCTCTTTGGACCTATCACATCATGGAACATGTTGAATTGACACACACAGCCCTGAACTGTTACTTGCAATTCTCCTTTCTACGCTTCTGGAGCTGATTTTTGGACCCATCGCGTTACTGTCAGAGAGCCGTATCTACTCGCTTACTGGTGTGAGCAGGGTCTAGCACATTGCCTGGCCTTGAACTGGTACTCAGTATGTGTTTGGTGAATAAACAATGGAGTAGCATTTGAATTTGGCTTTGAAGGATACACAGGCTTCAAGCAAGGAAGGGAGGGGCCAGCAGAGTCTCTGAGCCTCAAGGCTTCATAATATGGTGGGCATCTGGGCTGTTAGGTTCTCAAAATATTCAATATTTCCCCTCTGACTTGGAGAGGAATCCTAACTAAATTGCTTCCATCCCTGCCTCTGTTTCTCCATCGATAAAATGGGAGACAACAGAGCATGATTCTTCAAGATATAGATGCTGGAGTGCTTAGTTCAAATATTGGTTCTAACCTTTAACCATTGAGTGATTGGGAATCATTACAGTCTCTCTCTCCCATCCCTGAAAAGAGCGTATTAATAGCATCTGCCTTATAAGATAGTTGTGGGGACTCAGGAGAAAATAATTTGTAAACCATTAGGCCTGTTTGACTAACACGAATCCAATAATGTTGGACAATGTTATGAAAATAAGAGGGGTGTGGATACTCTATGTTATGAATAATATTCAGCAACAAAAGAGAATGAACTCCTGATACAAGCAACCATATAGATAAATCTCAAAATTTGTATACTGGGCAAAAGAAGCCACATACAAGTATATACTACACGATTCTATTTCTGTGAAACTCGGGAAAAGGGAAAACTAATATATAGGGGCTACGTGTTCCAGATGTTGTAGTTTCCGAATAGGTTGCCTGGGGCCTGGAATACAGGGCATTGTGATGATTGGTTACTTTTGTAAAAAAATATATATTTTATTGATTTTTTCACGGAGAGGAAGGGAGAGGGATAGAGAGTTAGAAACATCAATGAAAGAGAAACATCGATCAGCTGCCTCTTGCACACTCCCCACTGGGAATGTGCCTGCAACCAAGGTACATGCTCCTGATTGGAATCGAATCTGGGACTCTTCAGTCCGCAGGCCGATGCTTTATCCGCTGAGCCAAACCGGTTAGGGTGATTGGTTACTTTTATGTGTTAACGTGGCTGGCTAAGCGATGCCCAGAGAGCTGGTAAACATGCTTTCTGAGTGTGTCTGTGAGGGTATATCCAAAGAGATTCGCATGTGACTCGGCAGCGCAGCAGGGGCCACACCTGGCTGTTCTCCTGCAATGGGAGTTGAACTAATTTAGTCCAGCCCTGTCAAGGTTCAGTAACTGGTCCCAGGTGCCTTTCTCTCCTTAACAAGAGCACCTCCCCAATGCTGGGGCCATGGCTGGTCCATTGTGGGCCTGGATAGCACCAGCAGGTGGAGGGGAGGCAAATGTCCTCATTACTTGAGCCAGGACATTCGTCTGCTCCTGCCCTTGAACACCAGTGCTCCTGGTACGCGGACATTCGCACTCAGATAAGACTAAGCCAGTGGTCAGCAAACTCATTAGTCAGCAGCCAATTAATAGTACAACGATTGGGATTTCTTCTGAGAACCGAAAATGGAGTTCTGCGCACGGGCCACGAAGTTTCAGTTGCACTGTATGTGCGAGCCCGCACGTGGTATTTTGTGGAAGAGCCACACTCAAGGGGCCAAAGAGCCGCATGTGGCTCACAAGCCACCGTTTGCAGACCACTGGACTATGCCATCCGCTTCCCCGGTCCTCATGCCTCAGACTCAGGCAGGATTACATACCACCGTTTCCTGAGTCTCCTGCTGGCAGGTGTACTCGTTCTTGCTTCCATAATTGCACGAGCCAATTCCTATACTAAATCTCCTCTTACATATATCTCTCTCTATCCAGAGAACCATGACTAATGCAGGGGCCTCGCTGTAGAGGGGCACAATGGAATTTGGCGGGGGTGGGGGGGGTCCATATTTTGATTGTGACGATGGCACAAGGATGTATCCACTTGTCGACACTCATGGACCTCAACACTTAACATTTATGCTTTGATATTATGCAAACTGTATGTCAGTAAATTTGAAAATTAACAAAAATGAGAAGTTTGTACTAGATGAATTATAACCTCAGTTGTAGGAGAGCCTGCCAGGTATGGCCCCCAGTTTGCCCACCACATAGGGCTCGCTGGCCAGGAGCGCTTCTTCTCCCATCCTCACTCCCTCCGGGCCTCGGCCCCATCTGTGCACACCCTGATCTCGCTCTCTGCCCTCGGGCCTGCCAACGGCAGCGCTCGGCTTTGTCAGGAAACCAAGCTAATGATGCACGCTGGGCCCTAGACATGCGTGGGCGCCTCTGATATTAGCTCATAACGGGATGAAAATGTCAGCAGCACCCCCGCTGGGCTGGGGGGTCCGATGACCCTTCTGGTTGCTGGGGTCTGCTGACCATGATTCACGAGCCGGTGTGTAGGAGGCAGCAGGGGAGTCAGCTGATGGTGACACTTCAGGGTCTGCCCTTTCATTCTGATCCTGAGCAACTATGTCAGGAATAAGACAGACCCCAACCCTTTCAGGTTTGGGGAACTCCCAAAGCCACAAAATTCCAGGGCTAGATATGAGGGGAGGATGACCCAGCCTGCGCTAGGTGACTTACACAAGGCGTTTCCTTCCCACTGCAACGCTGTGGGTTGGCAACTGCTAACAGTCGTAAGAGTAAAAACAACAGCCACTCATTGAGAATTTGCTGCGTGTGCCAGGCCCTTCCTTAAGGACTTCACATCCATGACCTTGAGTAGGAAATTAGGGCGTAGAGAGGGTGAGTAACTTGTCCAAGGTCCCCCAGCTAGAAACGGCAGAGTTGGGACTTGAACCTGGTCTACCTGATTCCAGAACCTGCAGAGAGCAGATGCCTCGCATCTTTCCCTCAACACACGCAAAGCAAGTGACTGGAAACGGGCCTCTGTGTTCACTGTGCTCCATGGACCAACACAACAGAGGCAGCAGGAGTGTGGCTTTCCCCCACTTCTCCTCCCGAATCGTACACAGGTCACCTGGTCAGAGGAACTCACACCACACCGGAGCCTGGGCTTCCAGGGAGTCTCAGAATGCAGATTTAGCCTTTCCTGGTCCTTCTTCCAGAACACACAGGTGGGCACATTAGAGTGGATGGATGCTGGAGACCATCCCGACCCTGAAAGGTAACTTAGGGTTGGGGGGAGTCAAAGACCAGTTGGGGGGGGGGGATGTGCAGAAGGTGTTAGGTGGGACTCTTAGATAGCAGGCAGCAGAAACCAATGTGAGGAAGCATGCTTTGCTTCAACGGGGATTTAGCCTAAGGCAGTGGTCAGCAAACTGCAGCTCGTGAGCCACGGTTTGCCACTCTTTGACTAATGAGTTTGCCGACCACTGGCCTAAGACATTGGGAACATCTCATGGAACCCAATAGCAACAACATGTCCAGGAATGACCGGGAGACAGGAACCACTGTCAAGGCGTCCCCTTCGTGTCTGGTCTCCACCCTGCTCTGTATCTCAGCTTCACCCTCCTTCCCTAAAGAGGGGGGTTCCTCTGCTTGTCAGATCCATGCACAGGAAGCCTGGCTGCCCCGACAAGGCCAGCCTCCCAGAGTAATTGTCTGTCCGTCAGCTTCTTTCTCTTTCCTTCCGCCAATTCCACGTACCCAGGGTAGAAACTTGGTTGAACTGAGGTCAGGTGCTCACCCCTGGTCACATGTGTGAAGGCCAGGACAGTGGGGGATGTGTTCTATAAAACAACAGCTACCCAACGTCTTTTCCTGGGAGATAAAGGTGGGCAGTGAAGGTGGTGGGGCGGGGAAGCTGTTGGTCCATGGGCTAAGAGCACTCTCCAAGATACAGCCTACATCCATGCATCCATGCCATACCACTCACTGGCCTAGCAAATCTCAGGGATTTGTCAGATTGCTCCTCTGTGTAGAGACGCCTCTGAGCTGTTGACACTCAGACAACAGACCCGTCCCAGGCCTGAGAAGGCAGCGGACTTGGCCACTCGCTCTCTACACCCACAGACGTGGCAGTAAACGTTCTAGACAGTCTTCATTTATTTCTGGACCTTTTCTCACTCAGATCACGTCTCCTCTAGAGTCTTGGCTCTTGGCTCAGCTCAGTCCTGGCTGCTGGCCCTTTAGACTAATTGTCAATTCTTGGTTTCCACCCTATAAATCTCTCTTTCCTCCACCAGACTCTGAGTAATTGTCACCCTGCGATCCCATACTGTCCCTCCATATCTAGGGTGTCCTTAGAAAGGCCATTGTCCAACTGCCTTAAAATTCAGCCTCCAGCTTCTGGTGGCCAGCAGCCTGTGTCAGCCAATCTGAGATGCCATGCTGAGAACTTCAAGAACATCACATGGACCTTGGCCATGTGTACTTGGCCAAATGTCTGGGCTTGGATTCAGCATTCTGTGAGTTTTGGATCCTACACTGAGCGCTGTGCCAGGTGCCAGGATGCGGAGGTGAAGAACAGAAGGCTGTGGCCTTCAGGGAGACCACAGATCTGGCAAAGGTGGCGCTCCAGCAGGCGCTGGCCACGTTGAACACGGTGTAGCAACCAAGAGCCAGACACAAGGAACCGCTCTCCTGGGCCCCTACAGCCAAAAAAGAAATGACAAGCGCCCAGAATGCCAGAGATAAATCTGAGCCTGGCGCAGTAAGCGGGAAGATAAGAAGCCTTTGTGAGTCCCTCCTCCATGGGTACAATGAGGTATTCATACTGCTCCCCTCGGGAGTCGGGAAGCATTTTAGGCCCAAGAAAGGTCTGTTCGTCATCATAATTGTGTAATATGGCTACCCTCTTTCTGCCCCACCCGTTCACATTCCCTGGCCAGGCAAGATAAAGTTCTGTTGATGCTTTAGCTGCTGTGGGCACCATAAATCAAACTTCCTTCAGTGGCCTTTGATTTTACCTTCCTAGTAGTTGGAAATCTGAGGGGCTTCTTCCCATCGATCCCACCTCCCGTCTCCTGCTGCGTGTGAAAGGATGGACAGTTCACTTGGTGAGATGGGGCAGAGCCTGTGAAGAGGCGCTGCAGTGTGGGGAGCAGGCACGGCCGCCGACAGCCAACAGCACTGAGTTTAAACCACTTGCCAGCTATGAAAGCAGAAACCATTTTTGTTAGCATCTTGGAACCTCAGGTTTATGTTTTGTTTTTGCCCAATGTGTTAAATATGTTTATGGAAACACCTTCAAAGAGTTGAAGTCAGGATTTAATGAAACCGGATAGGTAAAGCCTCCAGCACTTTGCCTGACACCTAACAGATGCTCAATAAAGGTGGCTCCTCTCTCTAGGACCTAAGCAAATTGGATGAAGTAAGTGGACCTGGTCCTCGCCTTTGAGAAACTTGTGGTCTTCACCATAAAGAAGCTGGTTCTTTACCGCAGAGCTGGGCGATCAGACCCACCTGTAGGAAATAGCCCATCGGTAAATCAGGCCATGAGATCTACCTGAGGGTGGTGTAGAAATTGCTAATCCCACGCCAGCGACAAGAGGAGGCACAGACAGATTGAGTGCCTCATCCACAGCCACAGAGCTGGGAAGTAGGGTTGCTGGGATTTGAACCTGCCCTTCTGGCTCCAGAGCCCCAGGCTCTTGCCTCTTCATGGTGTTGCCTACACCACGCTGTGGGCTGCGTAAGTGTGAGACGTCCCCAGAAAGCAGAAGGGAGTGGGAAGAGGGTTGGATTTGGAGACAGGCAGCTGGAGTCAGACTCCACTATGGTGGTGGCTGTAGGAAGATCACTCTGCTTCCTCATTTGCCAAGTGGCACCAGTTTGCAACACCTCCATTTGATAGTTCCCGTAGGATTCTACCAGGGGTTGTAGGAAGCCTGCAACGTGCCAGGAACTGTCCTACGTGCTGGGGGTGAAGCCTCAAGCAAGAGGCATGAGCTGGTCACTGAGCAGGTCCCCGCCTTACTATCTAATAAGGAAATAAGATCGTGTACTTGAAAGTACTTTCCAAACAGAGGTTTGTCATTAGTGTGAAGCAAGTGAAAGTGATTGCATCTCCACAAGGAATTAATAAAAACAAAACAACGACAATAGTAAGAACGGTAACAGCTAACATGTATTAAGCATTATTTCTGTGCCAGGCATTATGTTAAGCCATTTGGTTGGATTTTCTCAGTAAAAATCCCCTGAAAACATTGCCTATGGGCATTGTAATTAATTCCCATTTACACATGAGAAAACAGAGGTCCAGAGAGGTTATTAAGTAATAGCCAGTTGAATGGTGGAGCTGGTTTTCAAACTTAGGCCGTCTGCCTTCAGAACCTCTCATCCTAAATATCACACCATATAGCTTCCGCTGCACCTTACCACTGCCTCTCGTTACTTACGTCTTAGTTATATATTTAGAAACATCTGGAAGTCTTGTTAGAGGCTTTATCGTTAAACACGGGGAATTCAGTCCACAAACCTCCATCATTTCGTCAAGCCTGGTCTCAGTCCAGCACCTACTTTAGACATAAAGACTCTCGGCTGTAGCGGGGGCGGGAAGCAGGCAGCACGGCATTCACTGGCGAGGCCCCCTCCTTGGCAGTTACCTCACTGCTGGCCTTTACCTCATCGCTGGCCAAGCCAAGAGCTGGGGTTGTGTCCAGAATCTGAAAGCCTGACCATAGGCCTTTTTGAAGCTGTATCTTTCTGAGGACTTCCTGGGCATTACTCACTTGTCCTCTATCAATTGCCCCAGAAACGGTGGCTGGCAGCCTCGCCCCAGATTTATAGATTGTGAAACTAGAGAGTCCAGAAAGAGGAAGTGACCTTTTCTAGGTCGCCCAGGACAGTTGGGTGCAAAGATATCTCCAACTCCCAGCTTGCTTGAAAACTAATCTCAAATGTCATCGGGAGCATTAAGGCCCGGAGGTCAGACCATCTGTGTTCCTGACTCTTAATGCGAGACCCACCCTCTGGGTGCCACTCCAGCCATTCTCTCACTTAACAGGTTTTGACTGATCACCTACCCCGTGCCTCAGGAGGCACTAGGGATAGCAAGGTGGATGAGGCAGGTGTGGTTCCTGCCATTATGGAGTTCACAAGCCAGCAGGGAAGACAGCTGGCCCACAAATAATTTCAATAGTAATGAATAGTGTGAAGAGAAAAACACAGGAGGCTCTGGGACCCTGGATCAGGTGACAAATTTTGTCCAGGGGATTAAAACAGCCTGTTCTGGAAAGTGACATTTATGGTGACACGCAGGAAGAGGAAGAGTTTTTCAGGTGAAGGGGAGGGAGGGATGCTCTAGGCAGAGGTATAGCATGTGCAATCAGAGAGAGGCTCCGTCAAGAAGCAAACACTGTAACAAGACAAGGAGGGCTTTCAGGTCTGCACCTGTTTTCTATGCTAACAAATTACCATAAATTCATCAATTAAGATAATAATCAGTTTCTGTGGGTCAGGAAGCACCCAAACCAGATTTATCAGCAATCCCAAGCAAATACACCACTCATGAATGGGTACACATTAGCTAAACTCATAATATTCTATATAATAAAAGCCTAGGTGGTATCATTTGCAAGATACCCTCACTCGACATCATCACAAGATGGCTGCCCTCATGTTGTCACAAGATGGCTGGCAGGGGAGAGCAGTTGTGGGCAACCAGGCCAGAAGGGGAGGGCAGTTGGGGGTGAACAAGCCAGCAGGGGAGGGTAGTTGTGGGCAATCAGGCCAGCAGGAGAGGACAGTTGTGGGCAATCAGGTGGCAGGGGAGCAGTTAGGGGGCGATCAGGCTGGCAGGCAGAAGTGGTTAAGGGCAATCAGGCAGGCAGGTAGACAAGCAGTTAGGAGCCAGCAGTCCCGGATTATGAGAGGGATGTCTGACTGCCAGTGGGATCGGGACTAAACCAGCAGTTGGACATCCCTCAAGGGGTCCCAGATTGGAGAGGGTGCAGGCCAGGCTCAGGGACACCCCCCCCCAACTGTGCACAAATTTTGTGCATCGGACCTCTAGTTATTGTATAAAAGTGAAGTGAGAACACAATTAGCACTTAGACCAGAACACTCCTAAAGATGTTGTCAATTTATCTTCCCCCATCAAGATATGTAGGAAATTGAATTGAGATCAGAATGCCAAACTGTCATTCGTGATGAGAGTCTCAGCTGAAATGAGAAAATCCTGTAATCGGCATGTCTAGCCCACTGTCTCCCTGAAAGCAGAAACACGTGGGAGGCCATAGCACAGCCAGGGGGCTGTTTAGCAAGTGTCTCAGAAGGGTCAGAGTGAAGGGGCAAAGCGAATGCTTGACAGCACCAAACAGACCTCCTGGCGCAGCCGGCTCACAGGAGGGGTGGGCCTGTGGGATGGAAAATATCCAAAGTGTCCCCTTAGTAAGTGGTAGCCACTGTTATGATGACTATTCTTCTCTTAGTGTCACTGTTTAAAGGCAGTAGACTAGGTAACTTCCAGAATGCCAATGGTGCTCATGTGCTGTGATTCCTAGGGCAAGTATCACCTATCCTGGGGGTGATGGCCTGGAGCCTGAGAACACTGCCCTCCTGAACAATGGAAACCTTTACTGTCTCATCAACATCATCGTCAGTAGGGAAACCATGGGAAGCTCTCACTCTGTGGACTGCTGCCCACGTTTAGGTTAGGCTGTTAAGCAATACTGATAGCCCATTAAATCCTCACCATAACCCTGTTGGATAGCTTTTCTCATTGTCATTTTGCACATGAAAAAAAAGAGAAGAAATTGAGGCTCAAAGGTAGTAGCATCACTTGTTCAAGGTCATTCACCAATATAGTGGAAGAGAAGGGAATCCAATTACATTCAACACACACACAGCCCCTCCGCAGCACAGAAAGGATGGGTCATGCTTTGCATGCCCACTGAGCAAGTGCCTGCTATAAATCCAGCCTCTCTCCCACTCAAGAAAGTAGATTGGATTGCCAACCAGTGAGAATGATGTCATTACAGGGATAACCTTGAGGCCACTTTAATTTATTGAAAGAGGAAGTGTTTGTGCAAACATCAGTCCTCTTACTAATAGGATAACGGCAGTCTTGCTAGTTTCCAAGGACATGGTAGTGTCCATTCGTGTCATCCCCAGTTATTTTGGAGGGTCCCCTAAAGGTGCCTCACACCCGCCCATAAGACTTCCTGTCAGTTTAATCACACATGGGTATCAGTCACCTCTTTCTCTCTCTCGCTGTTTTTTCCTTCCTCTTGTTTAGGTCTATCACCTTCATGACTGCTGGAGTCACCTCCCCACTGAATCAATGCCATGTTTTTGTACCCAGAAACAATTCATTCATTCGTTCATTCATTCATGAACTCATCTGATATTATTGATGGTCTACTTTGTACCAGGCACTGTTCTCAGCCCTGGGAAGAGAAAAGTAGACAAAACTGATAGGTCCCTGGTTTTGCATAGCTGATGTTCTACTTGGGGGTGTGAAGAATAGACAGTTGGCAATGGGTAGCTGAATAAGTAAACAAGAAAATTTCAGATAGAGATAAAAAGTATGATGAAAATAAAGAAGAATGTCTCGGTGGAGGAGCACTGGACAGGATGGTATATCAGACATTGTGATCTCCCCCTTCATGTCTCGATACAACTTTGAGTTCACTGGCACTTGCCATGGTTAGTCCTCAGGCAAGTAGGGCAAGAGCCAGTGGATAAATGCTCCCACTTCCCCTCCCTGGTGGAACAGTACTGAGGCATATTCTACACGATGTCCAGAGGTCCCCAGAAGCATTGAGCAGTTTCCCACAGGTATAAACAACTCAGTAACACACCCTGTTAGCATGCCCATCTCTCTTACACTTAACTGATTTCCATCCCTTGTGCATGTTGAGGTCACCTCACAAAGAAGCCACCTGCACCAAGTCCCCTTGATGTCTGGTTGGAGGAAATTCAAATGGAGCTGTAACGTCAAGGATGGCTTGATGAGAAAGTGATGTTGGAGTGCTGACACACATTCCTGGAAGCAGCCAAGATGCAAAGGTCTACAGGGGAGGTTTTTCCAGGGAAAAGGAAGAACAGGAGCCCAAATACCAGGACAAGGAGAACTGGCAGAAGATGATGATAAGGAGCTTGGATTTCATTCCAAGTTTAATGCCAGCACCGCAGGATCTTAAGCAGGGGAGGGACCTCATCTGATTTACATTCTTAGAAGATTCCTCCAGATGCTTTGTTGAGAAGAGGTTGGGTGATGGAAAGAGTGGAAGACAGAGCCTCTGAAGAGGCTAGTTCTGGTGTGACCCAAGTATCAAGTTGCCCTTAATAGTTCCTTTGTGTTTTGCCTCTAATGTCCCCTCTCCTTTGAGGATGTAAACCAGAGACCTGACAAGCTCAGATGCCATTCTGTGCCTTTCCATCTTCTGTTTCCCTAAATATGTCCTCTCCCAGCTCCACCTTGTAAGTCATACGCGCCCAGAAATGAAAATGCAGACTGATGCAGGTGTATATGGCAGGAGAAGGAACTGTGAGCTGTATCATCAACAGCCAAACCAGAATGCTCCATTGTATTGTTAGCACGGCTGTCACCTAGCTTTTCTCCAAGTCCTGTGTCACACACACACTCTATTATCACGGCTGCCCGTACATGGCCACGTGACAGCAAATGCCACATCTCGCAAGCAGGACACTCGGCTGTAAACATGGACACAGAATTCAGAACTCCTTTGAGTACCCCAAAAAGCATCCCCAGGGGATTATTAGTGAAAAGTCTAGATTTTATTGAATCCTTTCTGGGAAAGATGGAGAAGAAAGCTCACATTGTACACTTCAGGTATTTTTGTTTTCTCCAAGACCCTGTTCTGGGATAAGAGAGGTGAAAAGGAGGCGAGTGCCAGGCAGGACCTGGATCAGGAGGGCCTTTGTGTCACTCTCAAGAGTGCTTGTTCCCATTTATGCTAAAAATGAAAGCCAAACTACACATAGCAAAGGGCAGAGTTGAGATGCCCAAGGTCAGATGAAGGTAGAGTCAGGCCAACTATTGACTAAAGGTATGGGTTTCCTTTGTCTGCTGTAACAAATTACCACAAACTAAGCAGCTTAAACCAACACAATTTTATTGCCTTGAAGTGGTGGAGATCAGAAGTCTGCAGTGGGTCCACAGGGGTAGTTCCTTCTGAAGGCTCTAGAAGAGAATCCTTTCCCATCATCTCCAGCTTCCAGAGGCCGCCTGCACTCCTTGGGTCATGGCCCCCTCATCGAGTCTTTCCAACCTCTACTGTTATCACATCTTTTCTCCGATTCTGATTCTCCTGCCTCCCTCTTCTGAGGACCCTTATGATGACATTGGGCTCACCCAGATAATCCAGCATCACCTCCCATCTCAAAAGCTTTAACTTATGCCTGTAAAATCCATTTTGGCACATGAGAACAAATTCACAGGTCCTAGGGATTAGGTAGTGGCCATCTTTGGTGGAAACCATTGTTCTGTCTGCCACACTAAGTGAGTTTTTGCATTTAGAAATTAGAATCTAAATTTTGTGCCAAGTCTCATAAGAAATAATTAGATTCTGCTTTATGGCCTCAGCTGACATCCCAGCCCCCCTAGCCAGACAGTGGAGGTGGCAGGTAACAGAATGGAGATGGCTCTGTACAAGGTGTCCCCACTCCCACGGAACCAAGGCATGTTCTACTGGCATCATCCTCAAAAGGAGAACACCTGATGTGGCTTTAGGAGACCCCTAGACCTGGGTTCCAATTTCTACACCTAATAGATGTGTCGCACATGTTTGACCTGCCCACCCCTCTCAGTGCCTACCTTCTCTTTGGGGTCAGGCCCTTCACCTGAGTCAGGGCATCCTCGCTTCCTGCTGTCATAGCATTTTGGGCAATATGTCAAAACTCACTGTTCTGTCTCCCCCGACAGAGCCCTTTGGCGGCAGTGACTGGCTACTTACCGGACATTTCATACATTAAAAAATAAAAATTGCATTGAGTTTTCACTATTTGTCAGGAGCCATTCCAAGAGTTTTACATGGATTATCACATTGAATCCTTCCAGAAACCCTATTAGGTAGGTAGTCTTAGTATTCCCCCATTATTATGGAGGCACAGATAGGGTAAGTAACTTGCCTAAGATGGCAAGGAAAAGGGAGAGCCTAGGTTGAACCCTGGCCTTGTGACCCAGTGTTTATACTCTGAACAATTATTCTGGACAGGGTACATGGGGGTACTCAGCAAGAGGGTATGGTTAAAGAGCATTGGGTTTGGGTGCTAGGGTTTCCCCCTTCTTTGCCACTCCTGGTTGGGTGGCTTAGGAAAGTCACTCTCCCTCTCTGGGCCTCCATTTCAACAGACACAACATGAGGGGCTTGCGCAAAAAAGAAAAAAAGAAGAGCAGGTTTACTCTGACACCAGCCTTCTGCGTTTCTAATTCCGGTCACCTGTCTGACCACCTCACCTTGCTTTGACTGGAAAATATCACTCCTGGGAGATGTGACATTCACTGTCACGTGGCCACCTCCGGTTGGCAGCAGCAGGGCCCGGCTCCCGTGGCCCTTTCACGTGGCAGGTCCAGCAGCTCCCCTCCCCAGGGCCTCCGCTGCGGACGCAGGCAGCCGTGGGCAGCCGCAAGCATGTGCTATTTCTGTGGTTTTTCCTTAGAACAGTTTCCTATTTCAACCTGCCAGTTCCTTAAAAGCATTCGGTTGAGGTTTTGCCGAATGACTCCACTCTATTTTCATAAAGGGGTGGAGGGGCTCCTCCTGGGAGCCAAGCCTGGAGCAGGAATTCCACATGAGTTAAGGGCATATAGCCCTGGAAGTCTGTCTCTGGGAGGAAAAAATAGTGTGCAGGGTGGTGTCTTTCAGAGAGTGCAGAGCGAGTTCCCCTAGTGGCCTGACTCAGGGGCCCAACCTGCCAGGGAGGCCGCCTTTCTCTCTTCTCGGGGCCTCAGTTTCCCCAGCTGTTGCATGAGGGTTGAGTCCTCCCTCTGGGCTGCAGACACTCCCAGGTCTCTGGGTTAGACTGCTTGTGTGCACAGAGGGGTCCCTGACTCAGGGTGGTTCGATTTCTGACTTTCCACCATTGTGGTGGTGCAAAAGTGATACCCATAATCAATTTGATAAGATGTTCAATCCTTTATTACAAAATCGGCTTTGTGTTAGATGGTTCTGCCCAATGACAGGCGAACGTAAGTGTTCTGAGAGGTTGACGGTAGGCTGTGATGTTTGGTAGGCTTGCATATTCAATACATTTTCAGTGTATGCTGTTTTCAACTTGTGATAGGTTGATCAGGAAATAGCATCATAAGTCAAGGAGCATCTGTGTGAAGGTAATTTCCTTCTGTGCTGTTCAAAGCACTTTATAAATATCGATTCTCTTAACACTCATGTAGCCCCTGCACTGTCCCCATTTTAAGGGTGGCAACCAGAAGTGAGATTGACTCCCTTGCCCGTGGTCACATTTCTGGCAAGTGAGCTCGGGATTTGAACCCTGGCAGTTGGGCCTCAGAGCCCACCCTCCTAGCTTTCTCAAAATAAGACCTTTCTGGGGGCCGACAGCTTCCCGTGTGCAGAGTGTAGTCAAATTGATCTCAGAGGGTGCAGGTGTGAGTCCTGGACCATCCTCTGGGTGACCTTGGAGATATCGCAGAATTCCTTGGATCCTTAGTTTTCTTATTTATAAAATGGGGCTATTTGGACACAGACTGCCAATCTGCTAGAGACTGTGGAGTATTTGAGGTGATGGTTATTCGTGGAAAGGCTCAGGAACAAGATATTCAGTCTCCTAACAGACACTATCATCATCATCATCATCATCATCATTATCATCATCATCATGTCCTCATAAGCCTAATCTCCACACCCTCTATCCACCCTCCACCTCCATCCTTACCATCATCTAGGTCTGCTTCTACTAGGGAGGGACTCCTAGAGGAAGCCCTGGCTGCAATCCTGACAGTTCCAAAGCCCCCTCCCTGACCTGGAGGTGGGAGGGGCAATACCTTCTAACAGCCTCTTGTCAGAATGGATGGCCTGGGAGGATAGGTGCCTCCCCCATCCCTGTGAGTCTGTGTATAGGCATCTGTGTATGGACACCTGTATGGCCAGCCTTGGTCACTCACTGAAGACCTCTATCCATCTGCCTTCTTGGCCCCACCTGAGTACCCAGTGTCCAGGTTAATCCTCCCAGACAGAACCCTTGACACCTGCTCCTCCCAGTCCTCCCCATCTCAGGACCATCTACCCAGGTTACTCAGGCAAAAACCTTCCATCCCTATTTCTCCTTCACAGCCCACACCTAACCCATGAGCAAATTATGTCAACTCCTTGTCTCTATCCCCCAAATGCTTCCTAATTCTGCCCTCTCTGTCTTCCTGGCTACCACCACCATGGGCCTGGTGAGAGACAGAGGGAGCCACCATCATCTTGTACTTAAACTTCTACCCCCAGTAGCCTCCAACCAGCCTCCCCATGTGCACCCTGCCCTGTGCCTCCCTCAAGTCACAGCCAGAGGGATCCTTCTGAATAGACAAAGCCCTTCGTGTAAGCCCCTGCTTCGAACCCCCATGGCTTCCTACTGGACAGAGGTTAAACTCCTTACATGACTTCTAGGCCCTTTGGGAAGTACTTAACTATCTGCCTTCATTCTATCCCACTCTCCCTCTTGTTGCTCGTTTACTCCTGCCACGTTGGCCTTCTTTCTGTTTCCAAACAAGCCAACCTTGGACCCACCTCAGGACCTTGTCACCATTGGTTCCCTGCCTGGAATGCTCACATGTTCCTGAGACTGGCCCTTTGTCACCACTCAGGTTTAAACTCAGAGAGACTTCCCCAACCATCTCATTTAAATGTGGTCCTTGTTCCCCAACCACTCTGCTCAAAGACATACCTCTGTTGGTTTCTTTACAGCGTTTACCGTCATCTGACACTGTCATGTTTCTGTATTTGTTCATTCATTTGCCATCTGCCCCCATCACTAGAATGATCATGAAGGCTAAGAAAGGTTCACAGATGTATCCACAGGAAGCCTCTAGTGGGACTGGGCGCGGGGATCTGGCAGGTGAAAGTGCTCGATAAATGTTTGTCAAGTGAATCCATGAATATGCTGTGTGTCCTGGAACAAGTTAACTCTTTGTTCCATCAGTGAACCGAAGGGGAAGGAGAGAGGTTATATCCAGGGTCTCTTCCTGGTTCTGACTCTGCACTTAAGTTACCATTGGGAAGGAGGGAGGCAAGGAGGGAGGGAGGGATGGATGGATGGATGGATGGATGGATGGATGGATGGATAGATAATAGATGGACCAACAAGATGAATGATTTCTGGAGGTTTTATTGAAGTCACTCAGTACCAAGGTGGTCTCATGAAGATGGTGACAGGGGAAAGGGGTAGACAATCCCAGTGGGAGTTTGCCTCTCTTACCCCAATAGAGAGAAGCATGATCCCCTCCTTTCTCCCCTGCTCACCCCACACACCACCTCCCTCGTGGCTACACCAGGGATAGGCAGCAGCAGCCGCCTGCTGCAAGCTCCGCCCGGGAGATAAAATGAACTGAAGGAATGTGCTGGGCAGGCCTTGTCCCTGTCCTCTCAGGGGTGTAAATGGCTTTCCTGCTCCCACAGGTTCAAAGAGCACTTCATTTCCCAGCAAAAGTACATCTAATGAGAAACAGATTCTCTGGCTTTGGCCTCAGCTCTGAGAGCCCAAGAGGCAAAGAAAGGCCCCCAAGAACCTGGATGTGGACGTCTGCACTGTGGGGCCTTTCTCTTCCCCTCTCGCTGGAGCCACAGAACTGTCTCAGCAGCGGAGGACAGGGGTTGTTGAGAGGTGATGGTGGGGGCAAAAACCAGAGTCCACATAAGTGGTTGAAAGGGGCCTTGGAGAGGAGGGCTTCTTAGCCATGGGCCTTCCAGTTATGCTGAGTTCTTTCTAGGCCTGGGAGCCAAGTTGGCCAACACCTAAAAATAAAAATAATACCCTCCTTGTTCTGAAGGCGACCAAGGTGCCAGGTGTGGGATGGCACGATGGGAAGGCCGGTGGCTTTGAGGCCACAAGACCTGGTTTAAGGACTCTGGGTCTCAGTCTTCTCAGCTGCCCAGTGAGCACACTGGCAGTGATCACTGCAAATCCTGACGTTGTTGTCCATCTTGTAGTGAAAATAACAGTAGGTTGGTTATCGGGGAAATTGAGGGGTCCCTTTCCCCACTGAGTGCTGGGACTGCAATCCTTCCAATACCTCGAGAAAACGAATTTTCTGAGGCTCACACAGAAAAGTGAGTGATTTCTATTTGCGTGGAATTGCATCTCTGTGTCTTTAAAGGCTCGTTCCAGTCATAGAAGAAGTGTGGCTAAAAGGAAAGCCAGTGTCCAGAGTTTCCATTCCATGTGGCAAGCAGTCCAGTTTAACATCAGGCTAGTTGCAGTCTATTAGTCTATTGTGCATGGAGTCCACGTGGCTGTGGACCGTGTGGGTGAATGTAGGGGGAGCCGAGATAGTACCCCCTGCAACAAGAATCCCAAGAGAGCCAAGAACAAAAGAGGAACCAAGAGCAGCAGAGAGTGAACTCTTGTTTTTTTGTGCCCTTGCAGTGGCCACGCCCACTCTGCTCAATGACCTGTTCCCAGGTGTGATTGGCAGGCAAGTACATTCCCTAGTCCCCAACTTTATTGGGCATGTGTCCCCTCATCTAGTCCCATCCCTCAGGGATCTGTGGGGAATAGACCTGTGACTCCTGAAGAATGTAAAGCTTTCGTTTCCTGGTGAAGCTGCCCAAATGACATGCCTATAATATTTGAACTTCCTTTTTGCTCCTTTCCTGTTATTAGTAACTAGTTTAATTACAATTGTATCAGATTGAGGCCCAGAAGACCTAGATTCTTCTAGGTATGTGGCCTTGGGCAAGGCATGCTGGGTCAGTGAGCTTTGGATAATAGCATAGACTTAAGTTCAAATCCTAGTTCTTCTTCTCATTTTGTGGAGATGCTTGGGAGAGTCACAGCTCTCAGCCTCTGGTTCCTCATCTATAACCAGCACCAAAAATATCAACCTCATGGGTATGGGGCAAGGTTTAATGAGAAGAGACACAAACTACAAGCGCTTAGATGTTTGAGGAAAAGGATGAAGCTGGTTCTTCACCAAGACCTTAGAAGGAACAGGAAAATCTGTGACCAAACCAGAATGCTATCTGCTGGTCATCTGAGATACAATAGTGTATCGAACAGAAAATGAAAAATATCTGTTTATATGGAGTCTACATTCTGTGGGTGAAGAGGGGTAGGAGGGATGAAGAAATGAACAAGTAAAAATATTAAACATCAAGTCGCAGTGTTACTGGGCTTGGTTTAGTCAAGATTCATAAGGTATTCATCAGTAGAGTCCTAAAATAATTTGGTTCTTACATTATTCATTGTAATTAACACCACCTATGTACCAGGCATTGTGTTAGGAGCTAATATTAAAAGGATGAATAACATGTGCTTTGTTTTTTGTGGAGTCCTATTCTAGAAGACGGAGACATACTAAGTCATTTTAATGCATGGTCCTAAGAAGTGTTTTGGAAGAATTTTCTTTTTAAAGGGGAGCTGAGGGAAGAACATGGAGAAGCTTGGAGAAGGCTTCTCAGAGAAGGTAACCTTTGATCTTGTCCTTCGAAGATACGGATGACTCCACCAGACAGAAATGTAGGGAAAGGTTCCCTAGAGATAAGAGCAGACATAGAAGCAAAAATTTGCACATGTTTGGGAACACAGAGTTCATTTCTATGTAGGTGAAAAGCACATTCATCACAATGGTATCATCCCCTTCACCCCCAAGCAAAAAAAAAAAAAAAAAAGAACCTCTTTGTATTCTTACAAAGGAGAAATGGATGAAGGTCTCTACTTTCTTGTAGCTGCTTCATGCTGTCAGAGGGGCGTAGTTCTGCCTATCCCAAGGCGTAGAGGTTCTTCTTGTCTTATCATGGAAAGAGAAACAAAGGGAAGGGGAGTCTTTATGTAGGGAAGACGGATTCTGCAAAGTTCGGGTCAGTCTGGTGTCCCTGGTAGGTGACATAGGCGATGTCCCAGGGAATGATGCATGGGACAAGTTGGCATTCTTGTTGTAGTCTAGAAATGACACACTGGACAAGAAGGTTAAAAGGTACAATTCAAAAATGAGGAGTCATATAACAATTAGAGGTCTAGTGAGAGGTAAAAACCCCTGTCACAAAGGAAAAGATGAACTTACACTGTCCTGGTTGAAGGAATGGCTTTCCTGGAGGCAGATGAATCACACCTGTCTGCAGATCTTTTGTCCTGTATACTTAACCCAAATTAAGCTAAAGGAAGTATTTTAAGATTTCCCCACGAGAAACTGTGGGTCTTTCTGTGTGAACTGCTTCATTGACTCAATCATAAGTCCAAACCATTGAGTCTCATAGTTCAGGAGATGGTGAAGCAGATTGTTTCTAAAGGGAGGCCTATATTGTGTGAGTAAGCAATCGGGTAAACAAGGACACAGGCAATCATTTTATGAAAATGGAAGAGGGCAAAACAAAAAGGTTAATGCACATAGCAAATCAGAAAACAGTTGAGAAGACTTCTATAGGCAAGACTTCTGCTGGAATAAAATCACACAGTGACAATCTGATAGATTGTCTGCAGTTAGAACAGTGGTTCTCAACCTTTCTAATGCCATGACCCACAGGCGGAGAACTGCTGCTGTAGAGCCTAAGACCATCGGAAAACACAGATATTTACATTACAATTCATTAATAGTAGCAAAATTACAGTTATGAAGTAGCAACAAAAATAATTTTATGGTTGGGGGTCACCACCACATGAGGAACTGTATTAAAGGGTCTTGGCATTAGAAAGGTTGAGAACCACTAAGTTAGAATATCTTTGGTGGTGTTATTGGGTGTTGAGGTATACATAGACACAGCCTTGAAAATAAAACTTTGAAGGCAGTTAACTGCACTGGAGTTCAATATCCACAATTGAACATGGTGATTTTTACTGAAACATAATTTTTCTACCTAAGATTACCCTCATTTTCAGAGACTGTATTAAGTACAGTTTTAGTTTGGCCTGATTATTTGCATAAATACAAGGAGAGCAATTGACAAAATTGATCACACAGGCTCTTTCAAATCTGCTTTGCTGGCATTTTCACAAGGGATCTTCAGATGGAGCTTTAGTGGGCAGTCAGCCCTTCCAGGCAGAGAAGACAAGTCACAGCTGCCATCAGGCTTTCCCTGGAATACCTGTAGGTTTGGGTCAAGTCCACAAGTCCTTGAGGTCCCCAAAAGTGTCTTGAGGTTTCCTACTTGTCATCTTTCAGGGAAGCTACCATTGTTCCTTACCTGGAAAGACTGCCATAAACCAGGTGAATAAGTGAGATATTAGCCATTTCTGCAAGTGGCTTTTGATTGGCTTTGATGAGCTTTGAGAGTCAATCTCAGTTTCTTAAGGCTTTCTGGTGACATCCAGAACCCAGGTGTATCTTCCTTAGACATGGCATTCCAATCAAAGTCTTGGTTAATAAGGCCACATAGTTTGAAAGTAGTCTTATTGGATTTGTGTAAAGAAATGTATTGCCATAATTCACTTATTACAAAATTGCCAAATTCTAGAGGGAAAAAGTAAGGAGAAAAAGCTAAGAGTAAGTAATTAGCATTCCCTAGATTGGCAAACACTTTGTAACTTTTAGAAACATAGGCTTCTTTACTGGCAAACACATTAACACTTTAAGACAGTGGTTGCCAACATTTCAGACTTCACAGACCACCAGTGGTTTGAGGACCACCAGTTGGCAACTGCTGTTTAAGAGACATACTTCCATGGAGGCAGGTATAAAGCAAAACTTACTGATTTAGCAACTCCTTGGTGAACTGAATTAAACTGATTGGCTTAGATAGCTTAGGCTTAGATAAGATCTATTTCTCAGAATTTGCACTCCAACAGATGGCTCAGATAAAGGTCCTTGGAGCCTGGCCTGCATGGCTTAGTGATTGAGCATTGACCTATGACCCAGGAGGTCACAGTTCGATTCCCGGTCAGGGAACATGCCCAGGTTGCAGGCTCAGTACTCAGTGTGGGGCCTGAAGGAGGCAGCCAATCAATGATTCTCTATCATCGTTGATGTTTCTATTTCCCTCTCCCTTTCTCTCTGAAATCAATAAACACACACACACACACACACACACACACACACACACACACTAGAGGCCTGGTGCATGAAATCTGTGCACGGGGAGGGGCGTGTCCCTCAGCCCAGCCTCCCAGCCTGCACCCTCCACAATCTGGGACCCTTCAAGGGATGTCTGACTGCCCATTTAGGCCTGATCCTACCAGCTGTCAGACATCCTTCTCCCAATCCAGGACTACTGGCTTCAAACTGCTCACCTGCCTGCCTCCCTGATTGCCCCTAACCACTTCTGCCTGCCAGCCTGTTCACACCCTAACTACTACCCTGCCAGCCTAATTGATGTCTAACTGCTCCTCTGCCAACCTGTTTTTCCCCAACTTCCCTCCTCTGCCAGCCTGGTCACCCCTAACTGCCCTCCCCTGCAGGCTTGATTGCCCCCAACTTCCCTCCTCTGCCAGCCTGGTCACCCCTAACTGCCCTCCCCTGCAGGCTTGATTGCCCCCAACTGCCCTCCCTTGCAGGCCTGGTCCCTCCCAACTGCCCTCCCCTGCTGGCCTAATGGCCCACAACTGCCCTCCCTTGCAGGCCAGGAACTTCCCAATGGCCCTCCCCTGCTGTTCATCTTGTGGTGGCCATCTTGTGTCCACATGGGGGCAGGATCTTTGACCACATGGGGGCAGCCCTCTTGTGTTGAAGTGATGGTCAATCTGCAAATTACTCTTTTATTAGATAAGATAGAGGCCTGGTACATGGGTGGGGATCAGCTGTTTGCCCTGAAGGGTGTCCTGGATCAGGGTGGGGATTCTCTTGGGGGTGGGGCGGCCAATGTGAGGGGCCTATGGTGGTTTGCAGGCCGGCCACGCCCCCCAGCGACCCAAGTGGAAGCCCTGGGATCTGGGATTAATTTATGTTCTACAATTGAAACTTTTAGCCTGGAGCGGAGCCAAGCCTTCTCCTCGCACCATGGCAACAACCATTTCTGTTTGAAACTTTGTAGCCTAGAGTAGAGGCCTAGGCTAGGGCTGCAGAAACTTGGCTTCCTCCATCGCCCCAGCAACCCTAGCCTCTCCAGCTCCATGGCTGCTGCCATTTCTGTTGGGATTATGTATCTTCTATAATTGAAACTTTATTGCATTGAGTGGAGGCCTAGGCTGGCAACAGCAAGCAGAAAGCTTGGCTTCCTCCATTGCCAGGGATACCCAAGCCTCCCTCCTGCTCTCAGTAGTGGCAGCCATCTTGGTTGGGGTTTATTTGCATAATTTGCTCCTGATTGGCTGGGGGCGTGGCTGTTGGTATGGCTTTATCGGAGGTACAGTCAATTTGCATATCACTCTTTTATTAGATGGGATATGTATTTTTTTAAAGAGTCCTTGGAGACCAGGGATTAGGATTTCAGAGACAAAAAGTCCCTTTTTTAAGAAACCCAGAATAAAATGTCTTGACAGAGTAGGCACTTTGGAGAAATGGAAATTGCATTATTACTTATGTCAGGGAGAAGAACCTAAAACAAATAACTTTCATCCTCTTTTATTCTCTTAAAAGAAGGAGGTCCAATAGCTGAGGGAAGCACGGGCACCATCTGTGCTCCATAGCTGCCTGTCATAGACCAGAATCTGAGGGGCATATGCCACCTTAGCCATCAGGGCATCCCATGGCTGTCCAACCTAAGCCACTGGGGAATTGACATTCACCCACAGTCCGAAATAGAGACCCTTCTCGAAACGGTTGTCCAAGCGGGGGACCTTTAACTCCACACAGAAGATTCTGAAGGCCTCAGACCTTAATGGAGGTCTCCATCCCTGTTTCTGTCTCAGGTAGAAAAAGTCTGGCCCTTTTAACTTGCCTCTAATAGTTAAGCTAGCACCCTGTTGCTGCCTCTTATATTTTTTACTAGAGGCCCAATGCATGAAACTAATGCACTTGAGGCAGGGGGCAGTGGGGGTGTTCCCTCAGCCTGACCTGCACCTTCTTGCAGTCCAGAACCCCTCACTCCTTACCACCTGCCTGCTAGCTGCCTCTTACCACTCAGCTCGCTGCTCCTTAGCACTGCCACGAAGGCAAGAGACACTCCCACCCCCACCCCCCCACTGTGCTCACCAACCGTGAGCCCAGACGCTCCCCACAGGGATGAAGACCTCCATTAAGGTCTGAGGCCTTCAGCTCCTGCATTGAGCATCTGCCCCCTGGTGGCCAGTGTGCATCATAGCAACCAGTCAATTTGCATATTAGGCTTTTATTATATAGGTTAGCCTTGGTCTCTTAAGAAGCTTGGAGCGGGGGTGGAGGGAGGAAATTAAAAAAAAGAACCTTGTTGGTGTGAGACTACTTCTCAATGAATGAACATTCCCTGTTAATCTGGCTGGATAGCACTTACTATCCGGGCCTTGGGTTCAAATTCTATTTCCAGTAAGTTTTGAAGATTAGGTAACAAAGACCTTTCATTCTTCTGTGCACATGTACATCTGAGGCCATTTCCTATTAGCTGTACCTGTGGGAGAAGTCTTGATGACAAGTAGCAGCATTTTGCGTGTATTAAAACATAGCAGTTGTGTTTGCAAAAGAAACATAGTATTAGTAACAAGCATTGAGCTAAAAATATTTGCGTAGTTCAGTCCCCTGGACTGTTTACAAAGTCTGCCCTAAGCAAGATGGTGCAGAACTCTCTGGCACAGCAACCTTGTGGCTCCAGCCCAGAGCAATGAGCAGAGAGAGTGGGGATGGGGCCCTGCAGCAGCTTTCTCAGTGTCCAGGCTTTCTGTGCTGCCCCCCACCTCCTCAGCACACAGCCACGGGATCTAAGGGGCACTTTGGATGTGTAACTCACAGGGGGCAGAGCCCAGGAGGCAGAACTCTGTGCCCAGGACGCCTCCTCAGCCGGTGTCCACTCTGTACTCCCCTCCTCCCAGCACAGTGCACCCACAAAATTCCAGCCTGCCATGACCAGTGCACAGTTACATCAGAGACAGAAGGTGCAAGCAAGGTAGAGTCTTGGGGTGCCCTTGGCTTGGGGCTATACTGGGCTATGGGTCACTCCTTAAGTCTTAAGTGCTGGCCCCACAGTAAATTCAAAGACAGCAGTGAGTGCATGGGGCTCCTCAGTTTTGCTTTGTCACCTTCTGCATATCGCCCTGGGGTGTCCCCACGCTGCAGTCTGAGTCACATAGGATGGGACCAGAGAGGAGATAAAGGACAAACCAAACCACAGAATGTAGGCAAAACTCAGAGGTGGGGGGAGACAGGTTTTGTAGCAGGGAAGGAGACTTTGGGCTCTAAGCACAAACTCCAGAGCAACATTCCGTCTGTATCCTTCCCCAGCATTTTCTGGAGCCTGAGGCGGCTTCTGTGCTGGGAACAGGGTGCCCACTTCTCCTGGATCTGTGTCTCAAGTAGCAGAAGCGACGTAGGGCAGAGAAAGGGGCACAAAAAAATCCAGACACTCCCCACTCTCCTCCCTCTCCCCCCTTCCTCCCCCATTCCCCTCACCCTCCAGCCCCCAACCCCTTTCGGCTTGTTTCCTCTGCAGTTCGGCCCTCTGAGTGCTGGTTTGGAGGCCACACCTGGGAGGGAGCAGAGAGGAGCGTCCTCCATGCTTTAATCCTTGTGTGGGGTCCCATCTGGTTTGCCGTTCTGTTATTGGGGGAATGAGGTGTCCCTTTCTCCACTGAGTGCTGGGGCTGCAGTCCTTACTGTCTTGAGAAAAAGAATTTTCTGAGACTCACACAGGAAGGTGAGTGATTTTCATTTGCGTGGAATTGCACCTCTGTGTCTTTAAAGGCCCATTCCCATCGTGCTGGGGTTTCAGTAGAGCTAAAAGCAAAGTCAGTGTCCAGAGTGTCTATGCCATGCTGCAGCCGGGTCCAGTGCAGCGTCAGGCTAGTTGCAGTCCATTAGTCCATTGTGCATGAGGTCCACATGGCCGTGGACCATGAGGGCGAATGTAGGGGAGCCAAGATAGAGCACCCCCTGCAACAAGAGTCCCAAGACAACCAAGAGCACAAAGGAAATCAAGAGAGCGAACTCCTTTGTTTAGGGCCATGGTCGGCAAACTGCGGCTCGCGAGCCATATACAGCTCTTTGGCCCCTTGAGTGTGGCTCTTCCACAAAATACCACGGCCTGGGTGAGTCTATTTTGAAGAAGTGGCGTTAGAAGAAGTTTAAGTTTAAAAAATTTGGCTCTCAAAAGAAATTTCAATCTTTGTACTGTTGATATTTGGCTCTGTTGACTAATGAGTTTGACGACCACTCACTGGCTTAGGGGATTATATATCTCAAATTTTGTGCCCTTGCACTGGCCACACACCTTTCCTAGCCAATGACCTGTTCCCAGGTGTGATTGACAGTCAGGTACCTTCCCTAGTCCCCCCTACTTTACTGGGCATATATCCATCTCCCCACATCCAGTCCCATCCCCCAGGGATCTGTGGGGAATAGGCCTGTGGCTCCTGAGGAGTGTAAAGCTTTAGCTTCCTGGTGAAGCTGCCCAAAAGCCATGCCTATAAAAATTGAACTCCCCTTAGTTGTTTCCTGTTATTCGTGACTAGTTTAATTGTATCAGGTGGAGGCCCAGGAAATTTCTAGATATGTGGCCTTGGGCAAGGCAGGCTGGGTCAGTGAGCTTTGGATAACAGCATAGACCTAAGTTTCAATTCTAGTTCTTCTTCTCACTTTGTGGAGATGCTTGGGAGAGTCCCAGCTCTGAGCTTCTGGTTCCTCATCTGTAACCAGCACCAATCATATCAACCTCATGGGCATGGGGCAAGGTTTAATGAGAAGAGACACAAACTACAATCACTTAGTAGATGTTTGAGGAAAAGGATGAAGCCGCTTCTTCACAAAGGCCTTAGAAGTAACAGGAAAATCTGTGACCAAACCAGAAGACAACCCAGGGAGGGCCAAGGTCAAATAATATAAAGAGGCAATGATAGGAGAGTGATAGCAATGTCTCATGTTCTGTGCTCAGGATCTTAGTCTATTCTCACAAAAAGCACATCAGGCAGGTACTACTATTTTCCTTAAATAGCCAGAACCAGATCTTAGACAGAGAAGGCTGGACTCAGGAAGCTGTGTCTTTAAGGCCTTCACCTCTCTCCTCTGGGGGCCTGCCTGCCTCCTGGAGCCCAGTCTGTGCTCAGTCTTCAGTGAAATCCTATATCCAGGCTAGATGAATAACTGCTCCCATCCTCCCTCCTTTCTGCCCATGGTGTTAGAAGGAGTATTGCCCTCATTCAAAAACATTTCTGGAACACCTACTATCTGCTGGTCATTTGAGATACAATAGTGAACAGAACAGAAAAGGAAAACTCTCTGTCCTTACAGAGCCAATATTATGGGGACTGGGAGAGGGAGAATGAACAAATGAACAAGTAAAAATATTAAACATCAATCACAGTTTTACTGGGATTGATTTATTCAAGATTAGTAAGGTACTCTTCTGTAGGGTCCTAAAATAATTTGGTTCTTGCATTATTTGTTATAATTAACACCACCTGTGTACCAGGCTAATGTTATGCTAGGAAATGAGATAAAAAGATGAATAACAGCCCTAGCCGGTTTGGCTCAGTAGATACAGTGTCAGCCTGTGGACTGAAGGGTCCCAGGTTTGATTCTGGTTGAGGGCACATGCAGGCTTGATCCCAGTAGGGGGCATGCAGGAGGCAGCCGATCAGTGATTCTCTCTCATCATTGATGTTTCTATCTCTCTCTCCCTCTCTGAAATCAATAAAAATATATTTTTTAAAAGATGAGTAACACCCGTGCTTTGGCTTTTGTGAAGTCCTATTATAGAAGGAAAAGTAGATATATTGATCATTTTAATACTTAGAGTTAAGGACTGTTTTTGGAAGAATTTTCCCCTCAAAGAGCAGATGAGGGAAGAACATGAAGAAGCTTGGAGAAGGCTTCTCAGAAAAGGTAACATTTGAGATTCTCCTTGAAAGATAAGGATGATTTCACTAGACAGAAATGTAGGGAAAGGTTCCTTGGAGATAGAGCAGACATAGAAGCAAAAATATGCACGTGTTTGGGAACAGAGTTCATTGCTATGTAGGTGAAACACAGGGTGAATGTAGGAAAGAAATGAGACTAGAAAGTATTGTAGGAATCCTGGATGCCATCCTATCTAATAAAAGAATAATATGCAGATTGACCATCACTCCAACACACAAGAGGGCTGCCCCCATGTGGTCAAAGATCCTGCCCCCATGTGGACACAAGTTGGCCATCACAAGATGGCCAGCAGGGGAGGGCAGTTGGGAGGGACCAGGCCTGCAAGGGAGGGCAGTTGGAGGTGATCAAGCCTGTAGGGGAGGGCAGTTAAGGGTGACCAGGCTGGCAGATGAAGGAAGTTGGGGGAAAACAGGCAGGCAGAGGAGCAGTTAGACATCAGTTAGGCTGGCAGGGTAGTGGTTAGGGGTGATCAGGCTGGCAGGCAGAAGTGGTTAGGGGCAATCAGGGAGGCAGGCAGGTGAGCAGTTTGGAGCCAGTGGTCCTGGATTGTGAGAAGGATGTCTGACTGCCTGATCCTGGATCGGGCCTAAACAGACAGTTGGACATCCCTCAAGGGGTCCCAGATGGGAGAGGATGCAGGCTGGGCTAAGGGACATTCCCCACCCCCCATGCATGAATTTCGTGCACCAGGCCTCTAGTCAAGTAAATAAAAAAGAGTCATAGGCGATCTCTGAGTAAGAGCATCATACAGTCACACATGTATTTTCTTTCACCTAGCTTCCTCTTTACTAATCTTCTCTTCAGCTGTGTCTAAACCGATGTTAAACCTAGTCTTAAGGTACTTAAAATGCTATTTCACATTTCATTTCTCAGATTTCCAGTTGGTTTTTTGTCAATTTCATTTCTTTGTAGAAATTTTCGATATTTTCTTGAACAGATGAATTAGATATTTCACAGTGTGTGAGTGATGACACCAACATATAGTTCCCTTGTATATCTATTTATATTGTCTGCCTTTTCTTTGTGTTTTCAGTCCTTGGGTCTTAGCCCTTCGTATGCTTGGCTGCCTTGGGGTCAGCTGTCCATCAGTGGCCACTTCCTGCTCAAAGAAATAGCCAAGTCTTTTCCTTGGCAGGGCACTGAAGGCAGGGTGGACATAGTGGACACCACGATTGATTGACTTAGTGGGGAAGTTCTGATGGAGAGGGCAGGATAGCAAGGAGGTTTCAGAAAGGAGATGTGGAAGCAGGTGGTGACAAAAGTGTGGACTCTCCAGCCTGCACACCCTCCATCAGGACTGCCTACTAGCTAGACAGTACCCATCACTTCCCACTCCACCCTGCCCTAGCTGGGAGCTCCCTCCTGGCTGTGTAAGCTGACCTATGAGTCTAATTCTACGAAGGCCAAGGAAACAGCACAAGCTAGTCATCTTAGATCTCTGTCTGGGCTTGGAGGGACTGGGTCTGAAATAGCCACAGAGAGCCTCATTATTAGATGTTTTGAGCTTACAAAGACACACACATTTCCATGCAAGGTTGACAATGAGGCCACCAAAGGGACAAGGCCATACAGGCCTCCACCCAGCAACTGAGACCAAGGCTTCAATTTCAAGTCAGATCCCCAGTGGAAGTGGTTTGACAGGCCTTGTCACACAGGTTCCAAAAAAAACCACCTCCACAGCCAAGAATCCCTCACTTCTGTCGCTGCTCTCCATCTTGCTGTTCTTATGCATTGGAGGCGGCTCAGAGGTGTCTGTGTTCAAGTGCAGGGTGAGCCGTCTCTGCCAAGAAGTTGTCCTTCCAATTGCTTCCCCAGCCCTTCACTTTCCCAAGTCTGACACTCCCCTTAACCCCCCATCACCACCCTCAGAACAAAGAGCCACCTCAGAGGCTGTGACTGCCAGACCTGGTCCCACTCCATCCCAACATGTTTAGCGGACGGCTCTCAGGGAGGCTTTAGCCTCACGCAGAGCGGTCACTGCCCGGGGTGGTCTGGCTGCCCCTGAGCTCCTCTGCTGGAGGCCTGGTCATCTGATCCAGGAGGAATGGATGATGTCAGGTACTGGTCTCCCAAAGGCTCAGGCGTTCCAGCCCTCATTATACCTAGGAGCCTCAAGGGGCCTCACAGGGGGTTCCTTTTGTTGGGTCTGAGATAAGTCCACTCTTGACTGGGAAGTATACAGAAGGTCTTGCATCATGGGCTCAGGGTTGAATCTGGCCAATTTCACAGCCGGCTCTGCTGCTCCTAGCTCTATGACCTTGGCAAGTGACTTATCCTGCATTTACTTTTTTTTTTCCTTTTTTTTTTTATTGTTTAAAGTGTTACATATGGTAGTACATATATCTCCTTTTTTCCCCATTGACCTTCCTCTAACCCCTGTCAAATGCCCTCATCCTGTATTTACTTCTTCATCTCTTCCTTCACTGTGTAAAGTGGAGACCGTTACCTCCCTCGTAGCCTTAGATCTGTATAAATGAATTAATACATGTAAGTTTCTCAGAACAGCGCCTGGGACCTAAGTAGTGGGCCATAAGCAATAGAAAGAGAGTGAATGGGGATTAGTGATTAATGAGTAAGTAGAGAGCTTCAGTTTGGGGAGATAAAGAAAACTCTGAAAATAAATGCTGACGATGCTTGCACAACAACGTGAACGTGTTGCATGCCACTGAACTGTACACCTAAAATGGTTAAAGTGGTAAAATTTATGTATATACGCCCGAGCTGGTTTCGCTCAGTGGATAGAGAGCATCAACCTGCGGATTGAAGGGTCCCGGGTTCAAGTCTAGTCAAGGGCACATGCCCAGGTTGTGGGCTTGATCCCCAGCAGAGGAGCAGCTGATCAATGATTCTCTCTCATCACTGATATTTTTATACCTCTCTCCCTCTCCCTTCCTCTCTGAAATCAATAAAAATATATTTTAAAAAATGTATGTATATACATGTCACTACAATTTTTTTATTTAAAGTTTTACATACAGTAGTACCTATATCTCCTTTTTCCCCATTGACCTTCCCCCAGCCTCCACTACAATTTTTTAAAAGTAACAATGTTTAACCTTGAGCATGTGACTTTCCAGTGTACCCTTGAAGATGATTTAAGTGCAGAAATCATCTGTGACTGAACGAGTTAATTTGTTGTGCAGAATGATTGACCAGAAATGAATGAACAGTCGGAGGTGGTCTATTGCAGTGGCTCTCTTTGATTTTAAAGTAGCTCATTCATTCATTCATTCACCCATTGGATAAATATTTACCAAGCTTCTGGTATGGGTTTAGTGTGTACTATGATAGATGAAAAACAAAGAAAAAAGGTCATCTCTCTACTTATGAAGCTTAAAATGCATGGTACAGGGGCGCAACGGAAAGTCATAATACAAAAAAGCAAATGAGCCCGTGAATGAGGATATAAAGTAGTGGACACATGATCTGAAGGAGGTGAGCAGGTGGAAGTGATGGAGGCCAAGTTCAGGGAGGCCTTTGCTCTGAGGGTCACAAGAAGCTCCTCTAGGCTGCAGATAAAACAAGGGAAGGACATTCTGGGCAAATGGAATAGTATATGTAAAGGCCAAGAGGCAGGACAGACCTTGACTCAAAGAAGACCAGTGGGACTGAAACAGAGAGATAAAGGGACAAAGGGAAGGAGATGACTTTGGAAAGATCAGCAGAGGTCAACCCCTGCAGGCCTTGTTGTTCCAAGTGCAGTGGGGAGCCCTGGGAGGTTTGAAGTTGACAAATCACATCAGATGTCCTGGGAAATACATCTGGACCCCAAATCACATGGTCCTGTAAGCTAGGGAACTCATCAGCTACCCCTCTCAGGCTGCCCATGATAAGAGAGCCAGCCCACCTTTGCTGCAAGTAATTTTCTTTCCTTCATTAATTAATTAGCTCAGTCAGGTAGTGCCTGCTCACCTGCAAGGCATTGTCTTAGACACAGGAATGCAGAGAGCCAGTCATACTAGACAAATCCCAAGGATCTTATGGCTAGTAGGAGAGACGTAATAAAAGGTAATGATATACTATGAAACTGAAGTTCTGTGTAGAATTATCAAACAGTAATGTTACGGAGGGTGCATGGGAAGGTAGGGAGGAAGAAGCCACATCAAATGAGACAGTCAGGATGGGCTTCTCAGAAAAGCTGATCTGTGAACAGAAGCAGGAATGAGAAGAAGCCTCTGGTGCTGTATAACTAAAGATACTCCCAGCAGAGGGAGGAGCAAGTGCAGAGGCAGCCATGTTTGGAGGCTCAGCTTGAAGTCCTTCCTGCTTAGCCACAGAGATGCATTTAATCTGGGCGAGGTCATCAGACTGGGGTTACAAAGCCTGGGCAGGAGCCCAGGTGACCATGATGGGTTGCCAAGCCCATGTCAGGGCTGGAAAGGGGAAGCAGTTTGCCAAGCTGAAGCAGTTTGCCAAGCATTGAACCCCCAACCCAAGGGTCCTCTACTCCCCTCTTCACCTGCTCCTGGCCCACAGACTGAACCCTGGAAGCATGTATTTCCAAGGTGTTCAAACGTTGGTTTTATTCAATATATGCACATTTTAACAAAATTAGATGAGGAGTCCGTTTTGGCCAATCAGGTTGGTTGGCAAAGACGGAAATGATGGGTGATACCCAGGAGGGCTGAACAGGCCTTGGCTTACAAGGAACTGAGATTCCCTCAAGTGATGGTGAGTTAATGAGAGGGAGAGGGCATGAGCTGTTCTGAGGACAGTTGCTCAGGAACCAGAGAAGGAGAACAAGAACATCAGGGACGTTGGAGAATCTTGAACACAGCACCATAACTCTGCTCTTTTCTCTGTCCCTTACAACCAGCGCTTTCTCTCCCTCATTACTTTGGCTGGTGCTTGGCTAACTGAACCCTTTGGTCCACTATAAATTCTTTCCTGTTTCCCAAAGCAAATCCCCAAAGAAGAAACCTTTTTGGCTCAGGTCATCTCTTCCTGCCAGGTGATCAGCCATCCTTTGCCCTGGTCCAGTCAACTATAGCCAAACCCTCCCTCCTGTGGGGGCTGTCATTAAAACCCAGGCTGACAGTTCTCAGGGTTTGTGGTGACTTCAGGGGGCCTACTTACTCATCCCAGTCTTCCCGGGACTTTCCAGGTTTTAAAACTAAAAGCCTCACATCCCAGGACCCTCCTCAGTTCTGGACAAGCTGGGACAGTTAGTCACTCTTCGGTCGTGAGTGGGATGGTTCCCTGTGGACTTCTGGAAGTACAGATAGAGTGACAAACATATCTGGCATGTCAGTAGTAGCCAGTGGATGGGGAAATCAACATTTCTATCCAGAGGGTGGGAGTGAAAATTGTTATGATCTTTTGGGGGCAAATCTGGCAATATGTGTGAGAAGTAAAAAAGAAAATAAGTATATTCTTTGACTTAGAAACACTTTGATAATTTATCAAAAAAATAAGCTCAGGCCTGACTGGTATGGCTCAGTGGTTGAACATCAGCCTATGAACCAGGCAGTCATGGTTTGATACCTGGTCAGGGCACATGCCTAGGTTGTGGGCTCAATCCCAGTGTGGGGCTTGCTGGAGACAACCAATCAATGATTCTCATCATAGATGTTTCTATCTCTCTCTCCCTCTCCCTTCCTCTCTGAAATCAATAAGAAACTTTTTTAAAATTTTTAATCAGCTCAGAATACAAATATTCATATGCAAAGCTATTGATGGGAGCATTATTTGTATAAGTAAAATAATGGAAGTAACCTAACTATCAATAGAGAATGAATGAAAGGAACCAGATGTAGCCAGTGAATACTTTGCAACCATTAAAAATAATGATATGGCTTTCTTTCTAAATATTAATATGGAACTTTTCCATGAAATATTCTTTTATGAAGGAGGTGATTAAATATTTATTATTACAAAAATAATCACATTTATGTAAAAAGGAGGGAAACTGCAGTGAAAAAACTTGTGGAAATCTCCAAGTGGTGAGATTACAAATGATATTCAACTTGAAACTGTCTTAATTTTCTGAATGTTTTGCAATGAGTAATTATTATTTCCATATTTGGATTTCCCCCCATTTTTTAAAAAACATAAAAAAAATCCTGGTCTAATAAACTGGATGAAATAGGGGTTTTATTCAGAAAGAATTTTTATTTTCCAATTTTGTTCTGACCCATTAATTTTAGAGCACATAGAGGTTTGATTCAGGTTTCAACTGGCCCACTGGGTTTGGTTTTGTTTAAAAACAAAAACAACGTTGATTGCATCTGAACTGCATTTATAGAAAATTAATATCGGGTTCTGGTTTAGAATTCATCCCATTGAGCAGTTGGTTCCTATTCTTGGCTCATGGTTTGAGGCAGTTCAAGCCGTTCCTCAGAATTCCCATAATAACCCTCAATAATTGGAAAGAAGGCAGAGAGGTTTGGGGCCTGAACTGTGTATAAAATTGCTGCCTCTCCGCCTGGAAGGGCCTGCAAGAGGCCATCTCCCCAGAGCCCAGAATGAAGCCACAGCTGGGACATTTCCAGAAGGCTGTGGGCCCTGACCACAGTGTGGTTGCAGCACGCTGCCCTGGCCTGGCCCCACTGTGACTCCTAACCTCTGCTGCTCCCACAGGACAGGAGCTGGGGGCTTCCGTCTTCCATGCTGAGCCTTCGCAAGGTCACCCACAGAACCTGCAGCGAGATGCCTGCATTGTGAGGGGTAGTTTGGCCAAGGCCAGGCCAGGAAATGGCTTAGTAGAGGATGGCGTGAGTGGTGACCAGAGCTCCTCACCTACAAAACATGCATCTTACTCTTTTTTAACGTTTTTTAAAATGTGTTTGTTTTTTTTAATTGGCCCCACGGGTGTGGCTCCATGGTTGAGTGTCAACCTATGAATGGGGGAGAGGGATCACAGTTTCATTCCCCTTCAGGGCACATGCCCAGGTTGCAGGCTCCATCCCCAGTGGGGAGTGTGCAGGAGGCAGCAAATCAATGGTTCTTTCTCATCATTGATGTTTCTATCTCTCTCTCCCTCTCCTTCCTCTCTAAAATCAATAAAAATATTAAATATATATGTTTTTTAAATTGATTTGAGAGAGAGAAAGGGAGAGGGCGAGAGAAAACATCGATCAGCTGCCTCCTACATGCCCCACATTGGGGTTGGAGCCCATGACCAGGAACCAAAGCGGTGCCCTCTTGGTAGGTAGGATGACTTAACTAAGTGAGCCACCCTGTTTTTTTAAAGGTGTGCTCCCTGGATGCATGGAGGACTCTTAGAAGGAGACATAAAGGTGAAGACAGGGAGTCTGGCATGAGGCAGGTGAGCTCCTGCCCCAGATAAGCTGCCTCTCAGCCACCAGGCTGGGTCCCCGGGGGCCCTGGTAGGAGCCTGCTCCTCGATGCTTTGCTAGGATGGCTTTGAGCTGCGTTCCCTGGAACCACCTTGTGGGTGGCTTGAGGAAGGGACTTCCACTGCACCTCAGTTTCCCTACTGGTTAACAAGCAGAGAGAAGCACTCCTCCTCCCGGGCTGGCCTGGATATTAAATGAAGTCATCTCTCTGAAATTGCCTACGACACAGCCTGCCTCCAGTGTGTCCCAGAGCAATGGCGGTGGACCTCCTGGGATGCAGCACACAGGGGCTGCCTAGCCCATGGATCGTTTGAAAACCATCATAACGCTGACTGAACCGGCCGGCTTTCTACGATCCCACACACCCACATCTTCAACAACATCCGTGATAACTACGCTTCGTTTATCATCTACGTTGACCATGCCAACTGCCCCCAGCCTAGACCCAACGTGCTCACCACAGACAGCACCCCATGAAAAAGACAGTCACTGCTGTAGGAGCAGATGTTGTGCATGATCATGTATAACGGGCTGGCCTTCATAGACGGTGAGAACGCACTTCTCAGGTGTGGATGTTACTCTGCTGTCTGGATGGGGAGCCCCAAGCAGATCATCTGCGGCTCTAAACTGCCGTTCTCAGCCGTGTTGCAGAGCCCGGGCTACTCCTGAATGTCTCACAGCCACATGCCCTCCTGGTTCTCACAGCGGCCAGATGTGAGGTAGGTGTGGTCATGCCCATTTGGCACATGCGGAGACAGAGGCTTCGGCAGGTGAAGTGACCGGCCCGGAGACACTGATGGAAAAATGAGACACCGTGTCTCCAAGCCCCTCCTCCCCAGCCCTTTGTGGGGTCCAGGGCTTCTCAGGAGGGAGAGGGCAGACCTGGCCGTCAGTGCTGGTGCTAATGCAGGGAGAGGAGATGGGGAAATGTTCCTGTTTCACAGCAGACACCCCCGACTCTCCCCCGCCCCTTGTTATCTCCTGTGGGCCTCATAGAAGCTTCAGGAGGCAGGAACCGTCATCCCAGTTCACAGGAAAGGACACCATTTCAGGGAGAGAGTTGACTTACCCCGAGGCAACTAAAATAAGGCAAGTGAGAGGCAGAGCCAAAAAAAGTGAACCCGGGCAATTCCAGGCTAACACCCTGCCTCCCTTTTATCACAGCGACCTGAGCAGAGGGAAGGCTTGACCGCATGGTGGACAGGAAGAGGGTGAAGTTTCTGAGCTCTGAATAGGGGGTGGTTGGGGAAAGGACTGGTGTGTCCCATGCTTTTCATAATCACTAGTGGTTCCTAGCTGAGGTCTGGGGGTGAATATGGCCTGGGCTTTTCCTGACTTGCACTAGCATGCGTCCCTGAGCTGTGCATGGCAAGTGCCCATGGCTCCTGGGGAGGTGAGGAAACATGTCCACATCTGCTCACTGATGCTAAGCTTGCCTCATTAGAAAGAGCCTCAGACTGGGAATATTCATTCATTCATTCATTCATTCAGTACTCATCGTGGCTTTTATCAGTTTACTAGAGGCCCAGTGCACAAAATTCGTGCATGGTAGGCAGCCCAGCCTGCACCCTCTCCAATCTGGGACACCTTGAGGGATGTCTAACTGCCCGTTTAGGCCCGGTCCTACCAGCAGTCAGACATCTTTCTCACAATCCAGGACTGCTGGCTCCAAACTGCTCACCTGCCTGCCTCCCTGATTGCCCCTATCCACTTCTGCCTGCCAGCCTGATCACCTCCTAACCACTACCCTGCCAGCCTAATTGATGTCTAACTGCTCCCTTGCCAGCTTATTTGCCCCCAACTTCCCTCTTCTGCTGGCCTGGTCACCCCTAACTGCCCTCCCCTGCAGGCTTGATCACCTCCAACTGCCCTCCCCTACTGGCCTACTGCCCCACAACTACCCTCCCTTGCAGGCCTGGAACCTCCCAACAGCCCTCCCCTGCTGGCCATCTTGTGGTGGCCATCTTGTGTCCACATGGGGGCAGGATCTTTGACCACATGGGGGCAGCCTCTTGTGTGTTGGAGTGATGGTCAATCTGCATACTACTCTTTTACTCGATAGGATAGAGGCCTGGTACATGGGTAGGGGTCAGCTGGTTTGCCCTGAAGGGTGTCCCAGATCAGGGTGGGTGTTCCTTTGGGGCATGGGGCATTCTGGGTGAGGAGCCTGTGGCGGTTTTCAGGCCAGCCACGCCCCCAGCGACCCAAGTAGAGGCCCTGGGATCTGGGATTAATTTATGTTCTACAATTGAAACTTTGTAGCCTGGAGTAGAGCCAAACCTTCTGCTCGCTCCTTGTGGCGACAGCCATTTCTGTTTGGGTTTATTTAAATTCTATAATTGAAACTTGGTGTCCTAGGGTGGAGGTCTAGGTGCTAGGGATGAAGAAGCTTGGCTTTCTCCATCGCCCGGGCAACCGTAGCCTCTGCTCTCTCCAGCTCCATGGCTGCCACCATTTCTGTTGGGATTTATGAATCTTTTATAATTGAAACTTTGTAGCATTGAGTGGAGGCCTAGGTCAGCAAGGGCAGGTGGAAAGCTTGGCTCCCTCCATTGCTGGGGAAACCCAAGCCTCCTCCTGTTCTCAGTGGCCACAGCCATCTTGGTTGGGGTTTATTTGCTCCTGATTGGCTGGTGGGCGTGGTTTGTGGGCATGGCTTGATCAGAGGTATGGTCAATTTGCATATTACTCTTTTATTAGATAGGATTATTGCTATCATTATTATTATTATTGAAGTAATACATGCTCATGTTAAAATTTCAAAAAGTGATGAATTGAGGACAGAAAAAGTCACAGAAGGTTATCTTAAAGGGAGAATGAGCATTCATATATGGGTGTGATGAGCTAGGGGGCAGCAGAAGGAAGATGGTCTCTTGGGGTAGTGAGGCAGAGTGGTCAGGAGAAGTGTCCAGCCCTCCAGGGAATGACAGGGGCCAGGGAAGAAGGTGAAGCACCCAAAAGGTGGAGTGAGTGATTTTAGATTACAGAAGAGAAGAGGGAGCAGGTCTGGGACAAGCTGCAGGGTTCTTCTGGAGAAGGGGCCAAAGAAAATAGAGGCAGCAGGGGCAGATGCGAATGATTGGTCAGAGGCCAAAGAGAGCCTCAGCTACAAAGAGCTGTAGGTCAATGCAATGAACACCAATTTGTTGCAGATTAATTCCTTCTCAGTCTCCCTCCTCAGATCCTCCATCTGGCCCTCAGTTGCCCTCTTTCTTCCCCTCCGTCTCTCTTTCTTCCTCCCTTTAACATTTCTTTCCACACAGATCTGCTGGTAATGAGTTATCTAAGCTTTTGTTGATGTGTAAAAGTCTTCATTTTGTCTTAAATTTTTAAAGATATTTTTGTTGTTTACAGTCATAATTCAACCATTTTCTGTTTCAGCCCCTTAAATATATTGTTCCATTCTCTCCAGACCTACATGGTTTCTGTCAAGAAGTCTGCTGTCATTCTAGTCTTTTTCATCTTGTATTAAGGTATCTTTTTTCCTATGGCTGCTTTTAAAATGTCCTCTTCTTTCACCAGTTTCCTTCAATTTGATTATAAGTTCCTCATTATGGTTTTCTTTATGTCTTTTCTACTTGAGATTTATTGAACTTCTTGAATGTAAAATTTTATCAAATTTAGAAAAATTTGTATGCTACTTAAAAAATTTTTGTACTCATTTCTTTTTCTGGGACTCTAATTACACATATGTTAGACTCCATGATATTGTCCATGGCCCACTGAAAATCTTTGTTTTCATTTTCTTTCTTGATTATATGGGTTAGATTTTATTATTATATTTTCGATTTCACTAATCTTTTATTCTGCAGTTATACTCTGCTGTTAATCCCATTTAATGCTTTTAGTTCATTTCAGATATTGTATTTTTCATATCTGTAAGTTTCATGTTTATCCTTTTTACATCTTCCATTTATTCATCATATTCCTGTTTTTCTTTATATCCTAGGATATATATAGTATAATAGCCTTTTCATAGTCTATGTCTACTAATTTAACCATCTCTATGATTTCCACATCTAATTGTATTGATTGATGTTTAGCTTGGTTATGGGGCATATTTTTCTATTCTTGAATATCTGGTAAATTTTTATTGGCTGCCAGATATTGTGAATATTATGTTGTTGAGTGCTGGATTTTGTTGTATTTCAGAGCGTTGGATTTTGTACTGGTGAGCAGTTAAGTAACTTGAGTCAGTTTTATCTTTTAGGAAGTTTCTTTTAAGCTTTTCTATGACATATCCAGATCAGTCTTTATTTGGAGAATTAATTTACCTTCATTACTAAGGTAATGAGGACTATTCATTACCTCTGAATTACCATGTTTCTCTGCTCTCACTGTTGGAAAAACAAATTATTCCCATCCTTCTGTGAGCTCTGAGAGTTATTTGCCTACTATTTTCCAGTGTTTTCCCCCAAAGTCTGGGAGTTTCCTCTCATGTGTGTTTAGATCAGTATTCAGTCAAAGACTTAAGAGGGCCCCTCTGAAAATCTGAGAATATTCTCTCTCTCTCTCTCTCTCTCTCTCTCTCTCTCTCTCTCTCTCTCTCTCTCTCTCTCTCTGCAGTTTCTGTCTCACCAGTGTTCTGCCCACAAATCCTAGCTGTCTCAGCATCATCTAACTTCACTCTCTGTCTCCTTAACTCAGTGAGAATGTCACTGTGCTGGAGCCTGGGAGGGGAACTAGCTCCAGTTGGGAAGCTGGGGCATTCATAGGGCCAGCCTTGTTTGCTTCTTTTCTCTCAGGGCCCACAGTTCTGTGCTACCTCTTGTCAGGTGTCTGAAAAACATTGTTCTCTATGCTTTTCCCAGTTTTCTATTTGTTTGTGGTGCTACAGCAATTCTCATAACAGTAAATCATCCATGGGTGGAATCCAAAGTCTCCATTGAGACTTTTTAAGCAGAAGAATGACCAAATCAAATGTATATTTTAAAAAATTTGTCTTATTATTCTGTAGAGAATGGCTTGGAAGCATTAGTGGATTCTAGATGGCCAATTCTGAGTCTGGTGAAGCAAGGGATTATGTTGACTTATATTCAGGGGAGTAGCAGTTCAGATGGGACACATTGAGACATATCTTAAATGATTTTTAATTTATAGGACTCCATGATTGATTGATTATGAGGAGTTGATGAGGGAGAAGTAGTTATCAAGGATGACTCTCATTTCTGGAATAAGCCACTGAGTAAATTTATAGTGTTATTTACTCTACCAGAACAGTGGAACTTTGGGGTGAAAGATCAAGAGTTCTGTTTGCAGAAGTTATGTTGCCTGTGGACATTCAAGCAGTGATGTTGTGTAGAATTCTGGTCTGGAGCCCAAAAGAGAGGTCTAGGCTGCAATTGCTTAGTATTGTGTAGTATTTAAAGCTACAGGGGGTTGGGGGCATGTGCAGGAGGCAACCAATCAATATGTTTCTCTCACATAAATATTTCTCTCTGTCTTTCCCTCTCTCTTCCACTCTCTCTAAAAAATCAATGGAAAAATATCCTTGTGTGAGGAATGAATTAATTAATGAATTAATGAATGAAAACAAAGCTATAGGGGATGGATGAGATATTTTTCACTCACTGGCTGAAAGCTTGAGTCATATGAGTATTTTATTTAATCTTCTTAAATTGTGATATTTTAGGGAGCAGGCTTAGTCTGTTTTCCTCTTTGTATCCCCCAAAGTGCTTGGCATACTGGTTGCACATGGTAGGTGGTTAGTTAGTGTAAGTGAGGTGGACAGTGATTGGTGAGGACTCCTTCTTTTGTGCTTCTGAGCTCACCATCACCTTCTAAAAAGTTGCCTGGAGTTTCATTGCTCCAATTGTTTTTCTAGTTGCAGGCAGACTTTTCAAATTAGCATGTTAGTCATCAGCAGAGGTCATGACTCTCTTGTTCACAATAGGTCTTGTGTCATATCAACTTGGGTCTCGTGTCCCATTGTGGAGCTGGAGCTGGGACCAGCTATGTAGGAGGCCACATTCCTTCCAGGGTAGCCACTGGCCAAGGCTTGGGCTACTTGGGGTAAATCTCTAAGATCCCCAGGACACTTATGGCTTCAGATTTTACACATTTCACTAAGCCTAAGATACCCATAGTCTCTACCTCTATGAGCAATCCCTAAGTTAACCCTGAAAGTTGCCAAAAGAAGTATGAGCCAAACCTGTCTTAAAAGCTGCAGCTTTTGAAAGCCTGAAAATTTAGAAGCCTTGTATAAAATTTCAGGCAGAAAATTCCAGTTGTTAGAAAGAGTTTTATTCTGGGGATCAGAGGATCTGAGTTCTAGGCCTGAGATGTATTGTACCATGTTGAGAACGTAACTTACCATCTCTGGTTCCAGTTTCCCATCTGAAATTGAGAAGATTGGACTAGGTGACCTCTAGGTGCCCTCCTATTTCTGACATTCAGAAGAATCCTGTCTGCTGAGTTGTATGAGTCATGGCCCTGCCTTGAGGTGCTTAAAATCTTAGAATGGAATTGATGGATGGATTGTCCCTCTGATATTCCACTAAGATATCCAATTTCCTGCAAAAGTGCTTATATAGAAATCTGGAGAGGCCCTGTTGATGAAAAACAAAAATCCCATTTGGGTTTCACCAATGAAATAGCTCTTAGAATCTTAGAACTTTAGTCTGAAATGAATTTTAGATATAGTTTTAGTCAATCCTCATCTTTTGAAGATGAAGTAATAGGGTCCCCAAAGGGAATGTGACATGTCTAAGTTCTCACAGTGAGTCCATGCTTGAACCTAACCTCCCCCCACACACACACACACACAGCACCCTCAGTCCCACAAATCTGTTTCTCCACCACCGCCTTCCTTTTGGCACTGCCTCTCGTCTCTGCAGTAGAACATTCCTGTACAGAGGGGATTAAGAGAGTAGGGGTGGGATGCTAAATCTCCCTGCCCATTGGCAGTAGCCTATCTCCCAAGCTGAGCCCAACAGGCCTTAGTTCAGGGAAGCCAGCAGCCCACGGGCATCTCTGGGTTGTCAGAACCAACTTCAGTCCACAAGCGAGGGGCTGTCCACACACCGCTCTCTGACGGGTAAAGCTCCCAACAAGTGCTCTGTGGTGGGGACACTGCTGAGTTTGGGTGTTGTCCTGGAGCCTTTCTGGGCTAACTCTGTAAAGGTTTGTGCCCTGCCAAGCTTTGTGGAACCATTGGAGACCCTGAGCCAAGATTAGTGTGAAGCTAGGCCAAGTTTCAGAGTGTCCAGTGCCAAGGTTCAGTGTCTGGTTCAACAGAAGAAGTAAGAGATCCATATGCTTCTTCTAGTTGACTTCTTATTGGCTTTCTGACCTTGGATCTAGATGACCTGTTGGGGTCTCATGCCCTTGTTTGGGTAAAACAGAGACAATGTCACCTTGCCATCCTAGAACACATTATCTACTTTCTCTCATCTTTCATCACTGAGTATGTGGAGAAGTCTAATGTCCCATATCTTTCTCACATACAGAGAGGATAAATATTTACTCTCTGTAGTTAGCTCTCAGTTATGCAGGAAATGGTGGTATTAACGATATGTATGTTCTAAAATTCCTCCAATAACAATGAGTATTTCCAAAGCCATTACTAACTGGTTAAACTGGTCCAGGAGCTTTTCTAGGTACTAAGAAGAAATAATAATGCATCATCATTTCCCTCGAGAGGCTTTCTAATGAGAGGAAGAAAAACAAACCAGGATTATTATTATTTATAAACCACTGACTTTGAAGGAGTGTGGGTCCCCAAAACAGAAGGATTTTGCCAAGTGCTTGGTTCTGAAATAGCTGGGACAAGGTGGAATTGTTCTATGGAAGAAAGAGTGAGAGTTTTTAGAGAGGAGATGAATGGACAGGGAACATCAAGTAGAATAGAGTAGCTAAAAGCTTGATCATTGGAATCCTGCTCTGCCATTTACTGGCTGTATGACTGTGGACTAATTATTTAAGCAATTTGGGCTCCAGTTTTTTAGTCTATAAGATTGAGATAATCATATCTATCCTGCCGAGTTGAACTGAGGATGAACTGAGTTCAACCTTGGACATGAAAGAGATGTAAGCTGGCAGAATAATGTCCTGTGTTAAGTATGAGGAAAGGAGAACCCCTAGTTAGCATATCAACCTCAGGAACAAAGGAGAGAAGTCATATTAAATGGAAATTCATGAAATTATGTGATTTCAAGCTCCCTTCAGACTTTTCCTTGGAGTCTTCAGTGAAATCTACCATGAAAGCAGAGTGTTATGTACTGGAGAGCTTGAGGCCAAAACGGGGTATATCAGTTATCTGTTGCCATGATAATAGTGTGTAACAAAAAAAACCCAGACCTCAAGATGCAATAGTAATTGTTTATTGCTTATGAACCTGGGGTCAGCTAGAGTTGGCCAAGAGGTTCTTCTGTCCTTAACTGGTCTTATGCATATGTCTGTGGCCAGCTAGGTAGGGGCTGATTAAGGATAGCCTTAACCCCACTTCACCTGCCTCTCTTGCCCCAGGAGGCTAGTTCAGGCATGGTCTCATGGCAGAATTATGAGAACTCAAGCAGAAATGTGCCAGTGCTTGTTCAGAGGTCTCTGTTTGCTTTAAGCCCCTTGACATCCCATCGGCCAGAGTAAGTCAGATGACTGAACTCAGAATCAAGAGGTGGAAAATGTCCTTTCTTAATGAACAGTGACTGCTAGCATTCCAGGTGGTAGCTGTTTCATCAGCCTGGGGATTACTTGGAGCAGCGTCCTCACCTCACCCTCGGTGGACATGTGTCACGAGCAAGAAATAAGCCTTTGTTTTAAGATATGAGACTTTGTGGTTTTGTTACCACAGTAAACCTAGCTAACCTAGCCTGTTATTACTGCTATAACCATTTTATATTGATTGCTTATAATGTGCCAGGGACTATGTTAAGAACTTTATGTACCTCTGAAGTTTATTCATTCAGCAAATACTGAATGTCTCTTTCATGTCTGAGGTTGAACTCAGTTCATCCTCAGTTCAACCCAGCAGGATAGATATGATTATCTCAATCTTATAAGCTAAGAAACTGGAAACCCAAATTGCTTAAATAATCAGTCCATGGTCATACAGCCAGTAAATGGCAGAGCAGGATTCCAATGATCAAGCTCTTAGCTACTCTATTCTACTTATTTTTCTACTGGTACCCCTTCCTGAGGATTGTCCACTTTAGAAAAGTAAGTTGCCATAGTATTTGAATATAGTGGGTCATTTAAAGCATGAAAGAGCCTTTTCCTTGGTCAGGCTCCCTCTCCGAGCCCACCCTAGTCCTTGACTTTTAATACCACCTGGAGTGGTAGTGCACCTGGCACCCTCACCAGTGAGTTATATTTCCCCAGACAGAAATTTTCTTTCCCGATTGTCGGTCTGATAGCCAAGCTGCAAGGAGACACATTGTTAAATGTTGGCTTGCCAGCAAGAAGCCTGCTAAGCCATGAGCAAGGCTCTAACCACATCTCATCCAGGGAGGGTTGAATCAATGCAGGAACACAGGAGACACACGCCTTGAACCAAACTATGATGGGAAGGGGAATTGGAAAGGAAAGAATGGAGCAGCCTCTTACCTTTCTCCTGAAGAGGGGAAGGAGACAGAGGATTGAAAGATTAAGTTGAGAATGGGAAGGCGTGAGAACACTTTTTATCTGCTCAGGACAGGAATTCATTCATTCTTGCACCCAAGAAGGATTTATTGAGCATCTACTCTGTGTCAGCCATCAATGCTGAGTTCAAGGAAATACTAAAAAGTAAAATTATGGCCCTATTTAGAAGAGATCACAGGCTAGGAGGGGAGACAGTATTGTAAACAAGTTAAAAGGATGTTTATTGTACTCCCTTTTCTGAAGCTCACTGAAAACAACACAGACAAAAAAATGAAAATAGTAAAGAAAATTCCATCCTCAATAAAACTAGGAAATTGTTATAGTGCTGAAGTGATTAACTGTTACCAGAGTTCTGTCTTGTCTCTCCATACATTAGAGAGGAGTGGGGAGGGAATCGCTGCCCAGACAAGAGCCAGATTTCCCAGCCTCCTCATTGCATTTTGTTGAGTCATGTGACTAGTTCTTGTAGTTGGATTGTGAACAGAAGTGATCTGTATCACTCCTGGGCCAAGATGGGTATACCTTCTCCCCTTCCTCTCGCTAGGAATGGAGGCCTCCAAGACCCCACTAAGTAGAAAGAGCCCAGACCCCTGAATTACCATGTGGCAGGATGTCCATTAACCAGGGACATCTGCACTGGACTCTCATGCAAGTGAGAAATTAACCTTTGTCGCACTAAACCCGTGGTTGGCAAACCGTGCCTCATGAGCCACATGCGGCTCTTTGGCCCCTTGAGTGTGGCTCTTCCACAAAATACCACGGCCTGGTCGAGTCTTTTTTGCCTGTCTGCGTTCCTCTTTGCTCTCGCTGCAGACCAGCTTTTCTATTGTTTTGGCTTTTCTGGGCCAAGGGCCAAAACGGGCCCCTTCAGCTCTCGAGTAACATCACGTCCCTCATGATGCCCGGTGAAGTGAGAGTCATGTCCCTGCTCTACAGGAGAGCAGCTCCCTGAGACTCAGAGCACTTCAGTCACCCGGCCGGCACCGGCCATGCAGTGGCTGAGTTGGGATTCCAACCAGGTCAGTCTGGCTCTAATGCCCAGAGGCCATTCACTTCCTATAGCCAACAAGAATGCCTTCCTCAGCCCTAACCGGATAGAGCGTTGGCCTGCGGACTGAAAGGTCCCAGGTTTGATTTCGGGTAAGGGCATGAACCTTGGTTGCGGGCACATCCCCAGCAGGAGGTGTGCAGGGGGGTATGCAGGAGGCAGCTGATCGATGTTTCTCTCTCATCGATGTTTCTAACTCTCTATCCCTCTCCCTTCCTCTCTCTTAAAAAAAAAAAAATCAATAAAATATATTTTTAAAAAAGAATGCCTTCCCCATTCCGTAGCCTGGACTTTTCAGCTGCCATTCTTAGCAGAGGCCCACCCTTGCCTAGCCCTTCTCTACAAACTGCTCCCACCACCACCATTTAATTAATTAATTTAATTAATTAGTGCCTATTATTTGCTGGGTGTTCCCACCACTAACCCTAGAGGAGATATTAGTATTCCCATTTTACAGTTAAGGAAATCAAGGCATGGGGGATTAAGCAGTTGCCCAAGGCCGCAGTTCTAACCTAAGGATGAGTAAGGATTTAAAGCTGGCTTTGCTCACTCATGAGTCGCTGCCTGAGGCTGCCCCTCAGGAGACTCCTGCCCAGGTGGCTGAGCACAGCCTCCGGCCAGTCACAGGACCAGGAACACAGCAGGCTAGAGGTCAAGGGACTCTTGCATGACCCTTCCCTGCAGAGAGCAAATTGGGAAAGGAGGCTGGCCAGACGGGCCCCCGGCAGGCGTTTGGCAGAAATGAGGGCCGTGTGGGACCTGGGTCGGTCGGAGTGCTGCCTGAGGCCAGGTACAAAGATATTCTGCAAACACGGGTACAGAGATAACATATGGCTGCCTCCCAGCCTTGTGACTTAGGAGTTGTCCAGACTCCTATCAGAAATCTCATCACTAAGAGGGACTGAAAGCAGGTCATTACCCTCAAGCAGCAGACAGTGAGGGTCAAGAGTTTTCAGGCCACCGGAGCTAGCAAAGGGGAAACATTTCTCTCTCCCTGGACACTCAGCAAGTAGCATTCCCCTAGGCCTGTGGTCGGGAAACTGCAGCTCACAAGCCACATATGGCTCTTTGTCCCCTTGAGTGTGGCTCTTCCACAAAATACCACGGCCTGGGCGAGTCTATTTTGAAGAAGTGGCGTTAGAAGTTTAAGTTTTAAAAACTTGGCTCTCAAAAGATGACTCGTTGGGGTTAACACTTGGTAGACATAGAGAGAGCATGTCAAACAAGTGGGATGGTATGGACAGAGTCCTTTGGAGGAGAGGACAGCGGCAGGTTAGAGGAATTGAGGGGAAGGAGAGAGGTAAAGGATGGGTTACCGAGGGTCTTGTACATTTGGGAAGCCAGGAAAGGCTTTAAGCAGAGAAGTGCGGAGATCAGAGAGCAGTTAGGACACTGTTGCAGTGGGCCCAGGAGAGACAGGAGCTGGGGGTGGGAAGAGGGCTTCGGTAGGAGCAATGGAAAGGGGGAGGAGCAGGATGGATGCAATACAGATTTAGGAGGTAGACTTCCTGGTCACCGTGTTTGATCAGTGCCCAGGATAAGGCCCAGCCTGGGCCCCAAGCAGGGTGCTGGTGTCAGTTCTCTGAGATGGCAAAGCTGAGGGATGGTGGGGAAAATCCCAGGGGAGTAGTGGTGTGGCAAAAGCAGTGCCAGTCCGAGAACCAGCAGCCCTTGGCTCCAGTGCTGGCTGTGCTGCTAGTTAGTGTGCGACGCTGGACCAGTCACCTTACAGCAGCAAGATCAAAGGAAGCCCTTGGACTAGATTACCCGCAATGGTCCTTCCAGCTCTACAGTCTCGTGGTTTGGAGCAGGCAACTCAGATGGGTTCCTTAGGGGCTGTATTCAGGCCACACGGAGTTTAATCATTGGTGCATTCCCATCACAATGAAGATTTCTGGCTTGTCTTGAAAGAAAAAAATCGTCACCACTGGATCTGTCAGATCCCCACGTGGTGACAGTCAGCTGGAGATCAGTAGCCACTGCCACTTCAGAGAGCACAGGCCCTGCCTCTCACCCCTATCCCAAGCCCCCCAGTTCCCTCCCACTCCTGCTGCCCTTCCTAGCCTTGTGCCTGGGACAACCCTTTTTCTAAATAAAGGTAGAGGGTAGCTCAGATCCTCAGCTACTTCTTAAACTTATTCAACAAAACTTATTCGCTGAATTATTTTCTTATTAAAAAGGAAGTCGTTTTTAAAAACGGGAGGAAATGAAAATAAAAACCTCTCTATGATTCCAAGAGAAAATCATTCTTCAATTTGGGTCTACTTCCTGCTAGCCTTGTTTTATGAAATTGGGGTTATCCTGTCTAGAACATTTATTTATAAAGCCTTGTTCATTAATATCACAATGGGATCATTCTCCCATATTATGAAAGATTCTTAGAAACAAGATGCTTAGTATATAATGTGCTGGATAATTTAGGTAGTTATTTCACTGTTATTTCTTATATTTGTAAATGCATTGCCACTGTGATTATTTCTTACAACGACTTAGAAGTGGGATGGGGTAGGGGTCAAGGGGAAGAGTGTATTTTTAAGGCCTTTCAAACGTATTGTCAAATTGCCCTTCAGAAAATGTGTTCCTGTTTTCATCATTCATCATCCATCCCATCTTGCCAATACTGGATGTTAGCACTTTAGAAAACTTTCTTAAAGGAGCTTCTGGATAGAAAGGGGGGGCTCCAGAGGAGGCTTCTGTCAGTCATTGCAGACTCAGCCTTGTTTTATAGAACACTGGAGCCCTGTGGTTGCAGATTTCTTCTGGGAAGGACCAGATAGTAAACAGATGCCCTGGGTTTAGTGTTAGGTTTCTACTTGCAGGGCCATAAAGTCTCTGTCGAAACCTCTGGTCTTTGTTGTTGTCCTGAGAAAGCAGCTGTTGGCAATGTGTAAGCGAGGGGGTTGGCCGCGTTCCAACAGGATTGTATATACAGAAACAGCCTGCAGCTCAGAGAAACCAAGTAACTTGTTCCCAGTTGCACAGCCAATAATTGGGAAAGCTAGGGGTTTGAACCCAGATTTCAGCTCCTAATGTAGAACTCTCTCTACTGCATGATGAACCCTTTCTCACAAATGGGTAGCAATGTGAGTTAAATAAATAGCAATAACTGACAAAACTGCCCAGGGAGTTTTTCCAAATGCAGAGTCTGTCCAAGAACTCTGAGTTTGAGGGAAGGATTACAATTCAAATAAACAAAAGTGCATTGGGAAGTGCCTTGTGCCGCAGAGTTAGTCTTAATGGTGACAGTTGAGGTTGCTCTTTCAGAAAAGACCTTGGTGGTGGTGGAAGACAGTAGAAGACAGTTGACTTTATAAACTGCATCCATCATTCAGGAGGGCTCAATAACCAAAGGGCCTGAGGGTTCCCTCTGTGCTATCTTTCCTTGCTCATGTGCTTCTAACCATGAGGGAAATGTGCAAAGAATTATTATGGGTTCAGTTGTTGTTTCCCCAAAAAGACATGTTGAAGTCCTAACCACCAGTACCTCAGAATATGACCTTATTTGGACATGGGGTAATTGCCAATGTAATCCATTAAGATGAGGTCATAGGGGAGTAGGGTGGGTCCCTAATCCAAATGACTATGTCATCATAAGAAAATGGCCTTGTGAAAACAGAGGCAGGGAGAATGTCATGTGATGATGAAGGCAGAGGTCGGAGTGATGTGGCTGAAAGCTAAGGGGCACCCAAGATTGCTGCCAAACTCCCAAAAGTTGTGAGAGGCAAGGAAAAATCCCCCATAGGTTTTAAAGGAGATGTGACCCCGACAATACTTAGTTTCCAGAATTCTAGCCTCCAGAACTGTGAGACAAAAAATGTCTGTTTCGTTAAGCCACCCCATCTGTTGCAGCAGCACTAGAAAACTAATGGGGACATCTGAGGCAAAGTGGTATAAGAGAGGGTGACCAGAGAAAAAGTGTGGCCTCGGGAGCCTTGAGAAGAGGGGCTTCCCAGAAGGAGGGGCTGGTTGGCCTGCTCACCTGCCCCAGGAATGTGGAAGGTAGGAGGCAATAAAGATGGAGAACATGCATGGATCACATCTATTGCACCATCCTCACCCCCACGGAGGCATAGCAGGACCACAGTATTGATGGGCCAGCAAGTACTCCACTGGCCCCAACTGAGACAGTTACCTGTTCATCACCACTTGCTATGAGTCATCATTCAGGGATTTTATTGGTTCAATTTCTTGCTCTTCTGCAACTCCCCTTACCTGTGCTTGTCTGCTCTTATATGGTTGACTATCTTTGGAGGATAGATCCTAATATATACATTTTCATGGACTTGCTTGGTGCTGCCAGAAAGAATGCCAACAGCTGCCTGGCTTCAGGTGCCCAGTGCAAGTGTCCGTTCCTAACAGACTCCATTTATTACCCCCTGCCCTCGAGGCACCTCTGAAGGGCATATTTACTAAATGATAACATGAGAGGACCACAAGGGAGACCCACCTGCTCATCACCAGGAGGTTTCATTACATGCCTCCAGAAGGCATGTGCCCACCTGCAGCCCAGGTGTCTACAGTACTGGAGAAATGGCTCCATCCAGAACAAACCCTGAATAATCAGAAAGTGGGATATAAGAACACTCACTTGTTTCTATTCAAAGCCTTGTTTACATTCAAGGATGTCAAACTACTCAAACAACTTAACGTCAGTCTAAGTATCAGGGCTTATAAGGATCAGACATCATCTAAAGGGATAATGAATGTGAAAGCTTGGCACCCTCTAGGTGCTCAGTAAGGATACTTCCCTTTTACCTGTCTTCCAAAGCCTTCTACCCTAGAGGGCAAATGTGTCACCCATACCTCCTGCCATGCTGGTCTCCCTGTTTCCTTCCTTGCCCGTTCCCATAGCCAATTTATTCTCAACAGAGCAGCCAGAGGCTTCTTTCAAAATATAAATCAGCGTGTGTCACTCCATGTTCAGGGTCCTCCAGAGGTCCTCCATCTCACTCATGACAAAAGCCAAAGTCCTATAAGGCTCTACACCTGAGTTTCTCACTTTCAATGCAATTTGATATTTAGAGCTGGATAATTCTTTTGGTGGGGGACACGGCGGGTGGGGGAGCTGTACTATGTATGCACTGCAGCATCTTTGGTCTTTATTCACTAGATGCCAGTAGCATCCCCATCCAAGTTGTAACAACCAAAAATGTCTCCAGACATTGCCAAATATTCCCTGGGGTAAAAGTCACCCCTGGTTGAGAACCACTGCCCTATACCATCCCAACCCTACCTCATCTCCTATTCCCTCTCCGCCCTCATCCCACCAAGCTACATTAGCCTTTTTGCCATTCCTTGATCCCGCCAGGTGAGTTTGCACTAGAGCCCTTGCACAGGCTGGCTATCAGCTTAAGTGCTCTTTTCCCAGACTCTCTTCAATCCTACATGACTTACTCTCTTACCTCTTTTAAGTCTTTGCTTAAACATCACTTACTGTCTCAGTGTGGCTCCTTGAAAACTGTATTTCTAAGTGCATTTATTACCCCCTGTCCTCAGGACCTTCACTCTCCTATTTTTTACATACTCCTTATTACTTTCTAGTACATTATAACTTTTTTATTCTGCTTATCATTTCGGTGTACCTCCCTCTGCTAAAAAATACAGACTCACTGAAGGCAGTGGCTTTCATTGACTACATCCACTAATGTATCCTGAGTAGTGAGAACAGTTCCTGGCCCATAGGAGGCGTTTGATAAATAGTTGTTGAATAAAGTGATGTGTCATGGAGAATAGTGCATGGAGTCAGCTGCTATGACAATCTAATGCAATGAAAAAAGCATAGTCTCTCCAGTCAGGTAGAGCTGAATTCCAGTCTTGCCCTGGTCACACACTAACTGAGTAACCAGCTAGTAACCAACTTGTCTCTCCAAGTCTCATATGGCTGTCCGTGACTGTTGGAAAGATTAGAGGTTGTGTAGGTGAGAGCATTTAGGACAAAGCCAGACCTTTAGTAAGTGCTCATCATTTCTAAGCACATTATAACAAAAATGGTAAGTGAAATATGAGGACATTGTGCCAAGTCCTATGGGATGAGCAGAATTTTATATGAGAAGATGTGTAGAGAAGAGGAGGAAGCACACTTTACTGAGCTTTACAACTTTCTTCTGGAAATAGAAGGAATTGCTTTGCCCAGCTTACATTTCTGGAACTGGCATATTTTATATTAGTGCTGCCTAAATATATGAAAGAAACCTCAAGAGAGAGAGAAATGAATTTGGCAAACCTTTGATTCTTGGCTTTAAATGTTGATTTTTTAACTATGCCATGAGCATAAGAAAGAGTATAAAGAAAGGAGGTGGACTTGTAGCTTGGCCACTGAAACTTAAAACTCTGCACAAATAGGAAAATCTGAATCTAAAAGGAGGAAACACATCTGGCAAGTTGAGAAAAGTGGATTGCCTTCTGCAACAGGGAATCAACCTAGACCTAAGGATGCTTTACCAACCAGGTAAACCAGTTGGCCAGTCTGTGCAAGCAATGCTAACAGAGCTCCCAGCTAGGTTTCTTCTCTTTCAACAAGGTATATTAAATAGAAGGACACACTAAGTTAGGTACCAGCACAGGTGGTGGGGGACATAGAAAAAAGCAGAGCCTCTGTCCTCAAGCAGTTTCCTATCTGGTGGGCCAAACAAGGAAGCAATAAACTACAATCACCTAGAATTAAACAGTTAAAGAATTCACTCAGAGGCCAAGTGGGAGTGTAACTGGATGGGATGTGGACCTGGAGGGGGTCTGCGTCAGGCCAGCCAGTAGTGTATGGGTTCTTGCCTTCGTGCCAGAAAGATTTCACAAAATGAGTTCAGGTCATTTTGAAAGTATGTTTATTAAAGCTGTAGACAGTGAAATAAAGGAAGGGCTTAAGGTAGAAGAAGCAACAGGAGAGATCCTAGGTGGGGCTGTTTTGGCCCTCTGGAAACATTAAAGGAAAGAAGTAAGCTGAGACAGGGCTTCTGTTAGCTCACTGGAAAGTTACAGAAAAGGAGGCCTTGGACACAGGTTCGGGGGTAAGCCTGGGACGAGCTGCCACTGCCCACTGTGCCTTTGGTTGCAAGTCTTATAGGGACTCTTAGAGTTTTAGAGAAAGAGACAAGGTACAGGCATGCTCTAGTTAGAATGAGCTGTGGGTCCTTTGTCTTGAAGCTTTTTATCTTTCTTTGTCCAGAGGGAATGCTAGGGGAGAACTTAGGGAAGGGTCTTAACAGAATATTCATTAGCTTTCTAATTGTGTCCTTCAATAATGTTGATTCATTAAAATGTGCTTATATAGGGGTCAGGTTTGTTTTATTTATATCTATATCTATATCATCTATATCTATATCTATATCTATATCTATATCTATATATTTCAGAGTGGAAGAGAGAGAGATAGAAACATCAATGATGAGAGAAAACCACTGATTGTCTGCTTTCTGTATGCCTCACACTAGGGATCAAGCTCGCAGTCCAGGCATGTGCCCTGACTGGGAATCGAACCGTGACCTCCTGGTTCACAGGTCAACGCTCAATCACTGAGCCACGTATGCAGGGCTATTTTTAAAGAATGTTTTTGAAGAGAGACTGGGGACCAAGGCCATTCTGACCCAAGAAGCTCTGGAATATGTAAACCATTTGCTCCTCAATGTCCTTGGTTAGGGAAGATAAGACCTTGTGACTCATTAGCTGGCTGTAAATTCCTCAAATAGTTTGGCCTTGTTTAATTATTTTGTGTCAGTTTCCCTTATTCCACTTGTTTTATTTTTAAAGAACACCACAGGAATTTCCCTAGCTTCTTACTGTCCTGCCTCAGGAGCACAGGGAAAGGAGTGGATAATTCTTCCATAAAGAATTACAGATGATGTACAAAGAAGGCTGCGTTTGAACGGGGGCCACAGAAAAACAGAGAAATCATCTGAGTATTTGTCTAGGATGGGAGATCTGACTGAGGAACCACTGGGAGCTGTGGTTTAGATGTAAGTAATCCTAACACCAACCTGTCTGAAGGACCCTTTAGACATAGTGATTGAGAATCAAATGTACATTAATTCAATTGCAGAATATTCATTGAACCCCTATTATGTATAGGCATTGAGGTGCTGAGGATAAAATGACACATAAGACAGGCTAGGTCCCTGCCTTCATGGTGCCTGAGAAAGATGGAAACAAATAAACAAGATCATTTTGGAAAGCAATCAGCACCGAGAAAATTACTCTAAAGGTTTAGTTACCCTCCCAAGTTCACCAAGTAGGTAGCACACTCCATCTGGTAGGACAGGGTAAGGGGTGGGGCAAGAGGCTTGGAGCATTCAGAAATTTTCCTCCTCATGGCAACAGAGGAATAAAGAAGAAACACTCTTTGTCCCTCCTCCTGAAAGACTACATGGGACCCCCTAAGGTGGTAGAGAGCATTCAGAATGCCCACTAGTGTAGGCAATATTCAGGTTTCAGATAAAGAAGTCAACCACAAGGACCAAGGAGGACAGGCCTGCGAGAGAGAAAAGAAAGCAGGACAGCGACCAGTTGTACAAGTGCAGAAGTGGGAGCATTTGTACAGGAGGGTGTGGTGAGGCCAGCAGGAGGGCGTGGTGATGCCAACAGGAGGGCATGGTGATGCAAACAGGAGGGCGTGGTGATGCCAACAGGAGGGCATGGTGATGCAAGCAGGAGGGCATGGTGATGCAAGCAGGAGGGCGTGGTGATGCAAGCAGGAGGGCGGGGTGATGCAAGCAGGAGGGCGTGGTGATGCCAGCAGGAGGGCGTGGTGATGCCAGCAGGAGGGAGTGGTGATGCAAGCAGGCGGGCGTGGTGATGCCAGCAGGAAGACGTGGTAATGTAAGCAGGAGGGCGGGGTGATGTAAGCAGGAGGGCGGGGTGATGTAAGCAGGAGCCAGGCGGCAGAGTGGTGGACATAGAGCTGTGGGAGCTCAGTTTTGGCTGGGCTCATTGTTAAAGGACCTTGCCTGGATGTGATCTGACACCCTGTATTTTTAGGGAGTTGGGAATAAATAGGGAAGGTCTAGAGAGAGGAAGGGATTCTGAGAACCTCCAGTGAGTCTGTGCTTGTTGGACTGGGCCACCAAGTCTGGGCTTCCCTGACATTTCTCCTACCTCACCACCTCTGTCTTCCATTCTAGACCCACATTCAGTTCGGAGCCCTTCTGTGTGACTGTGACCATTGCCACCCCAAATCCCTGCTGAAACCCAGCCTCTCATCTCCCCAGCTCAGGCCAGTGCCAGAAAATGGGTATCCAATTGACAAACCAAACCCTCACTCCGACCACACCCACATTTCAGCCCCTGGCACCTCCTGCTTCCCTCAGGAGGGCTCCACTTCATTGAGACACTCCAGCAGAACCAAGATGGTAGTGGTCCCCCAAACGGTATCCACATCACCTTGACTCTGACCATGCTGTGCCTTCTATAGGGCATGCCCTTCCTGCATTCACATCAATGTGTACAAGTGTGTGTGTGTGTGTGTGTGTGTGTGTGTGCGCGCGCGCGCGCGCGCGCGCGTGTGTGTGTGTGTGCGTGCGTGCGCGCGATGTCATTTTGATATGGCTCGAATCCATTCTTTTGAATGGTTTCAAAATATTCTTTGGTGTGCTTGAATCGCTGTTTATTCTGCCATCCTCCCAGCAAAGAGGCCCCCTGTCTTCAATGAACCCTGGTGCATAAGCATCCGAGAACTTAGGTTTTACACGCCAGTGTATTTGGGAGGCTTTTCTTCCCCAGGCATCCTCCCACTCGCTTTTCAAAATCAGCTCACATCTCTGCTTCTGAAAAACGCCATCTCTTATTACCCAGAGCACATCTCTCCCTTCTTTGTCCCCTCGTCCTTGCAGCTCTGCTGTGGCATTTCCAGGGGACATTGAAATTCCTCATAAAAGCTCCATGAGGGCTGGGACAGTGGCTTTCACCTCTCAATCCCCTGAGTCGAGCCCAGTGCCTGCCACAAGGTGTGTGTCCAGTGAATTCTTGTTGAATTAAATTTGCCAAGAATTTGGGCTTTTGAAACCAGATTGGCTGGAGTTCAAGTCGTCGTGGTTCTGTCATTTACCAGCTGGGTCCCTCAGCTCCGTGTTCTCATCTGTGTAAAGGGGGAGAATGATCCCCAACCATGTGAGGTCATGGGCAGGATGGAATGAGATCACGCAGCACACGGCCTGGCACGTGCTGAAGAATGAATGCTGTTGTATTGGAGAATGGACGCTATTGTGAGTGGTGTGTGCACAGGGCCCTTTCCTTACACCTCCAGGCTCCCCAGGTAGGGAAACTCCCCAGAACAAGCTGGCATTTCCCTGAAAAATGCCCAGATAAACCTTGCAGGTGCCAAGCTGTCTGGGAGCAGTCGCCTTTACCCAGCTCACTCTAAATTCTGGAGCCCTTCCCAGGCAAAGATGGCTGGCTTCCATTCCCCATGACATACTTGATGGACAAGCGTTGTGGACATCACCTGAAACTTCTCTCCAGGCCGACACATGGTGCTGTGACAGTGGAAGGCTTGATGAGGGGCGGCAATCAATATTGCTTTGGATAAGGATGCACTGGGGATGGGGGGCAGTGGTTGAAGAGGGGTCCTCAGGGGAGATCTTGGGCTGGTATCAGGTATGGATCCAGGTGGGGCATTTTCTTGTTCCTTCCCTTTTCTCTCCACCAGGCCTTCCTCAGAGTCCATTCTGGGAGTTTGAGAGTGTCCTGGACCACTGGACAGGGACTGACCACACAGTGGCATTTGGATAAGGGCTAATAAGTGTCATGGGGGCACATATATCCTCCTGCTGGACACTCCACCCATGGTCCTGGTAGGATATAGCCATCTCAGGACACCTGAGCCACGACTCAGCTTCTGGTCACTCATGGGGCTCCTGGGATGGAGGTGGCAATCTGGCCTCCTCACTTCGCCCCTGTCTGTGATCTCGCCTCCCCCCCCTCACCACCAGTGCAGGGAGGTTTTCATGGAGTCTGCAGAACACAAGCAGACAAGTGAATCTGTCAGCGTTCACTCAGCTTAGCCAACCCTTTGCTTAATGCTCGTAAATGTGGCACCTTCGATCCCAAGCTCCATGGTAACCACCTTCCCCACAGCAGTGACTCACCTCTGTACAGGATGCCTCAGGCACCGGAGAAGGAACTCAGTGCTGGGTCCAGGGTGGGGTGCAGAGTTGCACAAAGCACACTGTTCATAACACCTCCAGTGTCAGCCCAGCACCCAGACACCAGCCATCCTCCCAGCTGTCCAGCCAGAGTCACCCTCGTCTCAGCTGCCAGACCGAGGCTGCCGACAACAGCCACAGTGGCCACCCCGTGACCTTTGCAGGGCCCATGGCAGGACCTGCCCCCTCTGCACCCCCACCCTCACCCCACCCCAGTGGGACGCTCAGAGTCTACCATGGTTTTGGAAAAGGTGGTTGCATTAAGTGAGGTTTCTCAGCATTTTGTCAGGAATGGAAACTCTATGCAAAGGCCTGGGATTGGATGATACAGAAACTAAATGAGCAGACATTCTCTCCTCGAAATGCCCAGGCTGGTGATTGGTAAACTGTGGCTCACGAGCCACATGTAGCTCTTTGGCCCCTTGAGTGTGGCTCTTCCACAAAATAACACGGCCTGGGCAAGTCTATTTTCAAGAAATGGTGTTAGAAGAAGTTTAAGTTGGCTCTCAAAAGAAATTTTAATCATTGTACTGTTGATATTTGGCTCTGTTGACTCATTAATGAGTTTGCTGACCACTGGCCCAGGTGGTCAGGGCCAGAGTGCTGTTCTCCAGCCCATTTGGACTCGGACCAGCCATGAGGCCTCCTGGGACATCACATGGTTTCCTCCGTTTCAGCCATATTTTTGTGTCTGGCCTGAGATGATGGGAGCGTGAAACAGGGAGAAATGACCTTAGAGTCATAGACACCTATGTTCACAGGAGGATCTGCTCTGCGGGTCACGTGACAACTATGTGCACTGGTTCCAGGTACCTATTAAGGTCTTAGTCAAAACTAGATAGTGATGCTGATGATGACAATGAAACAGTTGTTATTGCTGTTATCTGTGTGTTTACTTATTATCTAGGATGTGCGCTTTATATGTTCACATCTACATACAATGCCATCAGCCTTTTCCCCCCATCCTGGCTCTTCCCACCATGCAGTCACCCTGGGGTGGCAGGGATTTGTATGGCATGTCCATGACATCTTGGAGGAGCCCATTCATCCTGTTCCATTAATGGGAAGACAAATCTCCTGCTCCTGTATCTGCAGCCTCCGTCATTTTTTTTTTCATTCTACAAATTTTTTGTTTGAGTTTTCTGTGTGCCAGGCATCATTCTAGAAACTTGGGTACAAGAGGGAGCAACACGAAGTCTCTACACTCATAGCATGAACACTCTGGTGGGGGAGACAGACGATAAATACCCAAACCATATGCCAGTCTTTCTCAGAGCCACTCTCCTTATTGGAACATCCCACACCTGTCTCCTTTGCACCCTGACCCCAACCCCAACCGCATTCCCCAGGGACAGATGGACTACACAATTGGATTCATCAAAGCTATAATCTCACAGTTTGGAAATCTCAGTCCCTCCTAAATCAGAAACCTGACATCACCTTGGACTCCCCTCTGTCTACCCATTACTCCCACATCCCACCTTCCCCTCATCCAGTGGCCTTCCAGCCTTTCACCTCATCCCCTTCAAGGTCAGCATCCTCAGAGTAGCTACCGCAAGCCTTCCAGAGCTCTCATCCCATCATGCCTCTCTTTAGCTTGGTCCTCCCTTTGCTCCCGGGAGAAAGTCCAAACTCCTTGGCATCATCCGCCATAACCGGGCCCCGGCTCACTTCTCTGGTGTCATCTCATCTCTTCCCCTGCGACATCTACTTGCATGTGGTAAACTCCTCAGCCATTCTGAACTCCTGGAACTCACCATCTTCCTCTCTCCCCTAAGCCTTTGCATCAGCAATTCCTTCTGTATAGAACACCCCCCACCCCCTTTCATCTAACTAAACCCAACTCATTCCTGAACTCTCAACTTAAACATTGCTTGGTCCAGGCAGCCTCTCTGGTTCCCCAAGTCCTGGGGTGGACCCCCTGCCGGGAGTGCCATAGCACCCTCATTCCATCATGATGCCATTTCCTATTTACCTGTTGGCTCATCCACCTTCCCTACCAGACAGAGCTCCTTGAGGTCAGAGGACATCCCTTGTGTATTGTGCCTGGAACACGGAAGACAGACTCAGCCACTTCATCCATGTACAATGGCAAAAAAAAAAAAGCCAGTGCTTTATGTCAAGGCTCACAGTGGGGAGGGTCCTGTGTGGCCAGGATGAATGGGTACCCTCCACTCCTATTCTTGGATCCTTTTCAGGACCTGGCTCCTCCCTCTCTTATTCCAACACAGCATCCTATGTATAGTGACATCCCCTCTTCACTGTCCCCCATCAGCTATCCATTGAGCAGCCCCCTCCCCAAAGCATGACCACCACCACCCATTTGCCAAAGAACACCCCACCCACCCTCAAGCCTAAGAAACTTTGTTTTTCTAAACCTATTCCACTTCCCTGGAGGAAGAAGAAAGGTTTTTTGTTTTGTTTTTTATATCACTCAGAGGAGAACCCCATTACAGGCTCTCCATGGATACACATTTACTACCACCCTCCCCCGCCACACACACACACACACACAATTATATACCATCTGGAGCCTGTGAAAGGGGAATGGGCCCCAACTTAGTCAAGTACAAGCCCTGATAAAAACAGCCAGCCACTTTTCTCTGCCCACACCAATGTCCATGGCCAACCCACCTGTGGCCTGATGGGACGGGAGTCTCTCCACAAAGCTCTCCTCCTCTGGCTATTTCCATGTTATATAGAATTCCCAGGGAGGGGCCTAGATCTGGCTCCTTGATCCAGGCCAAAGGGTTCCCCAGGCCCCACCCAGTTTCTCAATGTGGGAACAACCCAGCTGGCCGCCTCCCTGGCTCACAGGCCACAAAGAGAAAGAAAGGGCTGTTGAGAGTGGCTTGAGTTCCCACGCAGGAAAGTGCCAGCTCAAGACAGCATGGCTTTGTGCTTGGGAGAATCTGTCTTCTCACCAGACAGAGGAGACCCGAGTCCTGTGGAGGGATCAGGGGAAAAAGCAAAGGATGCTCAGCTGGCCCTGCCACAAACTGGAAACACACACCTGCCCTTGGGAGAAGACTCCCACCCAGAATGTAACCCTGAGTCATAGCCTTGACTGGTGGCAGCCGTACATACAACTACAGATGAGTAGGTTTGTATCCATGAAAGAAGGGGAGAATGGATATTAGAAAGCAGTGGGCCCACCATTATTATCGTTTTTACTTTTAACCTTTCTGCCATCATTCTAGTGAGTACTCTCACTGGTTCCCCTCACAGCTCCTTCTTCCCCTGCTGCCTTCTTTATGCAGCCCTAGTGTTTATGACTCCAAACTTGAGGTTTGCAGAGCCGGGGAGAGTAGAATGAACCTCATTTGGAGGTTGGGGCCAAATAGATCTGTTAGAGAATTCTGGAAGCAACCCCATGGCTCAGTTTGTCTCTTCCCCAAAAAGTTTTGGCCCTAACTGAAGCTGGCTCGCGAGGGATGACAAGCTGATCGTGTGAATGACTGGGTTCCCACTCACAGTTCTCCCTCTTCCATTTTATTAGAACAAGATCTTCTGACAGGGCCTTCATACGGGCAGGTCTGATGTCTTCATCATTCATGTATTTATTAGACACATAGTTTGGGAAGCAGGATGGTGGTTAAAAGAACTAACCCTAGAGTCCAAGAACTTCATTTCAAATCCCAGATCTACAAACCTGGGGAAATGACTTAATCTGTCTATGACTCAGTTTCCTTATCTGTAAAATATAGATTTATATACCTGCCTTATAGAATTTTTGAGAAAGTATATCAAGTATTCCAGATGGGGTATATAATAGTAAGAGCTCAATAAATGCCAACTATTGGTATTAAGTGCCTGGTATGTTCCAGGACTAAGAGTGTGGGAAATACAAGGGTGAGTCCTCACAGTGATGTGGTTCCTAGAAGCACAGGGTGCCACAAGCTCGGCCCCTATCAAACCAGGCGGGGTGATCTCCAGCAGCATCTGAACACCGAGGCCTTGCATGGAGCAGGCAGCAAGATCCTGGAGGGCAGAGAGACAATGTGAAGCCCAAAATCATGCTTCCTCTTTCCTTACCTGCCCTCATTTCCTAATAGGCTCATCTAAAGCGTTTTTGTGTTCTCTGTTTGGGTGTTCCTGATTCCGTACTCACTCTATCCCTTTACATCAGTTCTGCAGGGACTTGCTACTTCCTGGAAAGCACTAGCAGCTTCCAATAGGTACAAAAACATGGAAGGAAGGAAGGAAGGAAGGAAGGAAGGAAGGAAGGAAGGAAGGAAAGAAGGGGAAAGGAAGGAAGGAAGGGAGGGAGGGAGGGAGGGAGGGAGGGAGGGAGGGAGGGAGGGAGGGGAAGGAAAGGAAAGAAGGAAGGAAGGAAGGAAGGAAGGAAGGAAGGAAGGAAGGAAGGAAGGAAGGAAAGAAGGGAGGGAAGGGAGGGAAGGAAGGAAGGAAGGAAGGAAGGAAAGAAGGGAGGGAAGGGAGGGAAGGAAGGAAGGAAAGAAGGGAGGGAAGGGAGGGAAGGAAGGAAGGGAGGGAGGGAGGGAGGGAGGGAGGGAGGGAGGGAGGAAGGAATAAAGGAAGGAAGGAAGGGGAAGGAAAGGAAGGAAGGAAGGAAGGAAGGAAGGAAGGAAGGGGAAGGGAAGGAAGGAAGGGGAAGGGAAGGAAGGAAGGAAGGGGAAGGGAAGGAAGGAAGGAAGGAAGGAAGGAAGGAAGGAAGGAAAGAAGGGAGGGAAGGGAGGGAAGGAAGGAAGGAAAGAAGGGAGGGAAGGGAGGGAAGGAAGGAAGGAAGGGAGGGAGGGAGGGAGGGAGGGAGGAAGGAATAAAGGAAGGAAGGAAGGGGAAGGAAAGGAAGGAAGGAAGGAAGGGGAAGGGAAGGAAGGAAGGGGAAGGGAAGGAAGGAAGGAAGGGGAAGGGAAGGAAGGAAGGAAGGAAGGAAGGAAGGAAGGGAAGAAGGAAGGAAAGAAGGAAGGAAGGAAAGAAGGAAGGAAGGAAGGGAAGGAAGGGAGGGAAGGAAGGAAGGGAAGGGAGGGATGGAAGGGATGGAAGGAAGGGAGGGAGGGAGGGAGGGAGGGAAGAAGGGAAGGAGGGAAGGAAGGGAGGGAGGAAGGAGGGAAGAGAGAGAAGGGAGGGAAGGAAGGAAGGGAGGAAGGAAGGAAGGAAGGGAGGAAGGAAGGAAGGAAGGAAGGAAGGAAGGAAGGAAGGGAGGGAGGGAGGGAGGGAGAGAGGAATTGTATGTTCTCATGTGATTTAGTTCTAAAGAATGAAAATAAGACAAAAAAGATGCATATGGTGAAAACTACCCTTAAAAACCCCTAGTAACACTTATAAAAGATGCTCTTTGTGGAGAAGGATACAAAAAGGACAAAGATACTAAGGCAAGAGAATCCTGGGGAGCTAGAGGACTAGCAGGGAAGCCACGCAGCTGGAACAGAGTGAGCAAGCAAGAGGGACAAGTGAAAGTTGAGGTCCAAGAGACCCCAGGACTGGATGCTACAGGCTCTGCAAGATTTGGGCTGCTTTTCAGAGTCATGTAAGAAACCAGTGGGATGTTTTGAGCAGTGGGATGACATAGTCTGACATACGGTTTAAGATCATTCTGGCTCAAGGGGAGATGAGAGCCAAAGTGGGGAGACCAGTCCAGCGGGTACGGGAATAACCCAGGTGAGTGGTGCCAGTGACTTGGACCACAGCGAGGCAGAGACAGTGGTGGGGAAGGGTTGGGTTCTGGGTATATTTGGAAGGCAGATCCTTTAGGATTTGGCCTTGGATTGAACGTGAAGAGGGAAACATGAGGAGGAGTCAGGAAAACTCTAAGGTTTGACCAGAGCAACTAGAGGGATCAAGCCACCATTAATTGGGCGGGGAGCAGTTGGGGGTTATTCAAGGGCTCAGATTTGGATATTAAATGTGTGGTTCCTATTACATATCAGAGTGCAGATGTAAAGCAGTCAGTCTGGTATGTTAGAAGGAATCAAAGAGAGGTCAGGGTAGAAATATAGCTGAGTCATCAGCATGTCGGTGGTGTTAAATCATTAGACTAGACGAGATCGCTGAAGGAATGATCATGGACAGACAAAGAGAAGCGGTTGGAGACCTTAAGCCTGGGACACCTTGGTGTTACAAAGTCAGGAAGGGTGAAGACACCTGCTGTGGAGACTAAGGGAGGTGAACATGGGCAGCCAAGAGGACCAAGTGTTGGAAGGAAGAGCGAGTGTTTAAACACTGCTGCTAAGTCCAGAAAGATGAGGACTAACACTGACCATTTGGCTTAACCCTGAACAGGATTTATTGCTCTTCCCTGAGTACAGGTCAAGCCTCTCTGGCCTTGGGTGACAACCACAGCACTTTGTATGTCATTCCCCTTTTCTTATTGGATGGCATCACTTGCAAAGGAGGATCTTATTTCCAAGCCATAAGGTGGGATTTTTGACAGGGAAAAAAAAAAAGAGCACATATTATGTGTGGATCATTAGACCAAGAAGGAATGGGGGCAGGCAACCTGGGCTTCAGTGCTGGCTTATCCACTGTGTCCAGGGTGACCTTGAGATCCCTCTCGTTCTCAGCTTCTTCACATGCAATTGGTGGGCAGTGTGAGCAGGGGAGGCTTGGCCAAGGGACCACAGAGATACTTTTCACATCCACTCCTCGAGTTGAAAACTCAAACACATTTTCTCCTCTCAGTCTTGGCCAGCTACGTAATTTACAGGATCCCTTGTTCAAAATGTGCTATTACAGATACTACATTTTCAAGCTTCTTTCTTTCTTCCAAGATCTCTCTCACAATTTGTCGCTGTGTCTTGTATGTTCTGTTCAATGTCATTTTCAGTACAAAAAGTAAATAAGTAAAAGGTATAATCATCGGAATCCATTTACTTTTATATTGTGCAGTGCCAACTTTAAATGCAAGTATAATGGCATTTGGCTCACATGCAGAGTCAAAAAATTACACAGTTCCACCACCGGAGTGGAAATGCAGCGTAAGACTAGCTCAACTGTCATGTTTCATTTCTTGACATGCATGCTTTCCACCAACGTTCTCCCCTTTTGACTTAGGACTTGCCTGTGGATTTGGATGTGGGTGTGAAGATGAGTTTGACTTATTGATGAGTCAGAAGACTGGAACAAGGAACTAGAAGTTGCCTTATCTTTCCCTTTTCTTCTGTGTTACCACTTTCAGCACAAGTTGTTAGCTAATAAGAAAGGCTAGTAAGGAAGTTTTCCTGGTTGTTTGGTTTTCTTAGTAGTAGAACACCATTGCCTTCCTTCTACATTTGAAGCAGGTTCTGGTTCAAACAGAAAGCATGGCCCCTCAGGGCTGCCAGCGGCCCCTGCTGACTCAACCGCAGACATAACACACTTACCTTGTACTCACTGTGAGTCTTACTGAACTCCCATGTGGCACAGCAGTGCTAGAGCCCTAGTAGGGCGTCAAGGAGGCCATATGATAATGGGATGGTGAGGAACAGCGGTGAGCGTGCAAATTGCATGTAGCTCCTTTGCTCACGTATATGCCCCATTTCCCATCAATCATCACTTACAAAACACGAGTTCAAGGGTGAAGCTATTAAAATTTTCAAGACAGCAACAGGCCGAGAATAAAATCAAGCCTGGAGCTCTTCTGAGTGTGGGACCTGTACAAATGCCCCAGTCACATCCTTAGAAAGGCGACCCTACCATTGTCTCCCTCTGTAAATACCATCATGGCACTGGTCATGCTACCCCAGAAGGCTAGGTTTTCCTTTGTATGACTTCCCCATTAGACTGTGGGGCTTCTTGCTCAGTACCAGTGTAGGATACATAGTAGGTTCTCCTTAAATGTTGTGGGATGAATAACACTACAATGGGCTAATGCCTAGCCCATGGCCATTAGTGGATTTTTTTTTTTCATGACCGTTCCCACCATCTCTCATGTTATTCATTCACTGAGTATCTTCAATGTGCCTCCAAGAAGGATATAGTCTGGAGTGAGGTAAGCACTGAAACAGAAAATTCATTCGTCCGTTCATGTAAGTCAGTACCCAGCATGGTGCCAGTACATAGGAGATGACCCATGAATATTTTTTTCTGGATAAAACACAAGTCTAATGGAGAAGCAGATAATTTGGCATTGAAAATGGAGTACAGTGCATTGTATTATAGAAACTCATTGAAGTTGCCAGGAAGGACAACCAAGAAAGGGCAACTAACCTCAGAGGACGTGTCTCCTTAGAGGATCATGTGCCCTGAAGAGAAAGGCCTTCTAAGCAGAGCTGACAACACAATGAAGGGTATGAAAATAGCAAGCTTGTGGCTGCAGGTACTTGTATGTAGTCAGAGCAGAGTGTGATGGGAAAAACAGTGAGAGATTAGGCTGGAGAGGTAGTTAGTTTAGGCCTCAGTGTAATAAATATGATGGCCAGGGTACAAAATGTTCTATGAGAACAAAAGAAGGAGCTTCTAACTTCTTATAAGGGCAATGACTATTGGACTCAGTCTAAAGGGAGGGTAGGGCCGAAACTGGTTTGGCGCAGTGGATAGAGTGTCGGCCTGCAGACTGAAAAGTCCCAGGTTCGATTCCGGTCAAGGGCATGTACCTTGGTTGTGGGCACATCCCCAGTAGGGATGTGCAAGAGGCAGCTGATTGATGTTTCTCTCTCACCGATGTTTCTGACTGTCTATCCCTTTCCATTCCTCTCTGTAAAAAATAAATAAAATATATATTTAAAATAATAATAAAATAAAGGGGGGTGGGCGTTTGTCTCAGAGAAGGGTATAAAGAACATCCTACACCAGGACAATGGCCTAGAGCTATGAAAGGGCCTGTTGTCTTGAAGAAATGCTAAGAATTCAGTGTGGCTCAAGTGGGAAGGTGCTGAGATGCATCATAAAAATAACAGCTAAACATTTATTGAGCATTTCCAGTGCGCCAGGCATTGTGAGAATGCTATTATATTAACTCATTTCCTCTTAATGACGATCTTATGAAGTGGGTATTTTTATTATCCCCATTTTACAGATGAGGAAATAGGAAGTTTAGGTAACTTGGCCAAGGCCCCATCGCTAGTTAAGTGGTGTATCTGGGAGTCAAGCCCAGCTCTGTGAGAGTCCAAAGTACAGACTTTCAAACACTATACTGGTCACATCACTGCTTGCCAATAAAATTGTCCCAAGACCTGTGGAGAAAATTGTGAGTTTGGAACACCCAAAGGAGCTGAGAAGGCAGCTGTAGATACATATCTATAGCTCAGAAAATATATAGGGCTATAGATAAGTTCTCCGAATTATCAGCTGATTGGTAGCTGCTAGAGCCATGAACTTGGATAGGAGTGAGAAGGGAAGGGGGCCTAGAACAGAGCTCTGTGGGACTCAGACATTTGAGAATGGGGTTGGGGAAAGCGAAGGATTCTGAAAAAGAGAAACTTGAGAGGTAGGAAGGGAAAACAGAGTGCTGCTTCCCAGAAGCCAGTGGGCACCAATGTCACACACCACAGAGCAGCCAATCAAATGAGGCCTGCATCAAGAACTGTAGATTTTGCAAATGATTTCAAGTGACCTTGTGCAGGCCTGCTTCCTGAGACTGGTAGGTAAGGAGAAAGGGATAATGGATAGATTTATAATAGAACTTAGTCGACTTCTCATTTTTCACTATTCATGAAAAAAAAAATCATCCTTTATCAAACGACATGGCCTGATTTGGGGTACAGGAAAATGCCATGGCTGCACCAAGACTCAAGCTGTAACTCCACTGTGGGATATTTGCAAACCACTCACTTCCCTTCTTGGGCCTCAGTTTCCTCATTTATAAATGAAGATATTGGAAGAGGCATACTCTACCTTTTCTCCCAGACCCACGATTCTATGGGTCCGCCATTCCAGATGTTCTTTGGGGATGTTGGTGTTGCTGGGAAGGTGACCGGGACTTGGGCCTGGCAGTGAAGGAGAGGGCCTGCTTTAACCATCGCCATTCCCCCTGTGGCCTGTTCCCTGTCTGTCTTGGGTCTTGTTTTCTCCCCAGTCCTCAAGGCGGCGGCTGCAGCCAATGATGAGAAACACATGTTTCCAGGCAGTCCTGGCGTTGCACAATGCCTCCAAGGAGAGGGCAAAAAAGAAAGCAAGCAAAAAGAGAAAGGAAGGAAAGAAAAGGGCTTTGGTATTCTCAGCCTCCACAGACAATTCCCCCATTGATGTGCTGTGAGTCACGGCAGGCCGCCAGGCCATGGCGGTTTATGAATCACTTCCTCCAAGAGGGGCTCTCCACTTGTTCCCTGGGCTGGAACGCCAGGAGGTTGGTGAGCCTCCGACTGCTTTCCTCTCTGCCAGGTTCTAGCAGCAGAGGTGGAGGTGCCAGGTGGCAGGGTGGGGGGACCTGAATGAGAGGTAGCAGAGAAGCAGGTTGAACCTGCTTGTTCCAACTGGCAGACCCCTTTCCAACGCTAAAACCCATGCCTCCCTCCCTGGTTAGGGAAGGGAAGCAAAAACCCAGATCAAAGGGTTTTCTTCAATGGGCACCAGTTTTTGCCAAATCTGGATTTTCCACCTTTCCTACCTTAATTCTCTGGTTGATGTGGACAAGGCCGGCATCTTTGGGGCAGAGGGAGATGTCAAGTTGGTGTTGGTCATTCCTGCAATGACTCTCAAGAGGGTGTCTTGGGCTGCAGCTCTCAGTCCCAATCTTGCCATTTCCATCTTTGAGCACGAGAATATCAATGGCCTGAGACCCCTCACACACACACATACCAGGATGCTGGCATGGGAATGAGTCTTGTTTAGCATGAACCTCATTGAATTGACCGAAAGATTTCAATCCTCACTCTGGGCCAGATTCTGCGGCGGCACCAGGGACTCCACGAGGGAATGAACGTGGTCCCAGCTACAGACAAATCAATGATGCAAACTCTATAGCAAGTGTTCTAAGGGAGGGGTCTGGCGAAAATCATCCCATACATACTTGGGGACAGGGGACTTCAGGGAAGGCACCCAGAAAGGTTTATGGGATTCTCCTCTGTCCACCTACCACCCCCAGCACTGAGCATGCTATGAGACCTACTCTCAGCCCTTAGAAATGAAGTGGTCTCCCCCTCCAGGCCAACAGAGGGCACTGTTTCCCAGTGGCCTCAGCTTTGCAGAATATGCTAGAATGCCACCACCTTGTGGGCATGCTGAACCATGTCTGGTTCACCACTCTACTGCTCCTGGGGCACTTCTCAGAGATGGGTTGACCTTGGAAGCAGTGCCCAGAAGAAATGCCATCAGGCATGGCTACTTACCTGATTGTAGTTCCAGGTGAAAGGTTAAAGGAGGACCTTTTATGAAGTTCCCCTGTCCACCTGCAGCTGGCTGAAGCCTTCCCTGAAGGAGGTGGTTTGGAATAAAAAGCAACTTTATGGCAGGCCCTACACCTCAGTCTTCTCTATGTCTCCCATAGCCTCTTCCAGATGGTCAGGAAGGGCATAGGTGCTCTGCACAAGGGTGCTACATGGGATCATTAGTGTATAAAGTCAGCCAGCATCTTAGCAAGGCTCTCTCTGTCATCACTGTGTCCCTCGCATAGTGCCTGGCCCTACAAATTTTATGTTGAACAAAGGAATGAAATGAGACACTAGGAAGTAAAGTGCTAGAAAAGAGCAAGTATTTTTGCTGGAAGAGGATATACACTGAGTGGCCATATTATTATGATCTCTAAACACATAATAATCTGGCCACTCAGCATATATGAGGCCTGGTGCATATATCCTATCGAATAAAAGAGTAATATGCAAATTGACTGTACCTCAGCCACGCCCACCAGCCAATCAGAGCGTGCATGCAAATTAGCCCAGCCAAGATGGCGGTTAATTTGCATAGCCTGGTGCAGAAGACAGCATAGAGGGAAGCCAAGCACTGCAGAAGGGACCAAAATCTGCAGAGAAGCAAGCAAGTGGGGCGGAGGAGAAGGAGGGAGCAAGGCAGCAGAGAGGGGAGCAAGGCAGCAGAGAAGGGAGCGAGGCAGCAGAGAAGGGGGGGAGCTTTGCTGAGGCTGCAGGAAGCCCTATTCTTACAGGAATCTTCCTGCAACGGGTCTCTACTAGATATATATATATATATATATATATATATATATATATATATATATCCCGGTTCATGAATTCGTGCATGGGTGGAATCTGGCCAGCCTGGCCAGGGGGAGGGGACATTGGTGGTTAGCTGGCCTGCCTCCTGGTCTAACTCCTGGTCAAGAGGACAATTTGCATATTATTAGCCTTTTATTTAATAGGATATACACTGAGTGGCCAGATTATTATGCGTTCAGAGATCATAATAATCTGGCCACTCAGTGTATATTGTCTGTATGTCTAGAAGAACCTCCTTTTTCTTAGGTGCATCACAGAAAGGTGTATAGCAACTTGCCCCGGGTCACATAGCTAGTCTCAGAGCTGGTGATAGGTCGAGCGACTGTGGCTGCCTGTCAGGGTCAGCCATGCTCATGTGAAGAACAAAGCAAGGCAGCACGTGTGTCAGGAGCAGGTGCTTGTCCAGAGCTGTACCTGCTAGAGGAGCTTTCAGCTGAAGTGCCTTCTCAAGGACTCAACACTAGCCTGTGCTCCTTGAGAAATAAGGAACCCTGGCCAGTTTGTTGAATAGGTAGCAATCCAAGGGACAGCAAAGAGCTGAAATGCAGTCACTGGACACACACAATGGGATGCAGGAGGTGCCACAGTTGAGTCACAGGGCCACAGGGAGCTCTCATCTCTGAGCAGGAGTCAATATGTTAGCGATAGTTGTTACTGTTGCTAAGCACATGGTGCTTCCTCACGCTCCCATCCCTTTGCACATGCTATTCCCTGTACCTGAGTCTTTCCCTTCTCAGATGGACAACTGCTCAGTTTTTTAAATCCAGCTCAGTGTCCCCTTTTGAGTTGCAGAGGAGGTGACTTATGCCCTCATCTTTGTACACGCCCCTATGCCTGTGGTCGGCAAAATGCAGCTCGCGAGCCACATGCGGCTCTTTGGCCCCTAGACTGTAGCTCTTCCACAAAATACCACAGCCTGGACGAGTCTATTTTGAAGAAGTTGCATTAGAAGTTTAAGTTTCTTCAAAAATAAATTTCAATCGTTGTACTGTTGATATTTGGCTCTGTTGACTAATGAGTTTGCCAACCACTGCCCTATGCCATGCTCATCAGAAGTCCCATGGACCCCCCGAACCTCCAGTTCATCACATGGGGGTTATGAATGGCATCTGTCCATCATGATGCCTATGGGTCAGATGAGCAGATCCATAGTCCTGTAGGCTGTGCACATTACAAATCCCTTGATAAGCATGAGAGGTGTGTGTGTTTGTAATTATGGAAGGATGTCGGTTTCTGACCTGCCAGGGCATGGCTAGCCTGTCCCTTGCTGTACCATGTGACCCAAGGCCCAGCCTCCTGCAGGATCCCCCTCCCTGTCGTACCCTAGGGCAGCTCTGCAGCTCACCCAGCTTTTCTCCCAGGTGCTTCAGCCTGCTCCTCACCCACCTGCTGGGAGCCAGGGCACTCAGCCATGTGCTGGTTGTTAGCACAGGCGCCCAAGATGCACTGCCAGCCCACCCAGGGAGCCCCTACCGCTCCTCACCCACCGCCTGCCTCTGCTTGCTCCTGGGATCTGGGGGCCTCCCTGACTGCTGTCCTCTACCCTCAGGCTCTCCTCCTGCCCAGCTTGGATTGTGTTTACCATAAAAATGGAAAGGTCCCCTCCTGGTTCCCATCCACTCTTCTTCCTAACCTCCTCCTCTTCAGCTTGCTTTAATGTCCTTGAATCCCTCTCTGGCCCTTTAACAAGCCTTCCTTCATACACTCATCAAGCACTGTCTGAAGTGCTCACTCTCTTTGAGGCCTCTCTATGGGAAATTCAGCAGTTCATTCATTGTGAGCACTCACTGTGTATTACCAGCACCCTAGTCTGTAGTCCTGTACATTGCAAGTGTTGCTTCCTCATGCTTTCATCCCTTTGCACATGCTGTTCCCTAGGCACCTACAGAACTCCCTTCCCTACCTTCTCCCTGACAACAGCTCATGCTTCAAGGTCCAGCTCAATGTCCCCTTTGTTGCCTTTTATAAAAGCCCCTGCAAGGAAAGTTCATTATGTCCTTGTCTTTGTACTCATTCTCCTTTCCAGTGCCCACCTCAGCCTGGCAGAGGCAGGGGCTACATTCTGAGGTGACCCACTGGGCCGTGGTGTTGGGGTTCCCAGCAGACTATAGGATGGACTCTACAATTTAGTGATGAACTTAAGAATTAGATGCCATAGGAGGGAGTTGTCAGAAACTGTTCCCAACATAGGACCTATCTGTTACTGAATCTGCAGCTTAATCTTTATTTGATGTCACGATTAGTCTCCTGTCTAATGTTAAGTATTGGCTAACACTCTACTGCATGTTATCTTCTAATACAAATCACTTGTGTCCTGGTTGCATGTATTTGGCTTGTTAGCTCCTGGGACCCTGAGGAAAGTGTAATGGAGGTCTTCAGTAGAAGCTAAGAAGCAGTCTTGCAACCCATTCTGCATCCTCTCGCATATCCGTGCTTGCCTCCACTCATTCACAAGGATTTATTATGCACCTGTTACAACCATTATGTATCAGGATGACAGGCTTATATTTCCACTTAGATGTGCAAAGGAAATGTCAGTTCTTTATTTTCTAAAATTTCGTTAAGAATCCTCGCGGCACAGATGGTGGAGAAACTTACATTTATCAGTTGATGAGATCTCGGCCTCTGGTGGCTTACTGTTTCCAGTCCAGGGACTGAGTCTGTCCAGGCGTAACTCCCCAGAGAGCTGGAGAGGTTCTCCCTTTGAGATGACTTGATCGTAAAGATAACTGCTTGGTCTTTCCAATGTCCACCCTCCCCCCTACTCCTGCCCAAGATGGCATCCGGGTATATAGATGCCAACTCTGACTTTAGAGCAGCAGTTGCCGAACGGTGGTCCACAGACCACTGGTGGTCCATGTGGTCCAAAAGGTTGGCAACCACTGCTTTAAAGAATTAACAGTGGCAAGGGAGAGAGTTGTGAGGGCTCCTGACCTCACAGTGTCCTTGGCTGCTCCCCACCGGGGGTTGTGGGTCTGAACTTGGCTGTGTCTGCTTGGCATGTGTTGAGCCTTGCTCAGCCTGATTCTGTCTTAGCCATCTGTCCTCTGACTACAGGCAAGGCCCCCGAAACGTGGTCTCTGCCCTCTCTGACCAAGCCCCACTAGGCTCCCTCTGGTGCTGCCCACTCCTCTGAGACCTGCCAGGGCTCTTACCTGGGCAAGACCAGTGTCCAGCCTGGGCAGCCTGAATATGAGAAGCCCCTGGCTGAAGGGTCACTTGGCCCCGGTGACAGCAATCTCCCTCAGCAAGAGCCCCACCCTGAGTCTCCACTAACTTCTAAATCCCCCTTAAGTACAGATGGAAGCCCTGGTTCTTCCCAGGGCACAGTGGAATGGAGGGTGCTCAGAGGGCACACTCGGGCTCTCCCTGGCCTGGACCGACACAGAGCACGGGGAGGACCCCGGCGAGGGGTCTCCTCCCAGAAACTCAAATAAAAATGTGGCAGAAGCCCCCTACACGCCCCCATACTCCTCATTGGCTTTCTCACCAGGACCCCTGAGCTGGCACTCAGCTCACAGGCAATGTCACCAGCTTCTCACCTCCCTCTGCTTTTCTTTCTCTCTGTCTCCCTCCCACGATTCCCTGAGGTGGAGAAGACCAACTCTAGTCTTCATTCTTTCTAACCTGGACTCTCCTACACCCTGTCTTCCTCCCTGGGCATTCAGCCTCCAGGTTCATCCCCAAAAGTGGAAGAGATTTCCACTCTCTCCCTTAAAGGAAGCCGTACGTCCACTCCCCATATGTCAATGGTCCTCTTACAGACTCAAAAATTTCTTCTCTCAATATTAAAATTTGAATATCGATCCCCTGTAACTCCTGCATGCTTGCTTTTGACTCTGGACTAAGGAAGTCTTAGTTTGTTCATCTGTAAAATGGAGAGCTAACAGAAGCCACTTCATAGGCTGCTGAGAGGGCTGAATGGCGTGAGGTAGATGCAACGCTTGGCCCAGGATAAGTGTTGGGTAAATGTGAGCCACTGTCACACTCCCCATCCTGGAGGAAATTCACATGAGAGGACACTTCAGATTATTGTTTCCAAAAATATAATCCTGGTTTCAGCCGTTAACATGTACCAAGCACTTACCATGATTGAGCACTTACTGTGTGCTTAACAGACAAAAACTAATCTGGACAGAGGACAGGTGGAGGATAGGGAAGAGACAATAGGAGCTTTGGGCAACCTGGCAGGTCCAGGCCGCTCCTGGCTGAATTACCTGGTTGTTGTGATCAGTCTTCTCCTTCAGGTATGAGCCTAGCAGGAGACACCCTGGGCACCAGAGTCCCCTGTGTGGGTCCCAGGACTTGGCATGAAAGCCAGGACTTAAAGGTCTTCTTACCTGGTCAGGTAGGCAATCTCTGAAAGAAGTGGCCATCAAGGCCAAGTGCAGAAGGTTCCATGTCACTAGGTCACCAAACATACATGCCTCTTACATTCTGTGGGCCAGAGACCATGGTGTGGGAAAGGAATGGAGGGAAAAGGAAAGCTTTGTTGAGCAAGCATTCTAACCTCAGGAAGCCATGAGCACAGATTCTACTCCCAGATTTCAAAAGCGAGGCTCCAAGATGTTGAGCTGTTTTCTCAGGGTCACAGTTAGTAAGAATCTGAGTCAGAACATGCATCCTCTCATCCCCTCAACATATTGTCTTCTCCAAAGCACGTCTCCCTCCTGACCTCCGGCCTTTCAGCTCCCGTGTGTCCTGGTGTCTCCAGATAAGAAGCTGTCTGCCACGTGTGAGCAAACTGGTGGTCTCCTATTGGAAGCTCCTGCAGAGATGCAGGGCCAGCTGGTCCCTGCAGAGCTCCTGCCGACCACACCAGCTCTGGATTTGATTGACTAGAGGGTCACAGTGTTTCTTTCTTCACTTGTTCTCTTACCTTTCTTTTCCTATTGATTTTAGAGAAAGGAAGGGAGAGAGAGTGAGAAATACAGAGGGGAGAGAGAGAGAAAAAAACAGTGATATGAGAAGGAAACATTGATCAGCTGCCTCCTGTACATGCCCCAACCAGGGACCAAACCTGCAACCTGGTAAACTCACAACCTGGGTATGTGCCCTGACCCGGAATCAAACCCGTACCTTCTGGTGGACAGAATGACACTCCTACCAGCTGAGCCACACTGGCCAGGAGTTACCTTTTACTTATTTTTTAAATAAATCTTTATTGTTCAGATTATTACAGGTGTTCCTCTTTTTTTCCCACCATAGCTCCCCTCCCCCCGATTGCCCTCCCCATCCCATGCCCTTACCTCCCGCCACTGTCTTCATCCATAGGTGTAAGATTTTTGTCCAAGCTCTTCCCGCACCCCTCACACCCTCTTCCCCCTGAGAATTGTCAGTCCACTCCCTTTCTATGTTCCTGATTCTATTATATTCACCAGTCCAGTCTGTTCATCAGATTTTTTCACTCATTTGATTTTTAGATTCACTGGTTGGTAGGTATGTATTTGTTGTCATTTTGTTGTTCATAGTTTTTATCTTTACCTTTTTCTTCTTCTTCTTCCTCTTCTTAAAGAACACCCTTCAGCATTTCATACAATCCTGGTTTGGTGATGATGAACTCCTTTAGCTTTTGAGGAGGGGGTGTATCCGGCTGGGAAAACGCAGCGGTGGAAGCAACTTGATAACCGATGGTTTTCTAAGTGCTTCCGCCTGAAGGAAGCCAACAGCTGCGGCATATGGGTTACATGGAAATCATTAAGTCACTCTGGGAAGGAATGACAAATGTGTGTGCCTGTGTATATATGGCAGACATGTGTTTACTACAGAGTGAGGCACCCACAGAGGGAATTGCCTCAATATCGCCTCCAGGCCAAAAGAAGGAAAACGAAACGCAAGTAAAGCTCTATTGCAGGAAACGATTCTGAAAATCAGATTCTCAGTTAGTGGGAAGGTTGAACTTAAAACTCAGAGGGAGGGATTTTTGGACCTCTAACCTGACCAGAGGACTCCCTTTAGCAAAAGCTAGCACCTTAGGGTGGAACCAGCCTGGACAGGGGGTCAGAAGCCCGTGGGGTCTGTAATGAAAGTGGCCCGGGGGAAGTTTCTCTTCCCTTCTGGGCCTTAGTTTCTCAATGGAAAATGAGGGGGTTGACAAGGTAGTCCCTGCGTCACTTCCTGCTCACATCCCATCAATGCCTTATAAAATTTTACAGCGTAAACTCTGTGGGCCTGAGCTTCTGCTCCTAGAACAGCTAACACCGCCTGTTCCCCGGCCCCACCCACACTGTTTCCTTTGGGAAAACCTGATTTCTCTATAAATCTCACTTGCCTTGTTGCAGGTGATCATTGGCATCTACAGTTAGGTTTTGCCCCCCAACTAACTCCCCAGGATGTGAGACAAAGCAAAGCAATCCGATGTTTCCCGCAGAGGTGCTCACATTCCAGACTCGGGTACACGGCCGAGACACGTCATGGTTTGCAGGACAAGGCACTGCCGTCCCCAGGTTTGGCCTCTGAAGGAGCAACAGAGGGGACCTGAGACGCCTGAACCCGTGGAGGGGTGTGTGTGCCTGGGCCATGGGAGAGTCTGGCCGAGTGATCTGTATTGAATGAGTGTGTTGGCCTGGAGACTGGGGAGGACGGGGCAGGAGCCAGTTGTTGGTCAGACCCAATGTGATCCACTAGGTGATCCTGATGGTAGAGACAATGTTTGTCTCTGTCTTAAAGTGGCAGAGTCTTGTCTCCAACCAGTTCTCTCACATTGTGGTAAGCCTGCTCTTAACCACACACGCTAATGCAGTCTCTCACCCTCGACACTAGCAATAGTTCAGACCAGAGAGCTCTTTGCTTTGGGGGTGTTATGGACTGAATGGTGTGTCTCCCCAAAAGCCTTATGTTGAAGGCATAACATGCAACATGATGGTCTTGGGAAGTGGGAGCTTTGGGAGGCCGTTGGGTTTAGATTAGGATTAGTGGCCTTGTAGGAAGAGAGAGAGAGAAGAGTTTTTCCTTTCTCTCTCCACACTCACGCACCTATGAAGCCACAGGAGCACTCAGAGAGAAGGTGTCTACACCTTCCTGAGAGCCGAATCTGACCGAGGTTTGTTTGGGGCGTCCGAGACTCCAGAACTGTAGGAAATAAACATCTGTTGCTTAAGCCACTCAGTCTAGGTCAATGGTCGGCAAACCACGGCTCGCGAGCCACATGCGGCTCTTTGGCCCCTTGAGTGTGGCTCCTCCACAAAATACCATGGCCTGGGCAAGTCTCTTTTGAAGAAGTGGTGTTAGAAGAAGTTTAAGTTTTAAAAAATTTGGCTCTCAAAAGAATTTTAATCGTTGTACTGTTGATATTTGGCTCTGTTGACTAATGAGTTTACCGACCACTGGTCTAGGTGTTTTGTTCTGATAACTGATCAAGTCAGGGGGACTGTCCTGTGCATTATAAGAGGTTTAAAAGCACCTCTGTTCTCAACCCCCTATGTACCAGTAGCAATCTCCCCAGTTGTGACAAACATCTGTCTGGACCTGCCAAATGTTCAGCGAAGGGGAAAGTGCTCCCCAGGTAAGGACCCCTTCTCTGATATCAGCCCAAGGTCGGAGGAGAAGGTGGCACCCAGAGAACACTGTGCTTGGAGTGCAGGGTAAGGGGTGAGGCAAGAGGCTGCTGTGGGTGGGGGTCCGCAGCAGTCAGGGCAGCATAGAGCAGGAAAGAAACATGGGAGAAGGTGCCAAAAAACCAAGATGTCCACAGCACCTTCCTGTGATGAGATAGTAAGAATGCCTGGCCCTGACCGGTTTGGCTCAGTGGATAGAGCATCAGCTTGCAGACTGAAGGGTCCCAGGTTCGATTCCGATCAAGGGCATGTACCTTGGTTGTGGGCACATCCCCAGTAGAAGGTATGCAGGAGGCAGCTGATCAATGTTTCTCTCCCATCTATGTTTCTAACTCTCTACCCCTCTCCCTTCCTCTCTGTAAAAAAATCAATAAAATATATATATTTTTAAAAGAATGCCTGCGTTGGCATACATCTGAGCAGGCACTGGTGATCCAGAGTTTGAAGGCTTTTCATTCATTCATTCAAGGCACATGTGCTGAAGGTCCAGTGAGTGCCAAGCACTGAGCTGGCCCTGGGAACCAGGATGACTGAGCAGCGCCAGCCCACCTTCCTGGAGAGGGTGTTCTAGGGAGAGAGACAGGAATGTTCATGCCATTGGTGATAACAGCCGGACCCAGATGTCAGCCGAAGACCTCCCAAACCCTTGGGATTCAAGGAAAATTCCTTGGCCTTCCTCGGAATTTCTGCTAATCTGTGGTGCACTCATCTTCTCCAGAACCTACAGCCTTTGGGGTACTGGAGTCCGCGTGGCCATTGTCCCCCAACACAGCCACACTAGCATCAAGTTCAGCTGCTTCTTAATTCAAGATAGAACAGCCCGGACAGTGTGTCTCAGTGGTTGAGCATTGACCTCTGAACCAGGAGGTCACAGCACATGCCTGTGTTGCAGACTCAATCCCCCATCGGGGGCAGGCAGGAGGCAGCCAATCAATGATTCCCTCTCCCTCTGCCCTCTTCTCTGAATCAATCCATTTTTTTCAAAAGCTACAGAGAGCAGACTGATGGTTGACAGAGGGGAGGAGATTGGGGGGGGCTGGGTGGAAAAGGTGAAGGGATTGGAAAGTACAAATTGGTAGTTACTGAACAGTCACAGGGATGTAAAGTACAGCCTAGGGAATCGAGTCAATAATATTGTAATAACTACGTATCGTGCCAGCTGGGCACTGGAAATAGCAGAGGAAACACTTTGTAAAGTGTATGATTATTGAACCACTACACTGTACGAATGAAACTAATTCAAAATCATATTGCACGTCAACTGTAATTGAAAAAAAGTAAAAATAAATGTCTTAAAGATTATCATTCCCTGAAGCCCAAATGCACAATAGCTACAAATTTAATAAATATTTTGAGATTGGACATAAATTCAAAGAAAATAAAAAAGCTCAGTGCTTTTCCTGCTCCCACCACAGACAACAGTCTCCCCCACCCTGAGTGGTGCAGTCAGTGGACTTGCTTACCTCCTCAGTCACCTGCCGCCTCCACTCCTCAACCCCCTCCCTGTTCTCCAATCTGATCTCATCTTCCCACGCAGGGCAGTGCCTGCCACCAGGAGGCCTAGGCTCCAGCCAACCCAGGCCCTGAGGAGGCTCACCTTCTATCCCAACCACTTTCCGAAGTATGTTCCGCACAAAAACCTCCCTCCCTAAGGAGCACTCTGGAAGCAGTTGTTATAATGAACTAAAATCCATATCCGTGTAGCAATGTGCGGTCATAAACACACGGCGTAGTGTTTCTGACCAGATTCTCCCGGCTTTGAATCCCAGCTCTGCCTCGTAACAGCTGTGTGGGCTTGGGCCTTGCCCTTCCCTGCTCTGTGCCCTTCGTTCCCCCCTTTATTTGCGAAACGGGGACAATAGGAACATGGTCCCCGCGGGATTGTGAGGAATGAGGGGGGGTCACTCAAGGTGGAAAGCGCTTAGAACAGTGTCTGGCCCGTAATAGGTGCTCAATACTAGTAAGTGTTGGCTGCTGTGATCCCTGAAGGATGGAGGGCTTTGGGATGGAGCCTGAGACAGTCACAGGGCAGGGGAATTGGGAGCGTTCCAAAGGATGAGGAAGAGTTTGCCCCCAGGAACATCTGATGCCCTGAATTTTATGAAATCAGGCCCTGCTAAGTCCTGAGTCCCTTCTCAGCCTCGCTAACTTCCCTCTTGGCTTTCCCACCCATGCCCCATTCCCACGGGGCTCAATGAGACACTTGGGAAAATATTTTCCAAAATAAATTTCAAGTCATTATCTGACCCAAACCGCCCGGTTCTGCAGCCCAGCCCTGTCTACTAATGTTACCGCCCTGTCCCTATTTAGACTGAGGTTTTAGCACTGACTGGCCCTTCACCAGGGCTTCCCTGTCCTGCCACCTCCTGCCTGAGTCATCCCGTGATGTCACAAGCCCAGATTTATGGTGTTGGCCAGAGCAGTCTCAGGAATGACTATAGACGGGACCAGCCTCAAGTGCAGCTGTGACACCAGGCACACCGTGTTCCACCTCCCACCATCCCGTTCTTCCATGATGTCATGGGAATCAGACAGAACAGCATTGCCTCCACGCTCTACTCATTCTTTCTGTTTGATTGGGGACCAAGGGCTTTCTTAACATCTCAGTTCCCCCATTAGTATAAAGGGGTGTTTGACAATCCAAGTAAACAACCTAAGTGAGAGTGCCTATGTCAAATGCAGTAGGGTCGTCAACATCTATTGCCATAATTATGGTGCATAACAAATCACCTCAAAACTCAGCGGCTTAAAATGGCCATTAGCCCAGCCAGTGTGTCTCAGCGGTCAAGTGGTGATCTATGAACCCGGAGGCCATAGTTCAGTTCCCAGCCAGCACATAAGCCTGGGTTTTGGGCTCGATCCCCACTGTGGGTAGGAGGCAGCCGATCAGTGATTCTCTCTCATCATTGATGTTTCTATCTCTCTCTCCCTCTCCCTTCTTCTCTGAAATCAATAAAAAAAAAAGAAAGATATTTAGCCCTAACCTGTTTGGCTCAGGGGATAGAGCGTCGGCCTACGGACTGAAGGGTCCCAGGTTTGATTCTGGTCAAGGGCATGTGCCTTGGTTGCAGGCTCATCTCCAATGGGATTGTGCAGGAGGCAGCTGATAGATGTTTCTTTCTTATCAATGTTTCTGGCTCTCTATCCCTCTCCCTTTCTCTCTGTTGGAAAATCAATAAAATATATTTAAAATATATATTTTTTTTAAATAACCATTAATCTTTTTGGGAATTGGTTGGGCCTACCTGGGTGTAGCTCCATGTAGATAGACCAGCAAGCTCTCGGGGTATGTTTTCAGCATGGCAAGTACAGAAGGACAAGAGGGCCACATCCAAGCACATGAACACATTTTAAACCATTGTCTGTGCCACGTCTGCTAGAATCTTACTGGTCCAAGCAAGTCACATGAACTATGTCCAAAATTCAGCAAAGGAGAAGTATCCTTATCCTCTAGTGAAAAAACTGTGAAGTCCCCTGATACAAGATCCTGAAACAGAGAGGGTTGAAGAATTGGGAATAATGCCATCGGCTGCAGTAAGTAGTCCTACAGTGTGTCCCCTAATTTCCAGCTCTCCTCCGTACCCAGGTCCTCTTGGCTTCACAGCCTACTCATTGAACCCCCTATCAGGAAAGAATGGAACACTCACGCTCGTGTATAAACAGCCCGTAACTGCTGGATAGCATCTCGGCATTTGATCCAGATGTTGGGATGTGTTGACTCGTCCCCAGCTCAGACTCTCCTTGATGGGATCTGGAGGCTCAGAAATCACTTGAAAATGGAATAAGCCTCTCACCATGTGCTTCAGTGGCTTTGATGCCATATACAAGAATCCAGGGTCACCAAGACCTTTGATTTATTTATTTATATTGGTTACATGGAAATCATTAAGTCATTCTGGGAAAGATGAGGGGCTCTGCAAGGACCAGAATCAGAGCATGGGCCACCAGGAACTCCAGCCCAGCCTCGTATGCCCGCAGCCTTGGGGAACAAGCCCTCGGGAGGTTCCGAGAAGAGACCACCAACCTACCTTCTTGGAGGTTCTCCGTCCCTCCCCTGCGGACTCCCTTGGATTTAGTCTTAGACTTGAGGAGGGGCGTTTTTGACGATGTCCTCCAAGGGCAAAGGCCAGTTTTCTCGTGACATAGAGCATAGTGGGAGAGAGAAAACCTGAACAGGCAAAACAAGTGGCCAGCCCAGCCCAAGCCTATGACAGTTGTAGGGATATGCAGACCAGGTCTGATTCAAGGCCAAGGTTCATTGACTCCCCAGCCATGCAAGTTGGGGGCCTCAGGGGAGTTGGCCCTTGTCTTTCATCCTGATGGCTTCTTACCGTCTAACACCAACTGCTCTGCCTGAAATGTCCACCATTAGCACACCTCCTAGGAACCACCAAGGGAGAGCCCCCCGTTCCTCACACCATGTCTTTGTTTCTCAGACTCCACTCACAAAGGCAGTCCGATCGCTCGAAAGCAGCCCTTCACTCAGACCCGAACAAGCCTCACGCAGAGTACGAGGAGACCTTCTCAAGGTCTTTCTGCTTCTGTGACGCTGCATTTGCAACCCTCCTGGAGCACCTCTTAAAAGACATTCTGCTCTGTCTTTATTCTTCTACTTTTCCTAAAAGATCTAGTGCAGAGAAGTGCTCAAGAAATGTTTAAAATGCAGACGTCAATCTTTATTAAAACTGCCAACACCAAGCAAGCATGTGAGTAGGAGTCTCAGTCCACCACCGTCCCAGGAGGACTCATATACAAGAAACGTAACTGGATTTTGGTAGGGTTTGACTTTTTTACTTCAAGCACCAGTGTGGACAAAGCCCAGCCAAGTTAGGGTTCCCTCCCCTTCTGCTCTCATTAGGGCTGAAAGCCCTTTGGTGTCTCCATCTACCCAGACGGTTCACCAGCCATTTCCGCCCTGGATCCTGGCTGCCTCCCCAGTGATAGAGTTCTGCCAGGAAACAGTGCACTGGTCCACTCTGCACCCCTGTGTCCCACACCTCCATGGGGTTGGCCACCCACCCCTGGCCTTCTGCTCCAGAATCAGGGTTCAGTTCCCCATCTCCCTCCTGCCCCCCCCCCACACACACACACACACAAAACATCCACTGCTAAGGCTTTACCTCCTCACTCCCCTCTCCCCCAGCAGGGGAAGTCTTCTCCCCATCCCTTGCTCTCACTCACTCTACTTCTCCGGACCTATGGCCTGCCAGGCCCAGAGTCCTTGGTTTTCTTAAGGACTCTGGTTTTTAAAGCTCAAAAGCCAGGAGTATTTCCTCTTCTCTTCTCTTTGCTCTTTCCTGTCACCTCCCTGTCCTGAGGCAGCAACACCGGAGCAGCCCGGGGGCTCGCCCATGGGGGAGAGGGCAAACCAGGTTGAAAAAATGACCAGTTTAAATTGTCAGCAACCTCACTCAGCCTCACAAATATGAAAGCCCATGTTAGTTTTAGGGCAAACAGAGCAGCCAAGTTCAAGGTCTAAGGAGGTACTTCCCTGCCTCTCCTGGCCCTTAGCACTCCCTTCACTGTTCTTTGGTTTTAGAAAGGATGCTGGATGCCTGGGACTTGCCTTCGTACTTTTGTAAGAAAGTTATCTGGGCCCAGACTGGTTTGGCTCAGTAGATAGAGCGTCGGCCTACAGACTAAAGGTTCCCAGGTTCGATTCTGGTGAGGGCATGTACCTTGGTTGGGCACATCCCCAGCGGAGGGTGTGCTGGAGGCAGTTGATCAATGTTTCTCTCTCATCGATGATTCTCTCTATCCTTCTCCCTTCCTCTCTGTAAAAAATCAATAAAATATATTTTTTTTAAAAAAGAAAAGTATCTGAAGAAAAGAATGTCACTGTCAAAACACCTGTTTCCTGGCCCCCACCCCACCCCACCCTCACCCTTCAGAGACCTATCCCAAGTTGCTCTCTGTTTTTTCTCAGAACTGGAAACCCTTTCTTCCTCCCCTCCCCCAGCAAGGCGACCTCTCACCATCTCAGCCACCTGGTCACCTCCCTCCAGGACATCTGAAATTACTCTCAGCAATGGAGCTGGGGTTGGGGGTGATGGAGACTCAAGGTACAGAGGCTCAGTAGCTGCAAACACGGACGCAGCTTCTCCCCTTTCTGGGAACCACCAGAAAAAGAGGAGAAAGTCCTCAAGGCTTCGACATTGGGAGGCTCAGGAGGCCTCCCCAGGCCTGGGGGGAGGGAGGGGCTAGAGGTGGGAGAAGCCGCTGAGCTTTTCCAAAACCATTTCTTCACTTCCTGGCAGCTCCAGGCCCAGCGTGTTTGTTTAGGGGGAGAGGAATGTCACTGATTGCCCAGGCGGTGGCGGTGAGGGGAAAACAAAAATAATCTGCCCAGCGGTTCCTGCTTCCTGTGCATGTGCCCGTGAGTGTGAGGTGCCTTGCAGGCCTGGCAGCCCCCTGCTAGTTTGGGCTGTAAAGGACTCATGTGGGAGCCATTGATGGAGCCAGAGCCTGCTGTGAAGGCTCCCCAGACCTCAACACTCCTTGCCCCAGGAGGAGACCTTTATTCTCAGTTATAGCTTCTGGGACTGATGGCAGGCCTTCCTCCTCCTTCTCCTCCTTCTTCCCCTCCTTCTCCTCCTCCTCCTTCTGCTCCTGCTCCTCTTCCTCCTCCTCTTCTTTCTTTTCCTCTTCTCCCCCTCTTCTTTCCCCTCCCTCTCTTCCTGCTCCTCCCTCTCTCCCTCCTCTTCCCCTCTTCTTCCTCTTCCCTCTCTTCCTCCTCCTCTTCCTCTCTTCTTATTCCTCCCTCTCTTTCTCTTCCACCCTCTTTTCCTCCTCCTCTCCCTCCTACCTCTCCCTCCTCTTACCCTCTTTTTCCTCCTCTCTCTCTCTTCCTGTTCTCCCTCTCTTCCTCCTCCTCCCTCTCTCCTTCCTCCTCTCCCTCCTCTTCCCCTCTTCCTCCTCCTCCCTCTTTTCCTCCTCCTCCCTCTCTTCCTGCTCCTCCCTCTCTCCTTCCTCCTCTTCCCCTCTTCCTCCTCCTCCCTCTCTTCTTCCTCCTCCCTCTCTTCCTTCTCCTCCCTCTCTCTTTCCCCCTCTCCCTCCTCTTCCCCTCTTCCTCCCTCTCTCCTTCTTCCTCTCCCTCCTCTTCCCCTCTTCCTCCTCCTCTTCCCCTCTTCCTCCTCCTCCTCCTCCTCCCTCTCTTCCTGCTCCTCCCTCTCTCCCTCCTCCACTGCCTCTTCTTTACCTTCCTCCTCCCCTCCTCTTCCACCTTCTCCTGTTTAGGGTTGAATCATACTCCGTTGTGGAACATGCCACATTCTGTTTACACATTCATCTGTTCATGGACAGTGTGGCTGTTTGGCCTTCTGGCTGATATGAGCGATGCTGCCGTAAACACTCAGGTCCGGGTTTGATGTGGACACAGGTTTTCGTTTCTTTGGGGCAGACAACAAGGGGTGGAATGGCTGGGCTCAGGACAGCTGTGTAATACGCCAACTCCTGGGCCCGCAGACCCTCTAAACCAGAGTCTCTAGGAGGGGGTCCGGAACACACACCCCTTAGCCTGCTCCCAGGAACCCGGAACTGCACCCGTGTCAGAACCTCTGGCCTGGGTGAGCCCCTCTCTTGAGACAGAGAACCAGGGGGAGGCCAGCCCTGCCTGACTGGAATTTAATTGCCACTTGTTGACATTCGTGCAGAACTTACTTAGGCTGTTCTCATATCAGGCGATGCCATGGAGCCACATTTCATCCTTGCAACAGACAGGCTGGCATGATCACCCCATATTGCTGCCAATAGAGCGGAGATTGGGGGGGCGGGGGGGCACGCCCAGGTGCTCCCAGCTATGAGCTGCAGGGCACACCAAGGCCTCTTGATGTGAATGAAGCCCAGTGCTCATCCAAAGCACATCTTCCGACTCCGTTTTCTAAATCGAAACGGAACCCATGGGCTCGGACAAGTAGAGTGTATTTGTGGAGCCTGTGAGGGGCTGGGGGGTAGAGCTCTCCCCCACCCCACCACTGGCCCTGAGGCCCCCTAGTGGAAGTCCTAGTGCTTTCCATGGTGTCCAATCAATTCATCCTGACCAACAGCCCTATGGGGCAAAGTATTATTATTTCTTCCGTTTGACAGATGAGGAAACTGAGGTACAAAGTACACCTCTATGGGAATGAGCTAGGAGACAACTTGAGGGTTTCACACCCTTGACCACTGTATACCAACTGTCAAGTGCTGGCCAAATGGCGGGCTTCGTGTGGTTATCCATGAACTAATGGGAGTGACGAAGACATCGTGGCAGTCCCCGGGGCTTGCAAACCCTGAGAGCATCACCTAAAGGGAAATGAGATTAGGAAAACACCTTGAAGCAGGGATTGCCCAGGCTCTGTGATTCATTTCACAGAATCAACCCCGAGCCAATCTGAGCGATAAATAGGAAGGAGAAGGTCAAGGAGGGTGTTTGCCCTCTAGCTATTGAATGCCTAGGGGGCTCCTGCCTCAGCGGGGAGCTTCCTGCCCCAACCCTGAGCACAGCGCTCAGATCCACAGCCAGGAGCTTTCGGAGCCAGAAGGAACTTCAGAGATCATCTGGCCATCCCAGCAGTTCCCGGATGTAAAAGACAATAACCCAGGGCCCCAAAGGGGAGGTGTCTTGCCCAAGGTCACACTGCTAATTCCAGTTCCCACGAATTTAGAACTTAACCAAAACTGCACACTCGACAACACAGTCTCACTTATGGGAGAGACCCAGAGGCCCTGAAAGAGGCATCATTTGCCCCAGGTCACACAGTTACAGAATGTCAGAGCCGGGGTTCCAAATGCCAGGCCAGTGCCTCCACTCCAGGCCAGTGCCCCCACCGCCAGGAGCACAGGCCAGTGGGAACAGAGCCCCCTACTCAATTGCCAGTTGCCGTCTCCTATCGGGGAGATAAACCACCCTCTCCTCCTGCTACGTCCCAGCCATCAGCGCTGGAGCAGCCAGGGTGCCGCTGTGACCCTGGCGATATGGGAGCAGCACGCTCTCCCACATATGCCAACACCCCCGAGTTATGCAACCAAGCCGCTGGTCCAAGAGCTGCTGTAACACCTCTATCTGCCCTGGCAGACCCCATCTGCCAATACGCAGCGTCTCTCTGGCGCCGGGTGAACCAACAGGAGCGGTCACCGAGCGCCTGGCCCTTTGCTATCTGACTTGTTTTTGTAGGAAGTCAAAATAAGAGCCAAAAGCAAATTCCTCACCCCATCGACGATTCATTTCCTGCCTTTCGTGACATTAAAAGGGCTCTGGCTTGAGCAAAACAGGCTTTGGAGTGGAGGTGCTGGAGGCCGACTCCCCCTGGTTCACATCCTCCATCAGACTCCCCCTGGTTCACATCCTCCATCACCGCTGCTGCTGGAGGGCCTGGGGCAAGTCGGTTATTCCTTCTGGGCCCCCAGCGTCTTCATCTCTAAAATGGAAATCTCCGCAGTGCCCACAGTTCGTCGCTAGATGGGAAGACCAAGTGAGATCACGAATATAAAGCCCTTGAGTGCCTGGCACAGAGGAGTTGTTTCATAATAAGTATAATTGCCTGGCTGGTGTGGCCCAATGGTTGAGTGTCAACCCATGAATCAGGAGGTCACAGTTCAATTCCCCATCAGGGCACATGCCTGGGCTGAGGCTTGATTCCCAGTGCGGGGCGTGCAGGAGGCTGCCGATCAATGATTCTCTCTCATCACTGATGTTTCTATCTCTCGCTTCCTCTCTCTGGAAGACATAAACACATATTTTTTAAAAGAAGCATAATGACTACTGAACTCCCAGAACCCCTAAGACTGCCCATCCCTGGAAGCCAGGGCTGATTGGGTGCTTTCTCAAGGGCCCCCTGCTCTCAGGATCTGAGTTATTTGTCGGGTGGATGTTGATTCTCTTCTCCTTGCCCCTGAAGCAACTTCGGGATCCCATCCGCAAGCCTTAGGGGGAGCTGTGCAGAACCTGTGCTCAGCTGGCCTGAAGGCCAAGGGCTGAGGATTTCAAAAGAGGTGCAAAAAGATGGTGCATCCAACAGCATCCGCTTTTTGAAGGCATCTTAAAACGTCCCTCCAGCTCAGGTTAGCATTAGGGCTGGCATCAGGCTTGCTGTTGCATTCAGAGTCATGTTTGGCATTTCATGGCTCAGCAGTAAGTGTGTTAGACATCCTGAAGTTTTGGGGTGATATACACCTGTGTCTGACTTTCCACAGAGAGGTAGGGGGCACACCTGCAGCCCCAGCAGGAGCCGGGACAAAGGGGTCTGACCATCATCCCAGCAGTAAAATCCCAGTGACGGGTTTGAAGCAAGAAAGGGTGTCCTGAGAGGGAATGCTCTGTTGGAAATGCCCTGCATCTTGATGCAGAGGTGGTCACGCAGCTGTATGCTTCTGTAAATGGCATGTCGCTGTACTCTTTGGACATGCATCCTTTACTGTGCATCCACTTTTTAAAAAAGGAAAGCATGCCAAGCTCACAAGAGGCAAAGCCAAGACTCAAATCCACAAAGGGCCAGGATTTGGGTGGGGTTAGGATTGGGTTAGGGTTAGGGTTAGAGTTAGGGTTAGGGTTAGAATTAGGGTTAGGTTAGGGTCAGGGTCAAGGTCAGGATCAGGGTCAGGGTTAGGGTCAGGGTGACAGTGGGACAAGTGAGGCAGGCTCATGCAAGTGCAGCATCAAATCCTGCCTCTATGTAAAAAATGTCAGTATTTTGTTCATCATGGAGTTATGCACATGCATGTGAATTTTATTTTTGTTTAAAAATACTGCACTGCCATATTTATTTGGAATAGTTTGAGGCATCCCCTCACTCTCCTTGCCCCCGTCCCGGCCCCAGTGACCCCGGCTTGGCCCTCTGCAGGGCCCGTGCCCTTAGCCACCCCACGTGGCGACTCCCCACTCTGGTCGGGGCACCATCGAGGTTCAGTTGGAAGAGCTTTGAAGGAGATACTTACACTCAGGTGCTGGACAGGGATGGTTGCAACAGACTGCCAGGGTGGGACTCCTGCAAAAGAGAAAGAAAAACATTTAGAAAATGTTTGAATAAGCCTGTGGATGACAGGAGAGATATGAGAGAAGGGGGAGCTGTTTGGGGCCTGTCATCAGGGGGAGGTCAGCTTCTCACAGAAGAAATGAGCCACCTCCCTCCGGCCACGTCCCCGGCCTGAGCTGCTGCCTAAGCTGGCCGTCGCGAGGCCTCAGCCATGAAGCCCACCCTCCCCAGCCTTTTTCATAGTTACGCTCAGAATTATCAACCGCCCAACACGAACATTTTCACGACCTTGTTTTTATATATCGTAACGGGGGTGGCAACGGGTTCTTCGCCTCGCGGAGAGCTTTGGGGTTTGCAAAGGTCTATACGGTTGTCACCCACATGTCAGCCGGTCTCTCTCGTGGCCTCTCTGGGACCTCCGTCTGTTCGCAGCTCACCTGGGCCTCTCCTAGGGGAGAAGGGAGCCTCTTCCTCCAGGAAAAGCCCTCCCTCCCTTTTCCGTTTCCATCAGGAAAGTTGGATGTACACCAAAGGAAGCAGCCCCAGTATCAGCACCAGCTGGAGGAGAGAGAGGGGCCTCTCCCAGCCGTGAGCTGAGATTCAGGCGGCTTTTCGTTTTTCTCCCCCGTTCTGTGGCCGGAGGAATTGTGCAGACCCCACCGCACCCCACATCTTCTCTGCCAGCCTCTCAATCCAGCTCCTTTGGGCTGCACTTTTTCAGCCCAACTTGGAAACGTACAGAACTCCAGGGGGGCGGGAGGTGCACAGCTATTTCCTCCAGCCCCGAAGGCCTCCTCGACTACTCCCTATCTCTCCCCTCCCCGCTCCTTAATTGTAAAGAGTTTATTTTCTAAGAGAAAAATTCAAACGTGTCCATTAAACGAGGGCACTACATGGGACATTACAGAAGCACAAACACCAAGAGGGAAAAGGCAAAGGGACTTGTTGCCCTAGGCATTTGAGATGCCATCTTGCTGGCTCTCTGGCTCTGGGGGCTGAGGGCCAAGGTAAGTGGGCCACAGCTGAGAGTGCACAGCATGAGAGCTATGGGTCCCCCTGAAAGACCACAGGCTCCCGGGGCCAGCTGGCTCCCTGGCGCCTTGTAAAAATACTCTGTGTTTGTGCAGGTGGAGCCAAGGGTGAGGAGTAGTGATGAGGGCACAAGTATATGTGTGTGAGAGTGTGTGTGTGTGAGTGTGTGTGTGTGTGTGTAGTGTGTGTGTGTGTGTGTGTGAGTGTGTGTGTGTGTGTGTGTGTGTGTGTGTGTGTGAGTGTGTGAGTGTGTGTGTGTGTAAGAGAGAGTGTGTGTGAGAGAGTGTGTGTGTGTGTGTGTGTGTGTGAGTGTGTGAGTGTGTGTGTGTGTAAGAGAGAGAGTGTGTGTGTGAGAGAGTGTGTGTGTGTGTGTGTGTGTGTGTGAGTGTGTGAGTGTGTGTGTGTGTAAGAGAGAGAGTGTGTGTGTGAGAGTGTGTGTGTGAGTGTGTGTGTGAGTGTGTGTGTATGAGTGTGTGTGTGTGTGTGTGAGTGTGTGTTTGTATGTGTGTGTTCAGTCTGTGAATCTTTCTATGAGGATGCCTGTCCCAGGGCTCCCAAGCGTATCTGTGTGTGTCCATGAATCTGGATATCTGGTGTGTGTCTCTGTACTCAGGAATCTCCCTGTTTCTAACATGTGTGTTTCATGTGCCGTCTGCATGAGTGGATATCCCACTGTTCGGCATGGTGGTGTCTATGTGGACATGATCTCAGCTTCTGGGTGTGTCTATGCCTCTGTGTGCCTGAGAAAGGTACAAGTACAGGGTGTGAGTGGATGTGGATGTGTGGGTATGCATGTGTGGGTGTGCACATGTGGATGTATGTATGTGTGGGTGTGCACATATGCATGTGTAGATGTATGGGTGTGCACGTGTGGATGTGTGGGTATGTACATGTGGGTGTGCACATGTGGATGTGTGCATGTGTGGGTGTGCCCATATGCATATGTGGATGTATGGGTGTGCATGTGTGGGTGTGCACGTGTGGGTGTGCACGTGTGGGTGTGCACGTGTGGGTGTACATGTGTGGGCAGGGACAGGGGTGCGTTAGACCTTCCAGAAGTTGCAGCCAGTGCACACACTGTCTTTGCAAAGCAAGTCATCTGTTTTCCTGGTTTTGTTTTGCTCCTCCCTGTGGGCTCCGGACCCTCCCTGAAAACAAAGGGAACTTAAAAACTCGGCCCTTCCTGTGTTCCCAACGCTCCGAGTGCTGCGGTGAACGAGAGTGCCCAGCTCGGATGCCCAGCCCTGCCGCAGCCGCAGGAAGCCACCAGCCCGAGGTTACCACCGCCCATGCCCCTAGCATGCCTGGGCGGAGAGCGGGCAAGGAGGGGGAGCTGTGCAGCTCACTGCACCCCAACTCCGGAGCCAGCATCGCCCCGACCTTGGAACTGAGGGCCCTGCTGGGAGATAGGTGCATCATTTTTAGGGTTCCAGCCGTGGTAGGAGGGAGAGACGACGCCTTCCCCTGGAATGCATTCCGGCCAAGCAGGTGTGCGGGGCCTCGCCTTCCATCCACCAGGTTTACCAAATCAGTTCTAGGGCAGGACCAGCATTATCGCTTCGGCCACCTTTCCTGGGTGCCTGTCAGGTGTCAGACACTGGGGAGGATCCAAGGGCTCAGCTTGGCCCCCGGGATTCATGTCCCCCGGCGGCCGCCCAGGCCCCAGCATCCTGCAGGGTAGCAGAGGGTTTAGGCTGGATACCTGCAACGCCTCTTCCAGATGGGAACCCCGACTTCTCACAATAGCTGCTGCTTACTCCATGTTCTCTACTTCTCCTCGTCCCACGATGGGAGCGTGCCGAGTGTCCCCTCCCCGCCTACCTGTGACACAGGCCTTCCTTGAAAGCCTGCTGTTACTGATACTCCTCACCTTTGTCTGCATTTTGATGAGGTTCTCAGCCTTCATCGACTCCCAGCCCCACCCCAGCAATCAGAGCCCTCCTCCCAGACATGGGTCTGCCATCTTTCCCACCTTAGCTCCCACATCATCCCACCATCACCACCACCACCCCCCAACCCCTGCCCATCCCGCCTCTGTGTGCTGGCCACACTCGGCTGCATATGCACCCTCTGCCCACACCCTCCACCCTGCCCAGCTTCTGCATTCGCCATTTCCTGCGTCTGCCTGGCACCCTCTTTCCTCCCTTCACCCACCCAATTCCCAACCCTGAGATCCTGACCATCTTTCCAGACCCATCTCAAGCGCTTCCTCCTTCCCCCTCCTTTCCTGACCCTCCACCCCTTCCCAGCACACGGGTGCTGTCTTTCAAAACCTTTCATGCGAGGCAGCATATCTGGCCTTTACAGCGCCATCGGTGTCTTTGTCTGTTCCCCACCACACGACTAAGATCCTTCAAACTGAAAGTCAGGAAGTATGTCTTCCCGGTGTTGGACCCCCGTGCTGTGTCGGTCACAGGGGGTCAGCAGTGTCTGCACAGGCAGTGGTCTGCAGCACGCAGGGGTGGGGTGTCAGGAGCTGGGGAGCCTGGCCCTGCTGGGGAAGGAGGCGGGCAGGGGAAGGAAGGAACCTCAGAAATCGCAACCAGGTGGCCAACCGCAACCATCCCTGAACGTGGGGACAGAGATCATGGATGCTGAAGGGGCTTGTTGATTCAACCCAGAGCACAGCTTTCCCAGGAAACCAAAAGCAGGCCGATGCCATGGAGTAAGACTCTAAGCACAGAGGGCCAATCCAGCAGAAGACTGTAGCCAGTGGGGAGATGGGATGGGTGCTGGCCAATAAGAATCCATGCCCCATCTGAAAGGAGCTGGCCCACCTAACCGGAGACTCGGGGCTCAGCTGGTCGGAGCATCATTCTATGCACCAAAAAATTATGGGGTCCTGGTCAGGGCACATACCTAGGTTGCAGGTTCAGTCCCTGGCTGGGACACATATAAAAGGCAACCAATCAGTGTTTCTATCTATCTATCTATCTATCTATCTATCTATCTATCTATCTATCTTATCTATCTCTCCCCCTTCCTCTCTCTCTGAAATCAATGAACATATTGAAAATAACAATAATAAAAGGAGCCAGTTCTGCCTGCAGAAACACACAGGAAGCCAGAGCCCCAATAATTGCTTAAGAAAAGCCTAATATCCAAGCGTTTATATAAAATCTCCCACTTCATTATTGTTGGCAACTTATTCAATTTCTTTTAAAAAGTCACAGCCTCTGAGCAGGCCAATGACATAGAACTGCAGGCCACGCCGGCCCACACGCTGCCGAGTGGAAACCTCCATGTGGATACACGCCAGGTTCCTCCGCCAGGCGGTGCGGCCGGCTCCCTGCTGGGGCTGAAGCGGAGGTCCGTTCACACAGGAGAACAGGGTGGGTGTTCCGCTGAGCTGGCTGTGGGTGCAAAGGGAGCCCGTGGGGGAATGTCTGGAATGTCTTCCTGGTCTTTGAAGCCAGGGCCTTAGCTCGCCTGGGTTATCATGGGGGCGATACCACCGCCTCCACACTGGCATCCGCCGGGCACCGGCCCCTCAGGTGCTCAGGTTGGCCGCTCTGGCCCAGACTTCTCACTGCGTGGCGCTGGCTTGCTTTTTGTTCTTGGGAAAGCTGTGCTCTAGCTGGAAGAAAGGGATCGTGTCTGCATCGTGACCTTTCACCCCAAAGGCAGGCAGGCCCTTGTGGGATAGGAGAGATCTTCTTGAGGCTCACGGCCTAAAGTCAGTCAGAGGCTCCGATGGTCACTCACTGGCTGGAGCAGATGACTTCCTCTTGGTGAGCTGCCCGGTCTCCTCGGTACATAGCGTGGCTGGACTGGAACACCCCGAGGTGCTTTCCCACCTGCGGCAGGGGAGACGCTCACCTGGGTCCTTCAGGTACAGGCCCCACAGCGTTCCTCTTGGCAGGGCCCAGGCCCAGAAGTCTAAGAGGCGGGCCTGGCCCTCACTCACCTGTCAGTGCCTTCCTGCTGGTGCCACGCCACACAGAGACCAGCCAAAGCTTTCCCATCACTTTAGGAGCAGGAGGAGCCACACTTTCTCTGTGGTATCACACAGGCATTGGCCATCAGAGGGACTGCCTGCTGGACACTCCCCAGAGGGGCTGGAGGGCAGGAATTGTGGGCCCAGGGGAGATGGAAGGGCAGGTGGAGTGGTAGGTAGGTACTCCAGCAAATGGTATCTAATGGGAAAGAAAGCATATCAATATTTTAACAACTGGCCTGGCTGGTGGGGTCAGTGGTTGAACATCAACCCATGAACCAAGAGGTCACTGGTTCAGTTCCTGGGCAGGGCGCATGCCCAGGTGGCAGGCTTGATCCCCAATAGGGTGCATGCAGGAGGCATCCGATCAATGGTGTTTCTCTCTCATCCATGTTTCTATCCCTCTATCCCTCTCCTTTCCTCTTTTTCTAAAGAAAATAAAAAATAAAAAAAAACGTATTTTTAAAAAAAAAATATTTTAACAGCTGGCCTGGCCACACAGGTGCTTAGTTAACTGAATATCTGCTCAGCCCCCATGGAGTGCCGCCTCCATGTGTACAGCAGGGCAGACCCAGATGCTGGCCACATATTGGAAAGTGACCCCCACCCCCAGCCACTGGGGACACCCCTCCCTCACGCGCTTGCTTCATCCCAGGCCCCCACCCCGGACCTCCCTGGGCATTGGCAAAGAGTGGGCACGGTGCCAAACCCTGACTTCATGCTGACCATCAGCTCCCCACGCCAGGGAAGGAGCGATGATGTCACTGTCCCTGTGTTTTAGAAAAGCAATGAGGTTCGGAAGAGATCAACTTACAAGGCAGAAGGCCAGACACTTTGTCTTGGCAAAGGCCTCGGAGGATTGCCTCATGGAGGGAAGGGCCACACGCTCAGAGCATCATTTGTTAGGAGCCGGACTCCGCAGTGTCCTTGGGTGGGGAAAACCTCGGGCCCTGTGAGATGGAGGGTGTCAGATCTGGCACCAATGAGCGTTACTGTCATCTCTTCCCATCGGAACCTTCTCTTGGGGAAGGAGAAGGCACCCCAAAGCTCAAGGGGGAGACGTTTACCAATAGACTGCTGCCGCCCCACCCTGGACCCGCCTTTGCTCTTATTTTTTTTAATATTTTTATTTATTTTAAGAGAGTAAGGAAAAGAGAGATAGAAACATCAATGATGAGAGAGAATCATGGACCGGCTGCCTCCTGCATGCCCCTCACTGGAGATCTAGCCCACAACCCGGGCATGTGCCCTTGATCGGAATCAAACCTGGGACCCTTCAGTCCACAGGCAGATGCTCTATTCACCAAGCCAAACCAAACCATCTAGGGCATGTTCCTTCTTATTATTAGAAAGATGTTCCCAGTTTTCTCAATTTGGATAAGTTTCATAAAGGCAGAAACCTTGCTCATTGCTGTACCCTGGCCTCTGGGATGGAGCTGAGAACTCGATAAATATGGACTGAATGAGTGGCAAGGAGGAAAAAGCAATGAATTGGGATGTAGCACTCCTGGATTCCAGGGGTCCAGGGGCACATCCGGGTATGCCAGCTGGGCCTAGGTGGGCAAGTTGGCGGCTGCAATTGGCTGGTGCAGATCTACCCTTTGACAGGGCCATGGAGGTTCTGGAGGGTGGGAATTGTGGGGAGTGGGCCCAGGGGGGATGTCAGGGAAGGTGGGATGGCAAGAAGGCACCCGGTAAATAGTTACCAACCTTTGACTACCTACCTTCTCCGTGGCTCACAATGTTGCCTTCACACTTCTGCTGGCGCCTCTATTCTTTCTCAGGACAGCTATCTGGTCAACCTTTTGTGAACTGGCTCTGTTGAAAAGGCCCCACTTTGGGAAATATGTTCAGGAAGAGTGAGTTTCTTCCCCACCACACCACCCTCCCCCTTCTTCATCCTTTCCACACACACACACATACTCCTAAACTATGCTTCTGGGGGCTCTAATCTGAACTTGGTCACTGGAGTGACCTTGATCATGAGACTTTCCGCTATTGGCCTCCGTTTCCCCTCCTACAAAAAAAATACAAGATCAATTACAAGTGTCTAATGTTCTTAACTTTTAGGTGGGGAGCATGTCAGCCCCCTCTTAGAAACAAAAGGAAGTCACATAACCTCTCCCCTCACTTGTGCAAAGGGGCATTTTTGCGTGCAGGTTCTGGAGTCCGCAGCCCCCTTGCACTCAGGGGCAGAGCCTTTGTGACCTGTGAGTCCCTCCAGGCAGTGACTCTCTGGAATGTTAACCAAAGTGTGACTGAGAAAACACATTCCAGCCACCCTCTGAGGCCACCCCGGGGCCCCCCTCAGCTGCCCTTCAGGAATGAAGGCACCTGGGCTTCACCCACAGCCCCAAATCCAGCCCTTCGCGTCCTCAAGATCCAGGTCTCATGGAAATGAGGCAGGAAGCTAAAGGAAGTCCAGGCAGCTCCGCCTAAAAGGCATTTCCTCTCCTTGGCTGCTTCCTCCAATCTGGCCTTTCTAGAGCTGGACAAAAGTGGGGATGGGGTGGGGAAAACGCTAAGAGTTTTTTTGTTGTTGTTTTTATTGAGGCCCAAAGAAGGACACAGAGATCGGCCACAAGCTGGAGCGGTCAGGCACGGGCACATGGCAGGGCCGCTGGTGCGGGCGGGTGGGGCCTCTGTGCATTCTCCGGGGCAAATCCGGACTTTTCCAGCCGAGGGTTTTCGAAAGCTATTTATGAAGCTGAACTAATCCAGCCCAGCTGTGCAACGATAAGTAAACAGGACGTTTTGTGGAAATTCAGAACGCGCCCCCTTCTCCCCCCCCCCGCCCCCCCAGCCTGTGCTTACACAGTTCACTCCATCCTTTCCGTCCAGGAGGGAATGAGATGGCACCGGCAGGCAAGCGCAGTTGAATCTGAGTCCAGGACTCGTCCCTACCACTCACCACTCTTAACTCTGGCAAGTTTCCCCCAGGCATCAGGATGGGCACACAGAACTGAGCCAGGGTGCCTTCTCCTCTACTCAGCTGGTTGAACTTGGGGGTGCTTCTTCATCTCTCTGAGCGTCAGTTTTTCCATCTGTAAAATAGCTGTGATAATACCTCACTTGTAGAGTTACCGGGCAGGATAAACCAGGACATAAAAGGACAAGTGCAGCGGGCCATGCTCTGCATGGAGCTGGTCCCCAGTGGCTGCTGTGTGTCCCTCTGGGCCACCCCCAGTGCTCCTCTATCCTTCTCTCTAGAGTAGGAAGGAACGTGTATGGAAACCCAGAGTGAGTTAGGAAAGGCAGTGCTCCCTTCTAGCTGAAAAGCAGCCACCCCAGGAGCAGGCTGAGCAAGTGAAGATGGGTGGACTGAGTTCCCCCACCACTCCTGCCCCCCCAGCCCGCTCAGCCGGGCGCCCTGTGCAGGCACCGCTACACAGCCATGTGGGAACCACAGCCACAAAACCCAGGCTGTCTTGCTGACCCTCGGGCTGAGATTTCTTTTTCAGTTAGAGCTCTCTTTTAGCAAAGCCATTGGCCCCCCTTTAAAAATGCCTAACAGGGGTTAAACTTGGAGAAAGCCTTTTTCACCCTAGTGTGAATGAGTTTCCGGTTCAGTCCTGCCCTAAGAAAGAGGCGAAGTGCTCACTCCGACAGCACATATACAAAAATGGGAACGATACAGAGAAGATTGGCATGGCCCCTGCGAAAGGATGACACGAAAATTCGTGAAATGTTCCATATTAAAAAAAGAAAGAAAGAATTAAGCAAAAGACGAAGGTAGCAGAGTAGCGAGGACCCAGCCTTGCCTGGCTCTCAGGACTGTGCTATCCTGCCTCAGCATCACCCACCCTCAAGTGTGGGTGTCGCCACAAAGCCACTCCCCTGCCACTCTCACGCTGTGCCCAGGGCACAAGGCTCAGAACCCCGACATCACTCGTGCTGTGGTGTCATGGCCAACACATCACAAGGCCATCTCAGGTTCAAGGTGGCAAAACAGACTCCACCTCTTGTTGGAAGGACCTGTAATGCCACCTGGAAAAGACACGGATGCAGGGAGGCTGTTCGCTGGGGCCATCTTTGCAGTCAATCAGCATGAGTTGGGAGGACAAGCCAAGTGTGGGATTTAAGGATTGGCGATGTCACCCAGTGTTTTCAGATAGTGCTGCCCTGGAACATCCCAGATGCTGGACCTACTCACACTCCCACCTCCCCTGACCCAGCTCGGCCCAGGGACCCTCCCCAATGCCTGCCCACTGATACCTGACCATTGCGGAACCTGAGACTTTGGAACAGGGAGGGAGCTCCCATGGATATTTTGGGGTCAAAGGCTGGTATTTGTTAAGCAGGCCTTGAACATTACAGGACTTCAGGTCTAGACACCATGGAAGTGAATGCCTTTCGTGGTGTAAAAGAATAAACGCAAGCCAAGAGGAGAGGTGATGTAGCCAAGATCCCATGGGGAAGGAGATCCGTGTTCCCCAAACTTGAACCTGCCCACGAATCACCTGAGCATCTGCAGAACCAGAGCAGGGGGCCCAGAGGGAGGCCTGAGATTTAGCATCTCTCACAGAGCCCAGGTGCTCTTGATGCTGCTGGTCACAAATCTGGAGAGAGGGCATTGGTGGAGAGGGCAGCGGTAGGCACCTGCACTTAAGAGCCTTCTATTCTCCGCACCCTTCACTCAGACCAGTGGTCGGCAAACTCATTAGTCAACAGAGCCAAATACCAACAGTACAACGATTGATATTTCTTTTCAGAGCCAAATTTTTTAAACTTAAACTATATAGGTAGGTACGTGGTCATTAACTTAAGCAAGGTTCTCCTAAGCTGGCCTTTGCTAAAAACTCAAGGGGCCAAAGAGCCGCATGTGGCTCACGAGCTGCAGTTTTCCGACCACTGACAGATGCCATTCAGAAGGAGACATTGCCATTGGCCTTGGACCAACTCCCTGAAGTTTTACCGAGCTCCCACATCCTCCCACCACCACCACCACGCACACACACACACACACACACACACACACACACAACACACACACACACACAGAGAGAGACAGCTCTCAGTGAGCGTAGGGAGCCATGGCCTCTTGCAATTTCCAAGTCCTCAAGGTTGAGGTGTCCTTTCCGGCTGAGACCTGGGGCTGTGGGCCTCCTTCTCACTTGCTGGGGCCTCTACATCCCGAGGGCTGAGACTGTCCTGTCTGGCTAGTGACTTAGGAGCTTGGCAGCCTCTGTCGCTCTATTATGGGGTTTCTGAACATTCCGTCCGGCGGCCCCTTGGCAGGCCACACGCCTTTCAAGTGAAAGAGGAAAAAGGCGAACGTTGCCCGCGCTCATTTGCCTAATTCTGAGGCATCCAGAGGCTTTTTTTAGAAGGGAAAAAACACCAGCCATCTGCCATGGAGGAAGCACCTCGCCAGAGAGCCAAGGGAGAGACGGAGACGCACGTTTCGAGGGCTGACATGTTAATGGACAAACCATGCACCCGGTTTGTTTCCCCCGGTCCCCTCTCCTCGGAGAAACCGCTGCCGTTGAGAGCTCTGTGCTGAGAGGAAACTGCTTTCTCCTCGGGACCCTCCTCGCCCACCTCAGGCAGGGGGAGCGGCGTCCTGTGATTTCACATCGGTGCAGTCCAGCCCGCGGGCACTCATTGAGGGGCTACTGTGTGTCGTGGGTCATGCTGGGTGAGTTGGGGGGCGTGCTTCTCAATCTCTCTGAGCCTCAGTTTTCCCAGCTGCAAAATGGCCACCATGACACCTCACTCGCAGGGCACCTGGGCAGGATGAGCAAGGAACTAAAAAGGAGAGCGCAGCGGCCCCGCTCCACACGGAGCTGGTCCCCAGCAGGCGCTGCGGGTCCCTCTTGACTTAGTGACCAGAGACGACCCTGTGTTTTCCATTCATCCATTCACCCCACAGGTGACTCTTTCCAGGCATCGTGCCAGGTCTGGGGCCAAGAAGGGAGGGAGGTAGGCATGGTCTGGCTACACCCAGCCATTAGAGAGACCACCAGTAAGTAATTCTCATTATGTTGCAAGAAGTAGCCGAAACTTGTTTGGCTCAGTGGATGGAGGGTCGGCCTGCGGACTGAAGGGTCCCGGGTTCGATTCCGGTCAAGGGCATGTACGTTGGTTGCGGGCACATCCCCAGTATGGGGCGTGCAGGAGGCAGCTGGTCGATATTTCTCTCTCATCCATGTTTCTGACTTTCTATCCCTCTCCCTTTCTCTCTGTAAAAAATCAATAAACTACATTTTTAAAAAAAGTAATACTGTTTTGTGATAAGTAATCATGATAGGGTGCGGTGCTGGGAAGACAGAGATAAAAGAGGTTTTACTCAGACCCATCCTTCCTGGCTACCGGGGGCCACTGTCTCTGCTTGGGTCCTCCTGGGGGCACAGGACTGTGTACAGGAGAAATAGCTGGTCTCTGCAGGCTTGGGCTAGGCCCTCCCCTAACCCCAACCCTCCCCCTGTCCCACCCATACCAGCTAGAAGTGTTCCTTCCCAAATGTGGATCTAGTTGTGTTATTCTCCTACTAAAACGTCTGCACTGGGCTCCCCATCACTAGTGGGGTTCATTCCAAATCTCTCAGAATAGTTTAAAAGACCTTTTACAGTTTGTCTCCCATCTACTTTCTTGGCCCTATATTCCCTCTTTCTCCATTGTTCACCCTTCTCTCTCATCATGAGGGACATCCTAGGCCTCCCCAGAACCCCTCAGAGTAAGGGGGGCTTTCTAAAAAAACTTTTATTATGGAAATGTCCAAACATACGCAAAAGTGGAGAGAGTAAAATGATGACCCTTAATATACCCATCACCAATCTTGTCACCTCTGTAAACCCAACCCACACTGGATTACTTTAGAGCAAATCCAGGACATCATGTCCTTGCCTCTGAAAGTACTTGGGTATGTATTCATGAAAGATGAGGACAGCCCATTTTTTGAGGCTTCAGATTTGTTTTTGAAAGTTGCAAAACAAGTTAACCAATTTCGTGGTCTAGTTTGAATTGGTGCATTGAACAAACCAGTGTTTTCAACACACACACACACACACACACACACACACACACACTACAGTGATTGTGTGGTGAGAGCATGAAAGAGTCCAAATTGAGGTTCTTCTTGAATGTGAAACCCTGGCCAGTCTGCCCAAGATGCGCCCCCACCCACCCCCAAACCCTTGCCCACTGCCCTTCTAGCCTTGTGTTTGGCTCTGATGTTTCCTGAGTCCTCCAGGAACCGTCACATCTTTGTGCCTTTTCCCTTGTGGATACTTCTGCCTGGGTCACTCTTTTCTCTACTTGGTAAACTCCTGCTCGACCACCAAAACCCAATGCAAATGTCCTCTGGTCCATGACACCTCTTCCAACCACCTTCCTCTCCCACAGATGACCACTCAACTTCTTTGCTTCTGCAGCGTTTTCTTCATATTTCCCTTGAATGTTTGCATTGTTGAGTTAAAGTCATCCTATCTAATAAAAGAGAAACATGCAAATTACCGTACCTTCGCTATGCTACCAGCCAATCAGGAGCAGGGGGCGGGGTGGCAGGTGCCCTTGCTGGAAATCAACAGCCCGGGGCCTGAGTCTCAAACAGAGGCAGCAGGGTGATCACGCCTGCTGAGGGTCAACCGCCTAGGGCCCCAGCCTCAGAGCATCAGCCAGAGGCTTGCACTTTGGCGGGGGCAGAGCAGGGCGATCGGGGTCCCCTGCTAGGGGTCGTGCCTCTGTCGCTAGGGGTCCCCTGTCCAGCGCCCGAGCCTCAAACAGAGGCAGCAGGGCAATCGCATGTGCTGGGGGTCAACCACCCAGGGCCCCATCCTCGGAGCAGAGCGATCAAGGGCGCTGGGGGTCCCCTGCCCTAGACCTGAGCCTTGGATCCTTGGCCAGAGGCTTGGGGCCTTGGCCGGGGACAGAGCAGGGTGATCAAGTGTGCTGGGGGTCCCCTGCCTTAGACCTGAGCCTCAGATCCTTGGCCAGAGGCTTGGGGCCTTGGCTGGGGTGGATCAGGGCAATCACAGCTAACTGGGGGTCCCCCCTGCCCAGGGCCAGAGGCTTTAGGCCTTGGCAGGGGTGGAGCTGGAAATCGAGGAGATAGAGGTGAACTGTAGAGGAAACACCTTTTCTGACTGCTCATTGGCTAAGCTCCCTGTATGCCACTGGTAATATTCTTAGTAACTTGGGTGTAAGAATCCAAAAAAGTAATCTAGGGTTCTTCCACCACACTCCTGGAGAAAAAAACAAAGGTCTACTGCTGGAGGGCTAAGAAATATCATATCCTTTCCCTAGACAGTTTGGCTCAGTGGATAATGCCTAGGTTTGCCAACTGCAGAGTCCGGGTTATATTCTGATCAAGGGCATGTACCTAGGTTGCAGGCTCCTCCCTGGCTGGGGCCCAGGTCAGGGCTCATGCCGGAGGTAACCAATCAAAGTGTTCCTCTCACTTTGATGTTTCTCTCTGTCTTTCCCTTTCTCTTCCACATTCTCTAAAAATCAAGGGAAACATAACCTCAACTGAGGATAAAAAAAGAAAAATAAAGAAATGTTATATCCTATGAAAAACACATCTTGAAAATGCCTAAAGAAAGTTGTCATTTTTTACATGGGGAAGAGATCCGAGTCTGGGTTGATGAAAACATCTTGGTGGCTGTGTTGACTGGCAGTGGCTGCAGCAGTGGGGTGATGGGGCTGGTGCCTTTCCCTGATCAGCCCAGTTGCCTCCCACAAAGGGTGGCCAGACTGTGGCTTAGGCCTGTTCCCAACGGGGAGTGGGCCTAAGCCATCCCCTGAAGGCATCCCCTGAGGGCTCCCAGTATGTGAGAGGGGGCAGGCTGGGCGGAGGGGACTCCTCCCCACACCAGTGCACAAATTTTGTGCACTGGGCCCCTAGTTTATATATAAATCTGCTGCCCTCAACAGCCTGTCACCCCTTGAAGGTAGAGCCTGGGTCATCTCTGTGTGCCCCAGGGCTGGTATGAAAGACAGTCTAGCCCTAACACATGGATTCTGACCTCAGCCAACCTGGGCAAAATATTTAATTCCATCTTGTTTTTCTCACTGGTGAATGAGGGCTCGTGCTAGCGCTCTCACAGGGCTTTCGAGAGGATTAAATGAGATGCGTCTGTTCAGCTGCTGTGGGCTGTCATCTGCAGACATTGAATAATCGATGGCCTCTGTCATCAGTGGCCGGCATGATGTCTTCAGTAAAGGAGCCCCTACATCCAGGGACATGCCTCGTCCTTTGACACAAGGCCCCAGTGTCTGCTGGAGTCTTGGTAGTTTTCCCGTGTGAGAGACGGTGGAAATTTTCCTGCTAGTCCTAAGCCTCAGACCCTGCAATGGAGGCTTCAGAGCAGCTCCTGCAGGGCCGCCCGGGCTCCTGCTCACCCCTCACCATGACACTGGGGACATGAAGGTCATTTCCAGGAGGATGGGCAATGGTTTTGTAAGGGAGAGGGGGAATGAGAGGAAATTTCCTCTCTCTCACTCTGCACATGGGTGCCAAATAACCATGTTTATTGATGCTTTAGGCTCTTAAACATCCTTATCAGTTCTTTGCTTTATCAACTTGTGAGACTATGCCAGAAGCAGAGATCTTCCTTGCTCCCATCAGGGACTAAGGGTCTGGCTGAGGCCCCCACTGGTAAGGGCTAAAAGCAGTGGGGACTGAGGCCAGCAAGGTTTGACACACAGGAGGCTAGCACCTGCCAGCTGGTGTTGGTTTGCCAGGAGAAGCCCTCCTCCCTCCCGAGGACTATAGTCACAGGATGCCCCATTGGACACCATCGTACTTCTGACCCCGGGCATTGCCGAAGCCTTATCCTTCTTCACTCAACGTTGCTAAGACATTCATTTGCCTTCACAGTTTGTGATCACTGGAAATACATATTTAGGGCCATTCCAAAATGTATCTAAAAGTCAGGCACACCCTCACTGGTTTGGTTCAGTGGATAGAGTGTCGGCCTATGGACTGAAGGGTCCCAGGTTCGATTCTGGCCAAGGGCACATGCCCAGGTTGCAGGCTCAGTCCCCAGGGAGGGGGGTATGGGAGGCAGCCAATCAATGATTCTCTCTCATTGTTGATGTTTCTATCTCTCTCTTTCCCTCTCTCTTCCTCTCTGAAATCAATAAAAATATTTTTTAAATAAAATAAAAGTCAGGCACCATCCATCTGAGGGAATGGTACTGGGCAATATAAAGGAATGAAGTATGGATACATCCACAACATGGATGAACCTTGAGAACACATGCCAAGTGAAAGAACCAGCCATGACATGTCACATGTATGATTTTATTTACAGGAAATTTCCAGCACAGGCAAATCTGTAGAGACAGAGTAGAGCACTTGCTGCCAGTGACTGGATAAAAATCAGGTAGCGTCAGTATACTTAAGAAAGATCAGATCAACCTGTTATATCCATTCAGTGATAAATGTTTAGATAATTTCAAAGCAGTTTTGACAATGCATGTACAAAATGGGAAGCTTGAAAAGACAACACAGTGTCCAGGAAGGTATCAGGTGGTATTTTGGCTTTTGGGGGAATGATTTTATGTGAATGTTAGTTCAAATCACCCCAGAGCATCTCTGGCTGGGATCCAGCATTCGGAGCATGTGTTCAACATACAAACTTCACAACAGCCTTAGTTGCTGGTGGGCCTGTTCCCATTTACAGATAAAGCAATGGAGACCCCGAGAGATTAGGACACATGCCCGAGGGCACCCCAGGAGGAAATGGCACCAACAGTATTTGAAGTCCATCTGGCTTCAAGGCCTCCATTTGCTCTTCCTCCTTCTAGGGCAGTGGTTCTCGACCTTTCTAATGCTGCAACCCTTTCAGTTCCTCATGTTGTGGTGACCCCCCAACCATAAAATTATTTTCACGACCCACAGGTTGAGAAATGCTAGCAGGATCACTTAAGACCATCAGAAAACACGGATATTTACATTATAATTCATTAACAGGAGCAAAATTACAGTTATGGAGTAGCAACAAAAATAATTTTATGGTTGGGGGTCACCACAACATGAGGAACTGTATTAAAGGGTCACGCCATCAAAAAGGTTGAGAACCACTGGAATCTAGGGCATCCCACAGAGTTTCTCTGAACCAGAGGAAATACTCCCTTTGCTTAGAGCCCCAATGAAGCAATATCATTTCTATGCAATGCCAACAAGAGGAACGTTAACCAAATTTTTCCATTCACTTTACCCTTAAGAGATTACATGTGTGAGCATAAACTAAAGCAAAAAAAAAAAAAAGTGGTACTGAGGTATTGCTATTATTATTTAGCTATTTTCACTAAGAAGAGGAACAGTAAGTTCCTATAGTGGGATCATCTGACTTGATTAGGGGACTTCACCGTCTAGAAATGAAGCCAGAACGAGAGTAGGGATAAAAGAATCTTGCAATGGAAACCTGGTTCTTGCAGCCATGGGCTCCAGCACTTTGGGTCCTTCAGACACCCCCAGCCCCGGTGGCGCTGTGGTGCTGCGGAGGAGAGGGGCACCCAGGAGGGTCTCATGGGAGACGGCCTGGCCTCCTGAACCCGTCTGTGCCATAAACATCACCCAGGCGAGAACAAGAAAAGCGTATGTGCAGACAAATATCGCTATCGGTTTATTTTTGACCATTCCGTTTCTCAGGGAAACAGGAAATGTAAGAGAAAAGGATGTTTGTATTTCGGTAGGGCAGGTTTAGTTGGATTTTTCTAAATATGCTGCCAGTATTTTTCCAAGAAACACTAAACGTAGGAGGAGGTGATACAGAGGGGTCAGAGGTGGGATTCGAAGGGCAGAGAGCGTTACACTGGGCTGAACCCACAGTCCTCATCTGTGTCCTGGACCCTGCTGGGTCCCAGAGCAGGATGTAGGGCCCACCCACAAATGCAGAAGGCAGGTGGGATCTCTATCTTGGGCACCTGGCTGGGTGGTGGGACCATTGACTGATGTCAGGATTTATATAAGAGGAGGAAAAAGCATTTTCAATGGGAGTTCATGAGATCACTTGGAAATGTTGAGTTGGAGGTACCTGCAGGACCACCTGGAGGCCAAGTTCAGAGGGAGGTCTGTCATGCCGGAGAGGCCTGAAGGTTCACGATGAGCAAGGGTCACAGACCCACAGCTTCCGCCATCTTGTGAGGAGGTCAGACATTTGTCCAGCAGTCGCACAAATAAGTTTAAAGATGGCAGATGTGCTAAGAAGGAGAGAGAGGTGAGCAGGCAGGACCTGCGCAGGCAGGGAGGTGAGAGGCAGCTTCTTGGGGAAGTGACATTGGAGCTGCAACCTGAAGCAAGAGTAGGAGGAGCAGGGGCAGCATTCCATGATGAGAACAGCACGTCCAGAGGCCCTGGCCAGCGGGAGCCAGGCTAACGTCAAGGTCAGAGAGAAAGGTGATAAGGTGGATGGGGACCACAGGTACAATGGGGGTGGGGGAAGCAGGCAGGGGCCAGGTCCCACAGAGCCCTGTAGGCTGTGGTGAGGAACTGTGTCTCGACTCTGTTTTCTCTTTAAATGCTTCAGGCACGTAGGTGGCATTTTGTAGGTTAGTCACAACATTAAAGGATTAGAAAGGGCTACCAAAGGTTGGCTTGTCTCCCTCCCCTCCGCCCCAGACAGGAGCACCATTATGTGCAATCCCTAAATTCCAAGGAGATTGTCAGATGCTGCAATACCAAGATGAAAGCTTACCAAGCAGCTGTCGGGATGTCTCTGTTCTCCCTTCTGAATGAATCTTTTTAAAATGCCCACGACAAAGCCCGTCTCTGGGCTGCCCCATTTCTGTCAAAGGGGTCATCGCTCTTCCTGCTCATGCCTGGGCATCAGGCTTCCTTCCCCTCGTCCCTCCCCTGCCCACGTCCAAGGAGTGGCTGAGTCTTCTTGATCAGCCTTTGGCGTCCCCCTGCCCACCCTGGTCACCATGTCCCTGAGATCATAGATGTGAGGGTGTGGGAACTGGTGTGGACTGCCATGCTGCTTGTGCCAGGCCTTGGACACCCTCTACCTCCACTGGCCATGACCAGTTAGTAACCGACATCTGGGTTTACAGTAGTGAGTACCTCCTTTAGACGGGTGACCAGAGCAGAACTCTCTGGAGACAGAGCATTTCCACTGAGACCTCGTTATGAGAAGGGACTGGCATAGAAAAGTGTCTTTCAGAGAAAGGCAGCAGCATGTGCAAAGGCCCTGTGGCGGGAGAGTGTGGCTCATCCAGTAAAGAACTGAAAGGCCTGGAGCATAGCTGTAGGCAGAAGTTGGATGGGGAGGGGGAGAAACAGATGATGAAACCGAGAGGTCGGCAACAATTAGACTAGGCAGAGCCTCCCGGCATGGCACAGAGGTCCAGCTCCTCCTTGAACTCTTCCCATACTCCTCCCGGCTCTTCCAGACCTAGCCTTCTCTATCACTGAGCCAGAATGTCACGATGCAGAGGGAATTGCCTCCTTCATTGGAAAGTGGCCCCGAACCCTCAGGTCCCAGCTCCCCCATCCCTGGGCTTGACGATGTTGACACAGTGCCGATCTGGGCTCGCCCTGCTCTGCCTCCGACCCCCACCAGAAGAACGCCCAGCCTGGGCACTGGGCTACCCCCATTGATTTTGATTTCTTGGGAGAGTTGAATAGGGCCCTTATCTGGGTGGGGATCTCTGGTTTCAAACATTGATCTGCCCCTTCTCACCGGATGTTAGGCTGCTCATGCCACTGGGCAGGGCTGAACTCTGGGGCCCCCGGGGCATGTGAGCGGGGACAGGGAGCCTGTGAGAAGCTGGGGCAGGGCTTGCCATCCCCAGGGAAACTAATAAAGCTATTGTTGGGAAGGGAAGAGAGAAAATAGCCGACAAGATGTTTTTTGTTCTCTGTGACCTGCCTGTGTTTGGGAAGGGGTTGGCATGTTGCAAGTGGGAATGGCCTTTGAGACCTATTTGAACAGCTTGGGAAGGGAGAGGGGTGGGGAGTGGAGATGAGACCTGGGTCGCAGGGATAAGCCCCACCATTTTAACTGTCTGACCTTGGATAAATGACCTCCTCTGATGTCTCCTCTATTGCTTGGGGAAAGGGAAGAATGCTAACAAACAGGGGTGGGCACAAGTAGGTTTACAGTTGTGAGTACAGAAAACACAGAGCTTATGCTCATATTATTATTTATTAACTAGAGGCCCGGTGCACAAAATTTGTGCACTCTGGTAGGGTCCCTATGCATAGCTGGCTATCAGGGCCAGTCAGGTTTCTCACCTTCATGCCTCCCCACCTCCTCCTTCCCTTGCTTTCTCAGCACCCTACCATTGCCACTGGTCACCTGCCATGTTTTGCCCTGCCCCCTGGTGTTCAGTGCACGTCATACATAGTGAGTGATCAAACTCCTGTTCTCCTGGCCGAACTCCCAAGGGGACACTTGCATATTAGTCTTTTATATATACAGATTATTGTGTTATTTTCCATACAAACACCGATAAACATACTTTTGCCCACCCTTGTACATAAAGTGCCTGGAACCATTCCGGGCTCTTACAAGACACTCAGTAAAGGTAGCTGCTATTAGCCTGGGAGTTGCTATGGTGCGTGGACTTGCCCAGTGTGCAGCACCATGGCGCTCACTTCCATCTCTTGGGCTCTCACCAATGGCTTTGGAAGTCTATCCGAATGTCTCCCAATTCTGCTGATGCTCCCCTTGCAGGGCTGGTGGCCTGGCCTCTAAGAACATGTGGACCAATGTTTAGTGGTCATTCCTGAGTGGCAGAGAGGGATCTACACAAATGTCCATTAATAGAAAAATGGCTGAAGAATTGCAGCCTGTGGAATAGTGTGAAGCTGTTGAAACCATAGGGCCAGGAGTGTACCTATTGGTGTAGGACAGGGGCTGTGCATGGTGCAATAGCAGGTGGAAAGAGCCATTTTTGAGAACGTAAGCGTCAGCTTCAACCATGTGCGTGTGTACATGTTTGCAGAGGTTGAACGTGATGAGGGATGGGCAGGAATACACACACCCGCAGGTGAGATCAGTCAGCCCGCCTGGGGAGTGGGGGAGGGAAATAAGGGAGGGTGAGGGAGGTGGTGGCAAAAATAGGAAAAGGCTTAATGCGTAATGTTAAATGAGGAGATAGGTGTAAAATTCTACCTCTAATATATTGCAGAGTATCCCATTTTGTAATTGGACCTATAAATGAGGATCATAAAGTCGTGTGGACCAATACACCGGTTTGATTAGGTGTTGAAGTTGTGATCAGTCCTCTTCTTGAATGTCTATGGTCATTTGAAAACTGTTATTTCCATTTTAAAATGTTTCATTGTCCCCATCCCAGTCCAGGCCCAAGCAGTGGCACTTCCTGTCAGTTTTAATCAATTCCACATCGAAGTCTGGCCCTTCGGTCTCTCCTGATACAGTGCATCCTGCAGCTGGTGGGTCGCTTTCCTGTCCCCAGACCGAACTACTTCCCAGGGCCCATCCAAGCCCCAAGTCCTCCTCCCTTCAGCTTTGAAGACCCCCATTAATCTGGCCCCGAGCTTGCCTCTTCCTTTCTCCCCAACACCCAGATTCCGTGTCAGATGCCTTTCTGGGCCAGCAGTGTTCTGGAAGCTGGGGATGCAACAGGGAACCAGCGAGGCCTGGTTGGAAATCATACCAGGCACCTTGCTCAGCACAGCACCCCACACGGTGTGACCAATAAATGCACGTGCCCCTTGGTGGGTGTGGCCCATGGTCTTGAAACCTCACAGCGTGGCCTGGAGAGGGCTTGGGAGTGGGAATGAGAATATCCAGACATTTGAAGGTTGTTGGGGAAATACCATAAGGCAGCACTGTAGCAGGAATAACAGAGCTGCCATTCATCGGGTACTCACAACGGAAGTGCTTCACACGCTGTAACTCACTCCATTCTCACAGCAACCCTATGGGATGGGTTCTCATCATCCCCTTTCATAGACAAGGAAACTGAGGCACAGATCCCTGTAGTCGCTTGGCAGAGGTCACACGAGCCAGGATGTGAAACCGGTCGGCTTGCTTTCCTCTGCCATCTCTCCGACTGGCGGATGCCCCAGGCAGACAGGTTTCAAGGGCGGGAGCTACCTTTGGAAGCCAGAAGTGTCTGCATTTAGGGCATTTGAGCTGCCAGCAGGATGACCACCTGTCAAAGCATCCTTGTGGGATTGCTGGGGGTGTCAGATGACTGAATGTTTCTGAATGTTCACAGGCAGCGCCCAGAGCCTTGGTGGAGATGCTCTGAGATGGTAATGAGCGATTTCCTCTTGTCTTCCAGCTCACAGCCCCGCAGTTCCCCGTGGTGGTCAAGCTGGGACACGCCCACGCCGGAATGGGAAAGGTATGAGAAGCAGCTCTCACACTCATGTTCGCACTCCCACAGATGCCCTCTTCCCCTCTCTGTCTGTCCCCCACCACCCCCAAAGTGCACTTCCCCTCCTGCCCAGCCTCCTTCCTCTGAGCTCCCGGAGCTTGGAACCTCTCTCCTGCTCTGTCCAGACTCGCCGAAACTGAGCTGGAACTGCTAGCTAATTGTCTCCAGTGACTGTGGCTTCAGGGTAATGAATGTAAAGCATCTTGTAAAAGGTGATTCTTTTGTACCTGTCACTACCTATGCCATGGCTGGCTGTAAGCTCATGGCTTTGTCACCTGCAAGGCTAACATCTAGAAAGTGGCTAATACGTGGGGCTCCAGGAAGGAAGTACCTGGAGCCAGTTAGCTTCTGTGAAAGTAAATGATATATTTTACACCATCGCAGCTGACATATTGGTATGATTCTTTCTGTTGCAAATATAGAAACGCTACTCACACTTGGGGGAGAGAGGTCATTCACTGGTCCGAGCCATCAGGAAGTCTAGAATAGTTCGTGATAGATTAGGATGGCGCTGGATTCAGGAACTCAAGTAATACTGACAGAACTCTGTGTCCGCTATGGCTTGACTCTGCTCATCTCTACTTGGTGTGTTCTTCAGACAGTGAGCATGGCTACAGGTGGCCCACCTGGTCCCTAAGCATCTCTATGTCTGACCTCATGGAGGGGCATTGATCGGCCATGCTTGGGTGCCCACCCTGAACAAGTGGATATGGAGATGTATTCAGCCCCACTCAAATCACACCAATCAGAGTCTCCACAGGAAATGGAGATTTACTCCTCAGTAAGGGGGGTGGGAGTATGGGGAAGTGGTGGGCAGTGACTACCACAGGCCACCTCTCAAACTTCTGGCACCAATAGAACCACATGAGAACATGTAGATCTCAGCACCTGCCATCCCCGTTGGAGGGACCTAAGCCCAAACACCAGGTCCAATGCAGGGGTCCTAGGTCAAGGACAGCAAGAGCCAGTAGCAACCTTGCTCTGAGAAGACCCACCCAGCCACAAATAATCCTGCACCTTACACCTTTGTTCTTCCCCACCCTGTGTTCCTTCTGCATCATTGCTTCCCACCTAAACTCCATCCCCTTCAGGCAGCAAAGAATGGAAAGAGCCCAGTAGGTCAGCTCTGACGTCCTGAACTTGAGCCAATTACCATCTAACTTCCCTTGCCTTCTCATCTGTGGAATGATGACCATTCCAATGATCATCTTTAAACTGCATCTCCCTCCATGCTATATCTCCCTAAAGAGTACACACTGTGGGGGTGGGGCTTTGCTGGTTTGCCCCACCACTGTATCCAGTAAGGGCCCTGGTGCACAGTGGCCCCTTGGGTTGTTGGTGGACTGAATGGATAAGTGAACCCCTGTTTTGATGCATCCCCGTGTCTGTTCCCACGGCTTCTCCCAACCCCACAATTCTGTTGAGGCTGCACCTCCCCCCCTGGTCCTCAATAACCTAACCCAGTGGTTGGCAATCCGCAGCTTGCGAGCCACATGTGGCTCTTTGTCCCCTTGAGTGTGGCTCTTCCACAAAATACCACGGCCTGGGCAAGTCTATGTTGAAGAAGTGGCGTTAGAAGAAGTTTAAGTTTAAAAAATGTGGCTCTCAAAAAAATTTCAATTGTTAAACTGTTGATATTTGACTCTGTTAACTAATGCCGGCCACTGACCTAACCCAATGGGCACTTTTGCTGAATTGAGCTCTCCATGTCATTTAAATCTGCCGCCATCCCTTCTGTCCCAAAGCCCTTCCTCCAGGGAACTCCCGGCTTTCCTTTTCTCTCTCTGATCACTGCTTCTGTGTCCTCCCATTTCTCACCGTCTATTCCATCCCCACGCACTATCTGAGCGTTCATCTACTCTTCCATCTTCAGCGGCATCTATACACCAACAGCCAGCCCCCAATCACCCTTCCTATCCAAAGCACCAGACTCACATACAGTCCCCCCCCCCTCAGTATCTCCACCTTGTCTCCCATAGAAACCTCCGACTCTACACATTGCAGACCATGCCCATGATCTTCCCAGACACCCTGTTCCCCCTCCTTAACTCCCTTCTCCCCCTCCTCCTCCCGTGACCGTATCTAGAGCAGAAACTGCCAGTCCTCCCGTTGTTCCTGGGAATCATCACCTCTCCTCCTCCTCCATGTTCAAATGGTCATCAAGTCCTTGCTTGCCCGTTATTCATGTCTCTCCAACTTGTCCCTTTCTTTCCACCCACTGCCACCATGTTGGACAATTCTTGTAATGTTAGAGGGTTCCCAAGAATTAAATTCTGTTTCTAAGGCTTAAAATCATCCCAGACAGGAAATAAAAGGAAGGAAATACTTAAAGAGACTGACATGGTGCTGGGGGGCAGAGGTGGGTGCCTCTGAGAAACACAGGCCCAAAGGGGACTCAGAACACATGGAAAGGAGGATGCATCTCCAAGAATGGAAAGCATCACCAACCGGAATAAACTGAGATTTAAGGAAACGCTGAGAGCAAGGGAAAGGGGCTTCCTCTAGCTGTTTGGAATGAGAAAACTGTCTGGATGCACTGACTGAGCAGATGATATCATATTCATGGCCAAGAGAGCGAAAAACAAAATTGCTACCTTCTATGGTACTTCCAGCTCATCTCAAGAAGGGAAGTGTCTGCAGCCAAGCAGAGCACCTTGGGAGAAACTGACAGAGGCTGCGGATGAACTCAGGGTTGCTGGGAGCCCACCTAGCGCCCTGTGCATGCGATCATTGAGCCACGCATCTTATCTCCTCTGTTCCTATGTGCTGATGGGGCCTGCTCTGTGCCAAGAATCAGAGGATGAGTAGGACCCAGTCTCTGCTCTCACCGGTCACATAAAGGGTTACATGCAAAGTGTGTTGGAGATCTGGTAGAAGGCTGCGCAGGGCTGTAGGGGGATCGAAGGAAGAAGATTTTCATGTAGCTTGAAAGAAGGAGCTTCATTCCACCGAGGGGGTGGAAGGATGGGGGGAAAAAACTTCTACCCCAGGGGAAATGTGGGTGGTTTGGTGTGCCTGGAAATGTAAGGAATTTCAACAAAGAAGAACGACTTGAGGAAAAGAGACGGGTGAATACCCTCTTGTGTTAAAACAAGCACAGTAGGTGTCACCAGGCACAGAAACCAAACACTGTGCAGTTTGGGGAGCACTTGCGTACGAGGCAATCATGGGGAACACCAGGAGTTCCTCAGAAACAAGTCCAACTAGACCAGTGGTTCATCTGAGCAGAGGATGGTGCTGCCCCCAGGCGGCATTTGGCCGTGTCCATACACAATTTTTGTTGTTGCAGCGAGGGGTGGGAGAGCTTCCACTGGCATCGACCAGGTGGAGGCCAAGGATGCTGCTGAGCATCCCCCAAGACCTGAGACGGTCCCCACCCCCAACAGAAAATTACACAGCCCGAAAGGTCAGCAGTGTCAAGGCTGAGAAGCACTGGACAAGACAAATTTCATTTCCTTTTTTCTTTGTTGAGCGTCTTACCAGACTGGAAACCAGAGGAGGCAGTCATTATTATAGAGTTCAGCATGATTCAAAGTCCGTCCCAAAGAATTACAATTATAGGCTTGAAAAACTCTGTGTTCAAATAAGTCTTATTGCAGAACTTCTCAGAGTCATGAATTTTGTTTACATACATTGCAGGGATGAAAGAACATGAAAAAGTGAGCAGAATTTCCCAGATTTACCTGACCTCAGAAATCTTTGACCATTTCTTTATTGAGCTACTTGTCCTTTTATTAATTTGTAAAAACTCTTTGCATATTAAACACATTAATCCTTGGTCATAGTTTGCAACTATTTTTCTCCATTTGATAGTTACATTTTCATTTTATTACTCAGTTTTTAACCTTTAAAAAATGTAATCTAATTAAATGTTTTCCTCTTTGGGAGGCCTTCTGTTATAGTTGCAAAGGGCATTGATTTGAATCTAGGTTATTCTGCCTATTGGTTGTGACGCCTTAGATAAATTACTTAGCCTTCCTGCCTTAGTTTCTTTTTGTTTAAAGTGAAGATATTAGTATCAAGCTCATGAGCTTATGAGTATAAGAGACTATACATATCAAGCTCAGTGTCTGGAACCCAGTGGGCTCTCGATAAATATTAGCTGCCATTATTATTAAGAATGTTCAGCTCTGACTGGTCTGGATCAATAGATAAAGCGTCGGCCTGCAGACTGAGTGGTTCCAGGTTCGATCCCGGTCAAGGGCATGTACCTTGGTTGCGGGGATATTCCCAGTAGGAAGTGTGCAGGAGGCAGCTGGTTGATGTTTCTCTCTCGCCGATGTTTCTAACTCTCTATCCCTCTCCCTTCCTTTCTGTAAAAAAATCAGTGAAATACATTTTTTTAAAAAAGATTGTTCAGATCTGCTCTGGGACCAAAACCCAACTGAAGCCCATCAGGGAGGTATGACTAAGCAACAGCATCTGTCAGAAACTATTTCATTTGGCTGCCACTTTGGTGTGAGTCAGATAAGTAAGGAGTGGCCAAAACCTCTACTCCATAAATACCCAATAAATAGATGAAAATGGGCTCAATCTCGTGACTCATTAGGGAAATGTAAATTAAAACCACAATGAGATTCTACTGTAAACCACCAGAATCGTTAAAGTTAGAAAGGTTAATAATACTAAGTGTCGATGATGACATGGAGTGGTTAGAGCCCATACGCACGCACATACACACCCCCAGTGAAAGTCTGAACTTTACAACTGCTTTGGAATACAGCTTGGTATTATCCACAAGCTGAGGCACACAGAAGCTCCTTCCGTTATGCCCAGCCTAAATGCCTTCATGCATACACCAGTGTTTACAGCAGCTTGTTCACAGCTGCCAACACCCAGACATAACCCATGTGTCCATTAATAATAGAATAGATGCATCAATTACAGTATATTCAGACTCATGGAAAATGCCCCCCCCCCCCAGGAAAATGAACTACAACTACACAGACTAACATGCATGAATCTCACAAATACCATTGTCAGATTCAAAGGAATTCCTATTTGTATGTTCCATTTATATACAATAAAATAAAAAACGGGGTCATTAAACTATAGTGTTAAAGTGGGATACATACTTGGGTAATAAAACCTTTTTAAAAGCAAGAACATTGTTACCATAAAAGTGTCCACATTATCTCCATGGGGGAGGTAAGAGTGCTCACGGAGAGGAGGGTGAAGGTCCAGGACTTGACTTGGGTGTATGTGGATGTTTGCTTGGTGATAGCTCATTGAGCTGTCACTCTTGTGCTGTGGAGAGCTTTGATATGTTATATTTTTGAAGTCAAATAAGGTTTTCAGGATGTCACCCACTCTTGGGGCATATTAATGGAGATGTGAGATCCAGACACACCCTGGTCAGTCCAAGGCCAGAAGACTATGGGTTCTGGCTGTGCATCGGTTCTGGGTGTTTGTGAGAGACACGGACAAGATGAGCAAGTCCAGGGAAATTTGAACTGAGCTGAAGGGAAGAGGCATCTGGCCAGCATCTTTAGAAACATGGGGAATTGTTGTGGAGAAGTAAATTGGACTGATTCTCTACGACATCTAGCTGGCAAAGCAGGGAGCAAAGTCAGGGTGAATGGAATGTCAGTTGTATTGAAGGAGCAACTTTCTAGCAATCAGAAATAAGGGTTAATGGAATGGATGGCCTTTTAGGCAGGAAGTTCTCATCAATGCAGAGTTTAGCAAAGATGAATACTTACTGGAGAGTTTTAAGAGAGTGTAAGCATCGTGTGAGATCTTAGCCTGAGATGTTTGAACCTCTGACACTGAGACAAATCTGTGTATGTGGTGTGAACATATTTTTGGTGGGGAAGAGGGTTCATAACCTTTTTCAGCTTTTCACAGAGGCCTGTGATCCTCCCAAAGGTTAAGACATCATGGAGATGATTCCTACATTACCTTAAAGAATGAGAATCCACTGTTTCAATCAATACTAAAAGCAGTCCATTGAAATGAATGGCATAAGAACATGTTACCACCAAATGATTAGAAGCCAAGTGTAAGGCCAACTGCCAGCAGAGTGTGGAGACTCTACAGTCAGGTTTTTTGGTTTAAATGTGGGCTTACCTTTTGCTGGTTGTGTGTCCTCAGGCAAATTGCCTAATCTCTCTGTGCCTCAGTTTCCTCCTCTCTAATTTAAGGACAAGAACCTCCCAAAGTGTAAGGGGGTGCCTGGTAAATGCTCAGTGAATGGCCATTTAAAATTCCAATGCAAGCATAAATATTCTGGTTCCTTGACTATTTATCTCAGTGGGTCCTCCGCACCCAGTGGCCTTATCCTTATTTCAGACGTTCAGGGTTTGAGTCCAGCATCTCACCTGGAAGATAAAAACCTAAGCCACAGAGTAGGGAAGTGTCTCCATAAACAATACAGGAAGGGAAAGAAAAACCTATGAGATTGTTTGTCCCAATAACAATTGTAATAATAACTAGAGACTCAATGCACAAAATTTGTGCATGGGTAGGATCCCTAGCCTGGCCAGTGATCAGGGCCATCTGTGGGGCAACTGGCAGGGTGATTGGGGAGCCCCTGCTGGCACCCGCCTTGGCAGGCCTGACACCACCCACTTGCTAGCCCCGCCCCCCCAAGCCATACCTCACCACCACTGCTGCCAGTCACCTGCCTCTGTTGGGTGACTGGCAGGGCTATTGGGGGACCTTCACTGGCACCCACCTTGGCTGGCCTGGGGCCTGCGGGCTGGGGGCAGCTCCTGCATTGGGCATCTGCTCCCTGGTGGTCAGTGTGCATCATAGCGACCAGTTGTTCCTCTGTTTGGTCGATTTGCGTATTAGGCTTGTATTATATAGGATGACCACAATAATAATAAAAGCTAATGTTCTCTAGAATTTACTCAATGCAGGCATTGTCCTAAGTGCTTTATATATATAATATCCAGTCACTGAGTGCAATCCTCATAACCACCCATGAGAAAGATACTATTGGAATCCCCATTTTACAGATGAGGAAACTGAGGCACGGGGAGTAAGTGGCAGCGTTGGGGTACAGGCAGTTTGGCTCCAACAGTAGAGCTGAGAGAGGTGAAGGGGATATCCACAGTCACAGCTTAATAAGCCCCAATGCAGGTAGCCTAAACTTTCCCAGCATGCACGGGGTTTGCTGTCCATCTAAAAGGAGCCTGGAGTGGTGACTGACGAGGTTGAGTCGCCCCTGCAGACAGCCTGTGTGTTCTGGGAGGTTGAGGTGGCAGCTCCTACACACGATGTTCCCACCAGCCTGAGTGTCTCGCACACCCCTGCTTGGCCAGGGCTGCTGCTGTCATCAGCTCCAAGTGACCCGCTGGCTCACTCAGAAGCTTTCCTGGCACTGTTGCATGTTCAGTGGGAGTGGGTGGCCCAATAACATAGCCATGGAGAGGGAGGACTAGAAAATGAGCCAATGGAGCCCAGGGGAACAGTTAGGAAAGCAAAGCGTCCCCAGCATCTGGGAAACAGCCAGAAAGGAGAGCCACTCTGTCTACGGCTCAGCCAAGAAGGCTCTGGTGGGCAAGGTGGTCCAGAGAGGCCGGGGTCAAGGTCCTGCCAAACAGAAGGAGGAGAGCAAGGGACCACACCACTGCCTCCCTCTCATCTCCCACCTCCTCGTGTCCTCTCTCACCTGCCCTGAGCTGCCCGATATGCTTAGATCACTGCTGTCCTCATTGTCCCACTGCTTCTCTTGAGCCAAATAGGCCCTCCGGACCCCTCCTGTCAGTCGTTCACGTCTTAAAGGAAATGTTAAGCACTGTGCTCCCTTCTGTAAGGTTCCAGCACACAGATTTCAAATTTACATTCACCTCCTCGCTAAGAGGTCTGTGTCTCCTTCAAACCAGTTCTCGCAACTCCTCCCCATCACTCACAGGCTGTGCACAGCGGGAAAGCTTCTCAGCTGCCCTATATGCCACGTTCCTGGGCTCCTTCCAGCTCCCATACCTCCTCTCAGGGTCCTCCTCTCAGTCACACAGACACACACACACACACACACACACACACACATTTAGGGCCACACTTGCACATTCTTGTGCTTTTTTGTTGGTGGTTTCATCATGTAAAACGCCCCCCAATTTAGTGTTCACCTGGGCAAGAAGGCTGTGATGGGCCTGATGGAGGAAATGTGTGTCAGTTAAGCTCTGCTCAGGCATGAGTTCCAGCGCCATTGGCTATGAGTTCAATGGTAGCGAATCAACAATCCTATCTAATAAAAGAGTATTATGCAAATTGGCCATCACTCCAACACACAAGATGGCTGCCCCATGTGGTCAAAGATCCTGCCCCCACGTGGGCACAAGATGGCTGCCACAAGATGGCCAAGCAGGGCAGGGCAGTTAGGGGTGACTAGTCCTGCTGAAGTGGGAAGTTAGTGGCAAACAGGCTGGAAGGAGAGCAGTTAGGCATCAATCAGGCTGGCAGGGGAGTGATTTGGGGGTGATCAGGCTGTCAGGCAGAAGCAGTTGGGAGCCAGCAATTCTGGATTGTGAGAGGGATGTCCAACTGCCCATTTTGGCCCGATCCTGGGGGATGTCCAACTGCCAGGATCGGGCCTAAATGGGCAGTCGGACATCCCTTGAGGGGTCCCAGGTTGGAGAGGGTGCAGGCTGGGCTGAGGAACACACACACACAACACACCGCGTGCACAGATTTCATGCACCAGGCCTCTAGTATATATTAAACTGTCTCCAAACAGAAACAGTATTTATGAAATATCATCTTTAAACAGAAACACAAAAGGTGATGTATTGACCTGTTAATGAAAACATTGTGACCAGAGGCTTAAAGGAACCTAACCTTGTTGTTCCCTTAGGAGCAATGGTTCAGTGTTCATTCAGTGTTTGCTGAATCAACTGTATGAGTGAATGTGTGTGTGTGTGTGTGTGTGTCTGTGTGTGTCTGTCTGCATGTCTGTGTCTGTGTGTGTGTTGTTTGTAGTGTTGACGTAAGAAACACACAAACCTGTAGAGAATTTTTTTTTAATCTTTATTGTTCAGAGTACAGGCAGTCCTCGGGTTATGTCGGAGATCTGTTCCTATGGTGCAACGTAACTCAATTTTCACCATAAGTCAAAACCCACCTATGTCACTCACATGGAGCACATGCACAGCAGTAATGAAGTGAAACAGTAAAAAAATAAAATAAAATAATAAATTTTAAAGAAAGATAACAATTCCTGACCTTTACTTGTGGTAAATAAATAATAAAAAACATAAAGCACATATATCAAAATGACAGAACTTTTTTTAAAATATAAATAAGTGGAAGATGGCGACGTAATCACAAAATGACGTAAGTTGCGTCCGAGGTATCGGAGGACTGCCTGTTATTTTGAGCCAAACTGGCGCCAGGTTCAGGAAGCAAGATCTCAAAAGCTCCGGGAAATGACAGTTTGCAATGTCTCTTATGCATGTGGAGTTCAGGAGGGAAAGGAAGGGAGATCACAGGAAGGTGGGAGAAAGCGAGGCGGGGATCAGACTCCTCCGTGGAGGGGGCTGGAGGAGAATTACTCTGGATTTCACAGGTGCACTGACCCTAGACACACGAGAACAACAGGCGGGGCTTGGTTCAAACTTTTACGAGGGTATAGGCCTGGGCATGACGATCCACCTGCCCTGCCCAGTTAGGAATTAGTGACCAGATCCCCCAGCGAGGTTACTGCTGGTCACTGTACTTGTGCACACCCCCTTTTTCGTTCACACTGCCTGTGTGTGTGTGTGTGTGTGTGTGTGCATCACACATATTCTTAGAGAATCCTAAAGTTCTTCCTTTGATGACAAAATGCCATGGACGTGGGTACAGACAAGCAAACTGAAATAGCCGCTGTTTGACTCTGGTTTGCCTGGTGTTTGTCATGTGGAAGGCAGGTCACCTTGACCGGTAACTCGTTTTTCTTACAAGGGCCTAAGGCTAAGATCTCTTAGTTGAAGGCTGAGTACTGATGGCACTTCCTCTGCCAATTCCCACATCCTTGTGCCAACCTTGGCTCACTGGCCAGAGTGTTGGTCTGGGTTCAGAAACCTGGGTCTTCCATGCTCCATGGGGCCAGTGGTATTGACCTGGGCAAGGCCTTTAACCATCAGTGGAGTGGGTGAAGTTATCAAATGTGCATACTTTTCCTCACCCGGTGACTTGGAGCAGCTAGTGAGGAAGCGTGCACTAATAAGGAGGAAACTCCATGCAAATGTGAGATGGGTTGGTAAGCGAGGAGAACATGCTTTGGGCTTGGGCCTTCCTGAGTCCTGATCCGGACTCTGCTATTTGTCAGCACCGTGACCTTGAGCAAATTCCTTGACTTCTCCAGGATAATGCAATTGAGATGAGGCGGGGTGGACAAAGGAATAGAGGGGGGGAGGGGGCCTGGCTGGTTTGGCTCAGTGGATAGAGCATTGGCCTTTGGACTGAAGGTCCCAAGTTTGATTCCGGCCAGTCAAGGGCATGTACCTCGGTTGCAGGCTCAATCCCCGGTCCCAGTTGGGGCACATATAAGAGGCTATTAGTCAATGTGTCTCTCTCATATTGGTGTTTCTCTCTCTGTTTCATCCCCTCCCTTCCACTCCCTCTAAAAAGTAATGAGGTAGGGTGGGGGGAATGTCCTCGGGTGAGGATTAACAAAAACAAAACAAACAAAAAAAAATGAGCTATCACTGTAAATCCACTAGAATGTTGTCAATCATTAAGATTGACAACACCAATTGTTGGTGGGGATGTAGAGCAACAGGTATAGAGGGGAGGCATTAACAAGTCCTGAGCACCCCTGCACCAGGATGCACCCCCCCACACACACCTCTAACCCTCAGTGGGCTATTTTGCCCAAGGTCACAGGTAAGTGGTGGAAAGGGGGCTTGAACTGAGATCAGCAGGTCCTTTGGCCCTTTTGTTCCTGCTGCCTGGGGCCTCTGGGGATGCCAGGTGGAATCATTGCTTCCCATTAGAAGGCCACGGAATGGAGGGTGCATTATAAAGAATGTCCCAGGGCTCCACCCAAGACACTTGTCAGTACCTTGGAGGCCAGCGTGATCTTTGCATATGAAGGGCTCTTGTTTGGAGAACTGGCCACACTCCAGACCCGAAGCCAAGACTAAGGGCATTCATGCAAGCCAATGAGAGAGAGGAAGAAAAAGAGTATCACCCTGGCCCTGTGTTCAAAGGCCGCGTGCAGCCCCACCGCCTAGGACTCATTTTGTCAAAAAGGACAGACTCCACCTGGCAGACTCACCTGGAAGGAATACATTACCTGCTCTGAGCTCAGACCCCTCAGCACCCACAGGAAAAGCAGGATGTTTTGAACTGGCAAACACGGAGAAGCAGCACCATTTCCTTCTTCTCTCCTCTGTCTTCCTGGCTGACCCACCCCTGCTTGGCACGCAACAAGGGCCAGAGACACCATCCCCTCAGGAGCCCCTCAGAAGGAGGACAGGGCACGCATCGCCTACAGGGTGGGCAGCACTCTCTACAGCCCCCCAGCTTGACTACCAGCTCCTTTTCCCCCAGCAGGAGGCCCTCGTGTGCCATTTGCAAACTACACCCACACTGGGAGCCCAGCTAAGCCCCAGCAGTGCTTAGAGGTGGGTATTGGAGTCATGATACCCATTTCACAGATGAGACCAGCAGAAGCCAAGGAGATGAATGATTTGCATAAGGTCGCACAATTGTGTGTGAGCAGGCAGCACGCTCTTTGCACTGGTCCTGGCGCCCCGGCCAGAGGAGAGCAGCCTGCAGGGAGTCCCACCGGCCTGTTTGGAGCAGCCTGCATGTCCACGGAGGCCTTTCTTGGCCAAAGTGTGCAGGCGCAGCTGTTCTTTCCCCCGGCCAGCAGGAGAATCGGCGTCCTGAAACGGGCAGAGGCCACCTGCTTCCTGGAGGGAGAGCAGCCACATCTCTGGCTTCTTGGAAACAGCTCCGCGTGGGCGCAGCTGACATCGCTGCTGACAGGTGGCAGAGGCAGGGTGTCTGTGGGGGGAGCCAGAGAAGCAGTGGGCTTATTCCATTTTGGCGTGCATGTGTGTGTGCATGTGAGTGTGCATGTGTGCGTGTGTGTGTGTGTGCATGTCTGTGTGTGTGTGCATGTGTGCGTGTGCGTGTGCGCCCGCGTGCGTATGATTTGGGATTCAGGCTGCACATTGGCCTTAAACACAATTGTCAGCAGCCTCTACTAAGCCTCCATCCAGACAAATGAGGCACTATTGGCAGACCCCGTCTCTTGCTCGACTCCTGGCCTCCAGGCCAAGAAGCCTGCACACCGGCACCCAGTCCTCCAGGGGAGAGGTGGGGAGACGCCAGGGAGAGTGTGGTGGGCAGTGAGTGCGCTTCAGGCTTTTTCACATCAGGGCACTGACTCATAGACGGTTGTATTTGGAGGATTCAGTGGGGTCAACGGGGGAGGCTGTGCACAGCTGAAGAGCAGGGCCTGGGGCTCGCAGGCTCCCCGAGAGATGAGGGGACAGCAGCAAGGGCACTGGGAGGCTCAGGGTGACAGACCAGGCGATGGAGCCCCTGAGGTCAGGGCCTGAGCCCCGCGTGCTGCTCGTGCTGGGCGGGTCAGCGCTCTGTCTGCACGCAGTCAGATGGCCACGCCTCTAGGCTGTCCGGCTGTGTCGTCTCCGTTGCAACCATTTGACTCTGCCATCGCAGCAGAAAGCAGCCCCAGAGGAAAGGTGAACGCATGAGCAGCTTTACCTGTGGACACTGAACTCCAAATTACATATTATTTTCACACGCCGTGGAATAGCATTCTTTTGCTGGTTTTTTCCCAACCGTTTCAACATGATTCTTAACTCATGGGCCACACAGAAACCATCATTCACCCTCAGGACAGAGTTTGCAGACCCCTGCTCGGCGTCATCTTATCATCTGCACCCGCCCTGCTGGATGGTAAGATCGCTGGGTGCAGGAGCTGCACCCACGAGCTGCACCCACAGACACCCCCGCCCCTCCGGGTGAAGGCCACGCCCGGCACCCTGCATGAGGCGCCGGCGCCCGGGGCAGCTGAAGTGTTGCTCTCAGAGCTGACACTTGCCGGGAGCCGCCCTTCCCTGGCATTCAGTCTCACGGTCACGCTGCACCTCCCCATCATGTGGGCAAAAGACTCAGCCGCCCGGCACTCACTCACCACTACGGGGGGTTCTGATTTATTAAAGGGAAGAGCAAAGGAAAGGAACCAGCAGCTGATAAGCGGGATAATCAGGCTGTTCCCTAAACAGTGCACCGACCCCTCCAGGATTCCTGTCACTTCCCACCACTTCCTGTCCTGGCAGCCGGGCGAGGACATCCGCTAGCTCTGAGGCCCAGCATTCAGAAGGACTGGAGATGGGTCAACAGCTACTGAGAGCTTAAGGTCAGGGCTCTTGTGTTCACTTAACAAACATGGATGGATGTGGTGCCCAGCTGTTCTGACTATGGGACTCAGAACTGTTCACTGACTATGTTGGCAAATACTTATGAGCATTGGTTGCATGCAAGGAGTGGGCTGGACCCTGGATGGAGGACTCTTGGCTAAGATCCCGAGATGAAAAAGACATGGCTCCGGACTGCAGAGAACTTACATGCAAAAGACCCAGGCTCATGCCAAACTGGGGTCCACTGCAGGGCTTAGCGAGCTAACACCCCCAGGCCCAATCCAGAACCTGACCTGGTTTCATTTATTGTAACACAGCCCTTCCCAATGAAAGGTCAGAGTTGAAAAGTCATTATGGCTTTCGAAGCCTAAAACATTTACCATTGTACATGCAATGCTTTCCAAACATTCGTATAGCAAACCACAATAAGTAATACATTCTGGCTGTCGCCTGATTCCCAGATTGTAGGTATGTAAGTAGGTAGGTAGTAGGTAGGTAGATGAATCGAAAGAACACTTGTCCTTCCTATGTACCAGGTGCTTAGATATAATCTGCTGCATTCTGTTCCATTTTTTAAATGTTGGCTGTGACCCATTAAATTGAGTTGATGACCCATTTCAATCCTGCCGTTTGAAAAACACTGGTTCATGGGAAAGCGAAGCATGTCCATTCTCTCATTTGTTCAAGAAATGCTTACTGAGCGCATTCTGCATGCCAGACGCTGCTCTAACACAGGAGCCACAACACTGAACGCCAAGGCTGTCCTCAGGGGGCTTGCTTCCTGCGGGGGAGGCGGGCGATAAAAGCTGTGATATGTCAGGTGATGAGAAGACCAAAGAAACAGGGTGAGAGGGACAGAACAGGACAGGGGTATGACCATGGAAGCCTTTCTGTGAGGTGACATGCAAAGGAAGGAGAGGGTGAGCCATGTGGACAGAGAGGAAGAGCATGGCAGCTGAGGGGACAGCACACACAAAGGCCCTGGGGCAGACCTCTGTGCAGTCCCGGAGCAGGCAGATGGCCAGAGGGGCTGGGGTGAGTGCTGTTGATGAAGAATGGTAGGAAATGAGGCTGGGGGGGGGCGGGGAGTTGGGGAGAGGTGGCAGAAAAAGATCATGTAGACAACTGACTTCAGTCTAAACAGAAGGAAGTAAACTCAGCAGAAAGATAAGTGCAGAGAAGGGTAGTCCAGGTAAAACTGAGCCATGATAGAGGGTAAATCTTCATTGATTGACTCATTTGTCAAAAATAAATATATATATACATTTAAACCTCATTTCTCGAACGTCTTCCGTCTCAAACAATTCGGTTCTCAACCAGGTTGTTCACAGAAGAAAAAAAAAACATGTTTTGGTTGAGAACCAAACTTAAGTTTTCAATTTGACAACCTTTTCATGCTGATACCTCAATAACATAAAGCTTCTTGCAGGCAACGAGCAACGTTGGAGAGAATGCTTTTGTTGTTGGCAAAATCGATGATTAGCACAATTTTAAAACATAGAGAGGCCAGCAAGAGTGCTAATGTTGCTAAGGGAGTGAAAGTGCTCATAATCACAGGCAATTGAAGAGATAGAAAAATGGTTGTGAATCGGATAAAGGAACAGCAGTTAGCCTGTGATAGCATGAAGGAGGCAGTGATATGTAAACAATTCCAAGGCTAGTCGGGGGTGGTTCGATAAATTTAGGAAAATAAGTGTTTATAAGTTAAACCGTATATTAGACATGTACTGTATATAAGAAAGGTTGAAAGGAAATCATTTGGGGGTCTGGAATGGATTAATTCACTTTACATTCTTTCTAGTGGGAAAATGATTCTGTTTTGAACCAATCGCTTCCCGAACAGCCTTCTGGGACGGATTCGGTTTGAGAAACAAGGTTATACTGTGCTGAGTGAGGCCACAAACACGCATGGGCCTCCCTCTGGGAGCAGAGCCCAGGCCCCGGCATTTCGTAGCCCCGGGCGAGGCTGAGGTAGAGGCAGCGGTACAAGGGGAGGCTGATGTAGAGGCAGCGTTACAAGGGGAGGCTGATGTAGAGGCAGCGTTACAAGGGGAGGCTGAGGTAGAGGCAGCGTTACAAGGGGAGGCTGAGGTAGAGGCAGCGTTACAAGGGGAGGCTGATGTAGAGGCAGCGTTACAAGGGGAGGCTGATGTAGAGGCAGCGTTACAAGGGGAGGCTGAGGTAGAGGCAGCGTTACAAGGGGAGGCTGATGTAGAGGCAGCGTTACAAGGGGAGGCTGAGGTAGAGGCAGCGTTACAAGGGGAGGCTGATGTAGAGGCAGCGTTACAAGGGGAGGCTGAAATAGAGGCAGCGTTACAAGGGGAGGCTGAGGTAGAGGCAGCGTTACAAGGGGATGCTGATGTAGAGGCAGCGTTACAAGGGGAGGCTGATGTAGAGGCAGCGTTACAAGGGGAGGCTGAGGTAGAGGCAGCGTTACAAGGGGAGGCTGATGTAGAGGCAGCGTTACAAGGGGAGGCTGATGTAGAGGCAGCGTTACAAGGGGAGGCTGATGTAGAGGCAGCGTTACAATGGGAGGCTGAGGTAGAGGCAGCGTTACAAGGGGAGGCTGAGGTAGAGGCAGCGTTACAAGGGGAGGCTGAGGTAGAGGCAGCGTTACAAGGGGAGGCTGATGTAGAGGCAGCGTTACAAGGGGAGGCTGAGGTAGAGGCAGCGTTACAAGGGGAGGCTGAGGTAGAGGCAGCGTTACAAGGGGAGGCTGATGTAGAGGCAGCGTTACAAGGGGAGGCTGATGTAGAGGCAGCGTTACAAGGGGAGGCTGAAATAGAGGCAGCGTTACAAGGGGAGGCTGAGGTAGAGGCAACGTTACAAGGGGATGCTGATGTAGAGGCAGCGTTACAAGGGGAGGCTGATGTAGAGGCAGCGTTACAAGGGGAGGCTGATGTAGAGGCAGCGTTACAAGGGGAGGCTGATGTAGAGGCAGCGTTACAAGGGGAGGCTGAGGTAGAGGCAGCGTTACAAGGGGAGGCTGAGGTAGAGGCAGCGTTACAAGGGGAGGCTGAGGTAGAGGCAGCGTTACAAGGGGAGGCTGAGGTAGAGGCAGCGTTACAAGGGGAGGCTGATGTAGAGGCAGCGTTACAAGGGGAGGCTGAGGTAGAGGCAGCGTTACAAGGGGAGGCTGATGTAGAGGCAGCGTTACAAGGGGAGGCTGAGGTAGAGGCAGCGTTACAAGGGGAGGCTGATGTAGAGGCAGCGTTACAAGGGGAGGCTGATGTAGAAGCAGCGTTAAAGGGGAGGCTGAGGTAGAGGCAGTGTTTCAAGGGGAGGCTGATGTAGAGGCAGTGTTTCAAGGGGAGGCTGAGGTAGAGGCAGTGTTTCAAGGTGAGGCTGAGGTAGAGGCAGTGTTTCAAGGTGAGGCTGAGGTAGAGGCAGTGTTTCAAGGCTCCGGGCTGGAGGGAGGCCTGGGAGAGTAAGCGAGATGGGAAAGATCAAGGCCAGACTGTAGATGCCTTTTACAATGCACTCCAGAATTTGGACTTTGCCTTCTAGATAAGAGAGGGGGAGTCTGGAGTCCCCGGGACCCACGAAGAAGGGCCTGTTGCTGTTCAGGGAGGAAATAAGGGCTTGAACCCAGGCAGCAGCCGAGACAGTGAGGAATGAGATAAGGACACAGTCAAGATAGGAGAAAAGCAGAACTGGAGGAACGTGGGGAATGACTGGATTCGGGCAGAAGGAAATTGAGGGTCTGACGATGCCGCCCACTGAAATGTGAAATCCAAAAGGACGGGTTGGGGGCAGATCGCTGCGGCGGTTAACGTTCTGAGTGTGAGGAGCCCGTGGGAAACGACCATAGCAGCCGCCCACTGTTTATCGGGCACTTACTGAGGGGCAGGCCCTGTGCTCCTTTTTTGTTTTAATGTTTCCTTTTATTGATGTCAGAGAGGAAGGGAGAGGGAGAGAGAGATAGAAACGCCAATGATGAAAGAGAATCTTTGATCGGCTGCCTCCTACACCCCCTTCCTGGGGATCGAGCCCACAACCTGGGCATGGGCCCTGACCGGGAATCAAAACGGGACTTCTTGGTTCACAGGTCGACGCTCAGCCACTAAACCACAGGGGCCACGCCGTGCTCCAAGTGTGATGGGCCCTGTCTCATTTAATTGGCATAACAGCTGTGTGCGGCAGGTAACCTGATTACCCCCATTTTGCAGAAAGGGGAACGGAAGCCCGGAGAAGCTAAGTGAGTGGGAAGGGTGGCAGTATCTGTCATCGCGTGCCTGTGGCACTTCACACAGAGCCGGGCACATGGTGAGCTCTCAGAAAAGGGCAGTGTTATCTATACTAATAAAAGGGTAATATGCTAATTAGACCAGGAGACCTTCGGGATAAAGCCATGGTGGCAGGGCTGAGGCAGAGGCTGTTAGGGGCAGTCAGGCCGGCAGGCAAGTGGTTAGGAGCCAGTGGTTTTAGATTGCAAGAGGGATGTCCAACTGCTGGTTTAGGCCTGATCCCTGTGGGCCTAAACCAGCCGTCGGACATCTCCCAAGGGGTTGCACATTGGAGAGGGTGCAGGTTGGGCTGAGGGACACACACCCTCTCCCCCCGCCCCTCATGCACAAATTTTGAGCACAAATTTCCCACTAGTTAATTATGATTATCTTCTCGCTGCTTCGGAAGGAAACGCAGGACAGGCCTGCAGAGAGCGGAGCCAGGCCTATTCCGGAGCCCTGTATATATAAAAGATGTATTTATAAATGCCTCAGTGTGTGTATGCACACATATCACCATACCCATCCCCGGTCTGTTGCTGCTTTTCATTTTTGGCTCTCCAATTAGGCTTCTCAAATGCCTTTTGATCTTACCCCATTCTCCAGCCCTATCCCACGCCCACCCCATAATTGCTTTATAAATACATTTCTTCTCCAAAAGCCCATCTCAGCCTCCTTGCCTTTGTTCTGCTCTGGGAAGTGAACTGTGCTGCTGGCCTGCAGCCGGAGGAGGTTTATTCTTGCGGAGAGAGGGGGACTTTATTTATTTATTTTGGGGGTATAGCTCCTCTCGCCTGTTCCTGGGCCAAATAAACAAAGCTGCTATTCATTTCACCATCCCCCGTCTCTGTCGTGCCCAGAGCCATTTTATCAGCAGCCCCCGGCTGTCCCTCTGAGAGGCCGGAACAGCGCACGAGCCTGTTCTGGAAGTGAGTGCTGGGAGCACAGCTTCCCCCCGAGAGAGGCCACGGAGCGGGGCTGTGGGTCCCTCGGGGAGTGTGGGAGCAAACGTTGTGTTTCAGGTCCTGGTCGGAAAATGCTGGCTGCTCTCATGTGGGCCAGGCAGAAAGCAGCCGCCAGCCCATCGGTAGTTTGTGGCTTAGGGGCAGGGAGCAGAGGCAGCTTGAAAGAAAACTTAGGATCCGGCCTCCTCCCTCCTCCCTCATCCTCCTCCTATTCCTATTCCTCCTCTTCCTCCTCATCCTCTTCCTCTTCCTATTCCTCCTCATCCTCCTCCTCTTCCTCCTCATCCTCTTCCTCTTCCTATTCCTCCTCATCATCCTCCTCCTCCTTCTCCCCCCCCTCCTCCTTCTCCTCACGCCGGGCCCCAGGTCCTCTGTCCTCCATGGCCCTGCTCTTCTTGCTGCCACCCCTCAATAGCAACGCCACCTCTACCTGCGCCTCATGCACCGGCTCCCATGCATCCAGCTGAAGGTCTGGAGCCCAATCTTCCACCCAATGTGCCTTAGCCACGACCCCACTTCGCTCTGTGGCCTCCTCTGAGCCCTCTGCCCAATGAACAATGAAAGCACTCCACATAGACACCAGGTCCGTCGGCAGCAGCTGCAGACAAAGGGAGATCCACAGTCCCACCCTGCTGGTCTCTTGCACAAGCCCACCCCCAAAAGGAGGTGCCCCGAGATGTCTCCAAGGGGTCTCAAGACCCTCCGGAGTCCAGTGTGAAAATCCCTTCCTGTGTCAAAAGAGCGCCTGGAAACCATGGTTGGCATCCTCCACGTGATCGTTTCTTCATTCCGAAAATCGTCCTCAAACACCTGCCGTGTGCAAGGAGCAAGAGGGACCGTGGGGATTCCAGCAGCCAAGGCCCTGCCCTGGCCAGCTTACATGGCGGGGGGAGTATTGACAGCAACGGGGTCATCGGAGACCAGGAGCGGGAGGCAGGGCATGCGACAGGGTGGAGTCACAGAGGTGAGGAGGGAGGGGAGGGCTGCTTGGGACGGTGGTCAGGAGGGGCCAGGAGGAGGATCCGGCTCCGTGAAGGGAGAGAGTAACAAACCGCTGCGGAGGCCCGAGGCGGTGCTGAGCTTGGCGAGCTCTGGGAACTGGAAGAGAAGGCGAGGGGTGGTGGCCAGGCTGAGTCCCAGAGACGGCAGGGCCCAGGCTTGCTGGCCCTCACTGGGGCCCTGACAGGAACCGCGGGGGGCATGGGAGTGGTTCCGAGGTTGTTGGCACCCTCCGAGGTGGCGATTTTGTTCCCTGTGGAGATAACGAAGTCTGTACGCAGTTCCCCCTCATACAGCAAAGGCGCTCCCAGGAGGAGCCACAGTCCTCACTTCCCAACGGTCCTCCCCGCCACCCAGGGCTCCCTCCTTCCCCTTCCCTTTCAGAAGCTGCACCTCCAGGAGCAAAGTGGCTTATCCTTTGGGGGACGGGCACCTACGGTTTGCTCTTCTGTGCCATGAGGTCACCGGGTGACGCCAGAGCCCTCCTCTCCAATGAAATCCCACATGGAACTGGAAATTATGGGCAAAAAAGTACTGCTCGACCCATGTGGCTGCGTGGTTGCGTGTTGACCCAGGAATAGGAGGTCACGGCTCTCTTCCCGGCCCGCTCACAGGCCCAGACTGCAGGCTCATCCCCAGCGGGAGGGGCCTGCAGGGGGCAGCCCATGGATAGTTCTGTCTCACCATGGATGTTCCTATCTCCATCCCCTCCTCTCTCTGAACTCAGTGAAAACATGATTGGGGGGGAGGGGGAAGAACTATTATGTGAGCTTTATCCCATAAAAACTACAACACTCACCGAAACTGGTTTGGCTCAGTGAATAGAGCGCCGGCCTGCAGACTGAAAGGTCCCAGGTTTGATTCTGGTCAAGGGCATGTACCGTGGCTGCGGGCACATCCCCAGTAGGGGGTGTGCAAGAGGCAGCTGATCGATGTTTCTCTCTCATCAATGTTTCTAACTCTATTCTTCTCCCTTCCTCTCTGTAAAAAATCAATAAAATATTTAAAAAAAAAAAAAGAAAGAAAGAAAGAAAAATTACAACACTCACGGCAAGTCCATCAGGAGAGCACAGCGGGTCTGGGATGAGCATGGTCTTCCCGTGTTGGTGTGAGTCCCTGCCCAGCCCCATCACAAGAAACCAGGTTGCCCCGCGCCCTCAGGGTCCCCTCCAGAGAATCCCCATGGAAGGGGGAGTCTTCCTCTGAGGGCTTCGCAGGAAAGAACTGCCCCAGCAGCCCAAGTAAATGTACATCAAACATTTGAGTATGGGTGTTTTTTGTTTTTTTTTTTTTTGGGGGGGGTGCATGCTTTAAAATCAAGCTTTTAAATCTTTTGTTTTAACCAAACAGTAATCAAACATGTGTTGCCACACTTCAGTTCCTCCCATGGAACATTGAGAAAGAGGCAGCGTGTGCTGTCTCCCAGCCAGTGGTGTGCTGGCAGCCGGGGCCGCTGCGGGGGACGGAGGGGAACAGCCCTAATTCATAGTGGCTGCCAATGTCTGCGGTGTAAATACTTCTGTGGCCAGCGTGACGCTAGCAATGCTTTAAGAACTGGCTCGCGACATTTCCGAATATTGAACTGTCGCCTCTCCTGAGCCGTGGGGGCCGCTCCGGACACCTGTTTCCAGCCCTCGGATGTAGTTGGTGTTTCGGGGAGGAGCCCCCTTGAATGCCAGCACCCAAACCCAGCGCCACAGTGGCGCCCAAGGCCCTGGGGCCATTGGCTGGAGCCAAGGAGGGGCAGTGAGAACGGGGAGGGGCCATTGGCTGGAGCCAAGGAGGGGCAGTGAGAACGGGGAGGGGCCATTGGCTGGAGCCAAGGAGGGGCAGTGAGAACGGGGAGGGGCCCGGAGCAGGGGCGCTGGATCTGCCTCCTCACCCCACTTCTGTTGCCAGAAATGGCCAGAGGGTGACCCCGGGAGTCCTGGTGACACCTCCTTAAGCCAGGTTCTCCCAGCCCACCTGAGCTTTATAGGACTCAGACCCACCTTGGGAGGTCCCCCTCTCCAGGCTCATCCTTCTAAACCAGCTCAAGTGTCTTCGCCTTTAAAACCTGCCTCTGCTGCCCAAGTATCCTGACTGCTGCCCTCCTGCTCCTGCCCCCTGCCCCTGCCCCTGCCCTCCTGTCACCTGCCCTCTTACCCTCCTCCCCCTTTTCCCCTACCCTCTCTCCTCCTGCCCCCTGCCCCCTGCCCCCTGCCCCTGCCCTCCTGTCACCTGCCCTCTTACCCTCCTCCCCCTTTTCCCCTACCCTCTCTCCTCCTGCCCCCTGCCCCTGCTCTCCTGCCCTTCTACCTTCCTGCCCCCTACCCTCCTACCCTCCTGCCCCCTGCCCCTGCCCTCCTGTCCCCTGCCCTCTGCCTCTGCCCCCTGCCCCCTACCCTCTCTCCTCCTGCCCCCTGCCCCCTGCCCTCCTACATTCCTGCCCCCTGCCCTCCCACCCTCCTGCCCCTTGCCATCCTGCCCCCTGCCCCCTGCCTCTGCCTCCTGCCCCCTGCCTTCTACCCCTACTCTCCTGCCCCCTACCTCCTACCCTCCTGCCCTCCTGCCCCCTGTTCTCCTGCCCTCCTGCCCCCTACCCTCTTGCCCCCTGCCCCCTACCCCTGCTCTCCTGCCCCCTCCCTCCTGCCCTCCTGCTCCTGCCCCCTGCTCTCCTGCCCTTGCCCCCTGCCTTCCTGCCCCTTGCCCTCCTGCCCCCTGCCCTCCTGCCCCCTACCCTCCTGCCCCCTGCCCCCTACCCCTGCTCTGCTGCCCCCTCCCTCCTGCCCTCCTGCTCCTGCCCCCTGCTCTCCTGCCCCTGCCCCCTGCCTTCCTGCCCCTTGCCCTCCTGCCCCCTGCCCTCCTGCCCCCTATCCTCCTGCCCCCTGCCCCCTACCCCTGCTCTGCTGCCCCCTCCCTCCTGCCCTCCTGCTCCTGCCCCCTGCTCTCCTGCCCCTGCCCCCTGCCTTCCTGCCCCTTGCCCTCCTGTCCCCTTGCCCTCCTGCCCCCTACCCTCCTACCCTCCTGCTCTCTTGCCCCTGCCCCCCTGCCCCCCTGCCCCCTGCTCCCTGGCCCCCTGCCCTCCTGTTCCTCTCATTCTCCAGCCCTCCTACCTTCTGCCCTCCTGGCCCTGCCCCTACCCTCCTTTGAGCCAGCTCTGGACCTGGCATAGCTCTCTCTGTGCCATCTGACTGTCTGTGGCTCTGCGCTGCTGCCAGTGTTCTGGGCTGGAGCCTGAGAGGAGAAACATGGTGGAGCCCAGGAGCAGCAGAGAGCCTGGTAATTTGTTAATTTACTAAATAATGTTCATGGAGCCGCTCCCATGTGCCGGGCAGTGTTCCGGCCACTGAGATTGCAGTGGAGAGCAAAACAAAGGCCTTGTCTTCATAGGGCTGCTGATTCCAGGCGACAGTAAATAGGAAAGTATTGTCTCTCAGCCAGGGTGGCTCAGTGGTTGAGTGTCGACCTATGAACCAGAAGGTCACAGTTCGATTCCTGGTCAGGGCACATGCGAGATTTCAGGCTTGATCCCTAGTCGGGAGCGTGCAGGAGGCAGCGAATCAATGATTCTTTCTCATCATTAATGTTTCTATCTCCCTCTCCTTTCTTCTCTGAAATCAATTTAAAAAGGCTTTTTTTTTAAAGGAGAAGAAAGTATTGTCTCAGAGTCCCTGTGGTCACTGCTCTTAGGAAGCCAGGAGAGGAGAGCTAACTCTGGTATAGAATCTGCACACAAATACGACCATTCTTCATAGTCTTTACTTACTTACTTACTTACTTATTTACTTATTTATTTTTCTTGATTTCAGAGAAGAAGGGAGAGGGGGAAACATCAATGATGAGAGAAAATCATTGATCGGCTGCCTCCTACAGGGAATTGAGCCCCTAACCCCAGCATGTGCCCCCTGTATGACCCCAACTCTAGGACATTCTGGAAAAGGCAAAACTACAGACACAGTGAAAGGATCAGTGGTTGCCCTGGGGTTCGAGGGAAGGAGGAACAAACACAGCACACGGGGTGGGGGGCAGGGGAGGGTTTAGGGCAGTGAACGTATTCAGAACGATACTATGATGGCAGACACATGCCATTATGCATATTTTGAAATCCATAGCTTCATAGTCTTTTGAATTTATTTTTTAAGTATGACTTTGGGATGTTTGAAGACCTACTAATGTACTGTTGTCATAGACCAGGTGTAGGGAGAGGCTGCTGGCTATATATTCACCCGCTGTAACCTGTTCCTATCTTAGGTGAGGTGTATCGCAGGGTAGGCGGCTCTGGGAGGAAGGAAAATACATGGGGTAAGCGTAAGATTTCCTGGAAGACAGGGCCCCCGGCTCTGTGCCCCCAGCAGGCAGGGCCCTGTGCGGATCTAGCTCCTGGGAGGGGAGAGCTCACAGATTAATTCAGGGCCGGCCACCCCAATGCCCTCTGGACACTCTGGGCATTGGGCATCAGAAGGAAAAAGAAGATGGTAAGGGAGGGGGGCATAGAGCACCTAAGCTCTAAAGATGGAGTGAACTGTACTCATGATTTATAACAATCCTATAGGTCACCTGTTCTGTTATTGATCCAACATTTCTAAAACAACTCACATACATACACACTCTCCCCTCCCCCCTCTCTCTCTGCTTAAAAAAGTGTGTTTTGGAATGACATTTTATAGCACTATCATAAATTATTAGTTTTATGGGCCAGATCGTTTCTCCTAATGCACATTGAAATAAGTATCTGTTAAAATGTGAATGTTCCTGTTGAACCCCCTAAGCCATCCAGGGGGCTCCCCATGTCACACACCGTGGCTCGCTGGGAGAGAGAAGCTGGCGCGCCTGGTGCTGAAAGACTTGGAGCCAGTCCTGGTCCTTGATTTATGAGGAGCCATGGGCAGGTCGCCTGCCCCTCCCCATGTGTCACTTGCCTCATCTGCAAAATGAGAGGGTTGACCAGATGCCCCCTCGAGTACTTTCACACTCTGAGGTTCTGGTTGTTTGTTCTGTAAATGTAGTCATTGCAGGCGGCCTCTCACATGGCAGACTTCTTGACCCCTGCCCTCTCCCCTCCCTCCTAAGCTTCCACCTGCCCTGCTGCAAGGCAGAGCCACCTGGGAGCAAAGCCTGCACCACCCCAATGCTAAACGACATTTTTTTTTTCAGTAGAGGACAAACACCCCAATGTTTTCCAACCTCAACACGGTGCTCTCGCTCCTTGAACTTGGTGAAGTAAGCATTTCCTTTGCCAGGGAGTCCCATCCCAACACACACACACACACACACACACACACACACACACACATTGCTTTTTTGTCTTTGAAAAATGTTTACAGTGACCTTTCCGATCTCCATGTTTCACGAGTGAGACAGAGAAAAGGAGTCTGTCTAGCATTCCCTGGCAGGCCCGGCAGCCGCCTCCTCGCTGTCTGGCTGAGACACTCCACGCCCTGGTCTGCAGGAGAGTCAGCAGGTTCCAACCGCCCCTCAAGGGCGATGTGCAGAGGGCGGGGGGCTTAAATGCCATGTTTAATCACCCGCAGAACCTGCACATGGGCACAGTTAGGTACCACATTGCCGTGCCTGGCATACCCTCTGCATGGCCCCCATTAAAACTACCGCAGACAGCGACGACCAAGAGGGGCCCTCGGGAGCAGGAAATATAGGCCAGCAGGGCCAGAAAGTAAAGGAAATAGCTTGAATTCTATCAGTGGGTGTCGGACCTATGAGATCTCTACATGCCTTCTCCATACAGGTGCTTCTAGGTAGTAGCAACAAGCAGCTAACATTGGCTGCTTTGGTCCAGGCGCGGTTCAATGTTGACATGGTCTGTCTCCCCAGATCTTCACAGGAACAATGGGAAACACGCTATCGTAAAGCTCATTTGACAGGTGAGGAGTTAAGAAGTTTGCCAAGGTCGAACGGCTGCTCAGTGGTAAAGCATGGTTCCCGGAGCCATGATCAAAGCAGTCGCTTCTGCTCATGTGACCGTCTGAGCTTTTCGGAACTCTTACCACGTACACTAGCCATCACGTAGAGAGGCAGGCAGATTACAGATAGACTAGACAGACAGATACAGACATAGAGACGTACATTCTAGTCCTCCCACCCCTGTGAGAATGGGTATAAATATTACCATTTCACTTTACACAGGAGGAAACGGAGCCCCAGAAAAGTGTACAGACTCCCTTCAGATCTTGGCATCTGCACGTGTCTAAGGCAGGATTTGAACCTAGATCAGCCTGGCCCCACAGCCTGTTTCCGCTGTGCTGCCTGCAGGATTTCATCTGAATTTTCTGACAGCTCTGTGACATGGGGGGGGGGGGGGGGTGGGAGGGAAGAGTTTGGTACAGCCCAGATCCTTGTCCATGGGATTCCACAAACTCGGCCTGATCAGCTTCAGGAAAAATTCCATCAGTTCAGTAATACATTCTCTGTCACACTCTCCCGCTTGTCTTTCAAAGTGCCTGGGAACTAGCTGTTTCCTGCCCAAGCATTACCTGTCTGGCTACCCATCTGTCTGACCACCTTCTTATCTGGCTGCTTCTTGATCTCCACCTCCCCCAACTACCAAATCCCCTGGTCTCCGTCTTGTTCATTGCCATATTCTCAGTGCCTAGCACAGCGCACCGGAAATATTTGGAGACAACATGAACGATCAGGTGCTTGGAATTAAACGGATGTCGAACATCCCGAGTGGTACAGGGGCCTGCGGGAGTTCAGAGGAGGAGGGAGAAACTCCTAGGGGCTGGCATGAACCAGAAAGGCGGCCTGGAGGAGGCAGCTGGTTTTATTTTTAGGGCTTTTGTGGGTGAGTCTGTATCAGGTAGAGGAGCAAGGACAGCTTTCCGGGGAGGAAGGAGACCAGAGCGGAGGCACGGAGGGCTCAGGCGGGCAGCCCCCAGGGCCTGCAGGCAGGCTGCCTCAGAGCAGCTGGGAGCAAAGTGTGTGCTTCTAACCCTACGGCTCCAGGAGGGCCCGACACCCTGTCCTCTGTCCCCATGAGGAGCCTGGATCCCCCAGAGGACTTCATTCACCCGTGCAACGGGGCATCATCCTCATTAGCAGCTTCCTCCCACCCCACCTCCCCCATGTGCAAAATGCCCATGGCTCTGGCCCAAGCTAGAGCTGACTAGTGAGGTTGAAGGGAGACAGGGAACCCACATCCACAGGGGACCCCACAGGCGCGTTCTCACTGCGGTTTTGTCTCCTTGGGGATTTGGAGAAGTAGCAGCGGCAGCAGGCTCTGGGCCCAGCCTTCTCACTTCCTGAGGCTGTGTGACCTCAGGTTGGCCACCTGCCCTCTCTGAGCCCCATCGGTCCCAACTAGGGATGTGGAGCTGCTGTGGCCCACCTCCAGAGACACTGGAGAAGATGCCCACCACTGAGCCGACACTGCGGCTACAAATATGTTACCTCCAGCCCCAGTGCGACTTCTTGGCAAAGCTCTTACAACCACCTAACCTGCTGCCTTTCCCATCCCCACTGTGGCGATTCTACAGTTTCCCTGCTCTCATCAAGCCCCGTGTCACAGGACGCATTGCCGCTGGCAGACACCCTCTCACTGCCTCTGCACTCCCTCCCTCATGCCCTCTGCCCTGTCCCATGGTGTCTTTGCTCCTATTCAGGGTTCATTTGGCCTCCGAGCTCTGGCCCTCATTCTCAACACATCCCCTGGGGCTCGCTACCTGTCCATTCCTCTCAGCCCAGTCCTCAGTGCTGCTTCCCAACTGGCATCTCCTCAACGTATTAAGTTGCACTTGGATTTTAAAAGAACACGTATGTCTTCTTCCAGCCTGTATGCCTTCCCCACCCTAGTTTTTCAGCCAAGTTTCTTCCAGAAGAGCATGTAGCTGCTGTCTCCACTCACTCACCACCTCCCTAAATCAGCCCCCACCTCTCTGGCAAAGATCATTCATCCAGATGGTCAAACCTAACAAAGTCCTCAGCTCCTTGCTCATCAGTGGCTGTTCCCTGTCTCCTGAAGGCTCGGGAACTCCCACCTTCCCTGCTTTCTCTCCTGTGCAGCTCCCCCCTCTCCTCCCGTCCGTGTGCCCTGGGGCTCCGTCCTTGCCCCTGTCCCCTCCTCACTGTACACAGACCCCTCACACCTGTGCTGTCCCATGCGGCGGCCGCTGGCCATGGTGCCTGCTTAGCACCCGACACGTGGCTCAGGTGAGATGAGCTGTGAGTGTGACATGTACATCCGGATTCAAACACTTGGCGTCCAAAAACAGAGAACGTGCCATATTTCATTCATAAGTTTTATGAAGACAAGACATAGAAATTATTTTTTAAATATATGTATCGGGTTAAGTAAAACAGGTTCTTAAGAGTGTGAATGTAAAAACATTCAAACCTATAAAGAATTTTTGTGAGTTTATTTGAACCAAACTGGTAACAATCGCCAAGAAGCATAATCTCAATGTATTGGGATAATGCTTAGGAGAATGGCAGTTTTTCATTTTGTTTTATACATTACTAGAGGCCCAGTGCACAAAATTGGTGCATGGGATGTGGGGAATGTCCCTTAGCCCAGCCTACATCCTCTCCAATCTGGGACCCCTCGAGGGATGTCCGACTGCCTATTTAGGCCCGATTCCTAAACGGGCAGTCAGACATTCTTTTCACAGGACTGCTGGCTCCAAACTGCTCACCTGCCTGCCTTCCTGATTGCCCCTAACCACTTCTGCCTGCCAGCCTGATCACCTGCTAACCACTACCCTGCCAGCCTAATTGATATCTAACTGCTCCCTGCCAGCCTGTTTGCCCCCAACTTCCCTCCTCTGCTGGCCTGGTCACCCCTAACTGCCCTCCCCTGCAGGCCAGGTCCCTCCCAAATGCCCTCTTCTGCTGGCCTGATTGCCCACAACTACCCTCCCTTGCAGGGTCTGGAACCTCCCAACAGCCCTCCCCTGCTGGCCATCTTGTGGTGGCCATCTTGTGTCCACATGGGGGCAGCCATCTTTGACCACATGGGGGCAACCCTCTTGTGTGTTGGAGTGATAGTCATTTTGCACATTACTCTTTTATTAGATAGGATTATAATCAAAGGAGGAGACATAAATGGGTTACATGAAATCCATTGGTGATAGATTAAGGAAGCAGGAGAAAGCAAAGCAGGGAAACCTCCAGACTGTATAAAAAGTAAAATGATGGACACATACTTCTTTTACTTAGTTAACAGTCAACAATTAACTCAATAGCAATGAGGGGACTGTGGTCTCCACAGAGTGGTGCCTGTGTTTTGAGGGGCCCGGAAAAAGGAAAATTACTCTGACGTTTCTACAATATGTTATCGTAGATGCAGAAAGGCAACAGGCTCAATGAAGGGAAAGATTGACCTTTGTCTGGGAAGATACTGGCCTAGGATAGTGGTTGGCAAACTTATTAGTCAACAGAGCCAAATATCAACAGTCCAACGATTGAAATTTCTTTTGAGAGCCAATTTTTTAAAACTTAAATTTCTTCTAAGGCCACTTCTTCAAAATAGACTCGCCCAGGCCGTGGTATTTTGTGGAAGAGCCACACTCAAGGGGCCAAAGAGCCGCATGTGGTTTGTGAGCTGCAGTTTGCCGACCACTGGCCTAGGACATGACTAACCACCAAACGCTTTTCGTTCACATTTTCATTGCAGACCATCCTTGTGGTTACTTTAGGTCTTTGTTTGCAGGACCGCCGTGCAGCCCTTCCCCGAGCTCTTCAGGTGAACACGTGCCGCCTTTTTCATCATTTCCCGTTTTATGCTTTTCTAATGTGGCTGCAAGTAGGTGTGTCATTACCCAGGCGGCTCTCGGGACAGCAGTGCCTGGGACATGCACACCCACCAGGATCAGCGATGGCTGAGGCGGCCCAGCCTCATGCTGAGGAATGCGGTCCGGGAGCCCACTGCTTGGGTTTGAAGAAGCTCTGCCACTTACTCTGAGTGAACTGGGCACCTTACTTAGAACAAGGCCTGGTGTGTGGAAGGCACTCGGTACAGCTGGCCATTCTTACAGAGACTCCTCTGCTTGTTTGTGAATCCTCACCTGCGATATTTTCCCATTGGTTTTTAGAGAGAGTAGAGGAGACAGAGAGAAACTTCTATGTGAGAGACACATCGATTGGTTGCCAAAACCACGGTATGTGCCCTCAACGGGAATCGAACCTGGGACCCTTCAGTCTGCAGGCCAATGCTCTATCCAAACTAGCTAGGGCTCAGGGGTACAATTCTATAACACATCATCTGAATGTTGTATTGTGTGTTCACCACCCCAAGTTAAGTCTCCTTCCATCATCATGTATCCCCCAGTTTCCCTTCCTCTACCCTCCCCCCGCACCCCTGTATTGTGTGTTCACCACCCCAGGTCAAGTCTCCTTCCATCACCATGTGTCCCTCAGTTTACCCTCTTCTACCTCCCCCCCCCCCACACACACACACCCCTTTTCCCTTTGGTCATCACCATTCTGTTTTCTGTGTCTAGAGTTCGCATTTTCCTGCCTTTCTCCTGTCCTCTGCCCTGTCCCATGGTGTCTTTGCTCCTATTCAGACCATGTCAACATTGAACCGCACCTGGACCAAAGCAGCCAATGTTAGCTGCTTGTTGCTACTACCTAGAAGCACCTGTATGGAGAAGGCATGTAGAGATCTCATAGGTCCGACACCCACTGATAGAATTCAAGCTATTTCCTTTACTTTCTGGCCCTGCTGGCCTATATTTCCTGCTCCCGAGGGCCCTTCTTGGCCATCGCTGTCTGCGGTAGTTTTAATGGGAGCCATGGAGAGGGCATGCCAGGCACGGCAATGTGGAACCTAACTGTGCCCATGTGCAGGTTCTGCGGGTGGTAAAGCATGGTTCCCAGAGCCATGATCAAAGCAGTCGCTTCTGCTCGTGTGACCATCTGAGCTTTTCGGAACTCTTACCACGTACACCAGCCATCACATAGAGAGGCAGGCAGATTACAGATGGACTAGACAGACAGATACAGACATAGAGACGTACATTCTAGTCCTCCCACCCCTGTGAGAATGGGTATAAATATTACCATTTCACTTTACTCAAGTCAGCTCTGCGTCACTCCTGGTCTGAGCTGCAGCCATCACAGCCTCCGGGCTGGCCCCTCCCATCGCCTGTCCACACGGCTGCCGACGAGTGAGTCCCAAATCCCAGAACTGGCTACCTCACTCCTCTGCCTAAAACCCGCCCACGCTCCGTGTGGCGCATGGGAAAAGTCTGCAAGACCCACCAGGACCCACCACATCCTGTGCTCCCCTCTCAGCACGGCCCCCTCACAGCCAGGGCTCCAGCCACTTCCCAGCCCTGTGCAGTCCCGAACACCCCAGGCTGTGCCGTGCCTCCCTGCCTTCCCTCCCTCAGTCATCTTCCATGAACGCCCACAGCCATGTCAGAGTCGGCAACGCCAGGCTCGGCTCAAATTCAAGAATTTCCTGAACTTCTCCCGACCCCAGGGTAGAGGCAGCCGCCCCACCCTCCCAACCCCCGCCACTTGGCGCCCACACTGTGCCCGTGCAGAATTCTGCCGCCCCACCTGCGCTCACACCCTCTCGGTTGACAGGCCTGCTTCTCTCACAGACCGAGCGCATCTCAGGGATAATGATGTGATGATGAATTTATGAGAGCATGCTCAGAGCCAGCTCTGCCCGAGGACTGGGCATGGGCTCTCATACTCCTCTTATCTCCCTCAACCCTGAGTTGTACACATAGCCACCTTAAAGATAAAGAGGGGAGTCAACCCCCCACCTTCCTTCCCCACCGCCCTGCCGCCCTCCCACCCCCACCCTCACCCCCCCACACACACACACACGGGCTCCCTCCCAGAGTTCAAAGCCAGAGGGTCTGCCTTCAGAGACTACACTCTTAACCTGGAGCTACTTTTCTTCTACTTGAGATATAATGGACAAGTAATATAATGGACTGTGTATGTTGGAGGGGTGGGTGCACGTGTTGATTCAATACACTTGTGTATTGCATTGTGATAACCATCACAGCGTAGCTAGGATCTCCATCATCAATCACCTCACAGCGTTGTCATTTCTCTTCTGTGGTGAGAACGTTCAAGGTCAACCCTCTCGTCAACGTTGGAGAATGTGATCCAGGGCTGTTGAGTGTCGTCACCAGAGTGTGCATCGAGTGGAACTCCAGGGGGTAGGCCGCCTCTGGTTATACCTTTGTACCTTCAACAGTGCCCCTCAAATCCCCCACTCCCACCCCCCGGGAACCACCACTCTGCTCCGGGGCTCTCTGACTTTGCCTTTTTTAGATTCCACATATCAGCGAGGCCACACAGCATTTGCCATTCTCTGTCTGGCTAATTTCTCGTAACATCATGTCCTAAAGAACGACCCACATTGCGGACAATCACATCTTTATTCATTCACCCACTGATGGACGTTTAGGTCGTTCCCACATCTTGGCTAATGTAGTCAGTGCTGCCCTCGGTTTATTGGATTACCTAGGCTAGCATGGTTAGTTTTTTTCTTTCCTTCATCACCTATCTCCTCTTTGCCTCCACGGTTACTTTTTGAAGCCGGGAGCTCAGAGAAGGAACTTTCCCTGCCCGAGGTCACTCAGGAGGTCCCTCCGGCCGGAAGTGGAGCCTGGGCCTCCCGGCTGTCTTTTTCTCACTGTGGGGTTGTTTGTGTGTCCTTGCCATGAAAGCCCAAGGCTGATGCTCTCCCCTCTCCCCCCAGACAATGGGGAGGAGGGACCCTGGGCAGCTTGCCTGCAGACATGTCCCGAAGCAATGAGATGTCCAGGCTGAGATTGAAATAATAAACAAGCCTGAGGGAAGCATCTGCTTTGTTTGCTTGGCTGAGGGTGTTTTTGTTCTGAATGATCTGGAATTCAATCCCGCCTGCGAGGCACCAAGCCTTGCTTTAGTCCCCCGGCTGTTAGAGCTCGGGTGGAGCCGCTGAGCTGAGCTGAGCTGACAGGGAGGCAGAGCCAGTCAAGTCCAAGGCCGGGGCACTCCGCATGGGGCCCCAGACAGAAGGGGTGCTGGACAGAGACCTGGGAGAGTAGGGCTCTTTGTCAGAGCCTGTCACTGGGCGGGAGGGGGTGGGGGGATCATCTCATGGTGAATAAATAATGCCCTTCAACTGAGGTGACCCGAAAGGGAGGCTCATGAAGGATTGCTCTGGACGATGAGAAAGCAACTCTTAATGAGCTCTGCAAGGAGCCTGCGGCCTCCCCTGAGCCCACGAAGCTGGCCAGTCCTGCTGGAAAGGAGGGAGAGGGCAGGAGGGCCCCGGGGAAGTTTCAGGAACTTTTATAAAACCTCTACCAAGGGCGCTGTCCGAGATGCGTTGAGCAAGGCCTTTCCGGATGAAGTGTGAGGGAACGAGAACGCCGTTTCTTCGGCAGAACTGGGGCGCTTTTCTCTGGCAGATACGAGAAGCACTGGGCCTCGGATGGAAGAAGCACCCAAGGTCATTTCCCGGCCTCGTGCTTGACTTTGCTCCTTCAATTGGCTTCTTCCCCAGCCGGCCAGCGGCAGGCTTTTGTCTGATCAGAGTAAGGAAAAATCAAACGTATCACCTTCCCACAGATAAAGACCAGAAGAATGTGGCTTAGATGGGCAGTCAAGTGGGCCTCCCAGCCCTGCACCCCAGAGGAGACAGACTTACCCGCGACAGGGGTCGTGCTGATGGCTTCAGGCAGCCCCACGTGGTTACAGTCTGGGAAGCAGAACAGATATCAGGTTGTTGGTGGGAAAGGTGGCTCCCAACAAGAAAGAAGAGGAGAATGGGCTGGGAGCTGGGCTTGCCCCATTTCTCCTCCAACCCCCTCGCCCGACCCACATGTCACCCCCCCTCCCAGCACCGAGGTGTGAAATGACAGGGGGCAGACTGGCCCGGGCGTGCGCCCTCCACAGGAAGAAAACTGCGAGAGTTTGGAAATAAGGAGTCTCCCCTAATATTAGTAGCTTTCTCCCAGCCTAAAGGTATTCGCTGCTGAAGGAAAGGACTCGGGGTCCCCAGGGCCTTTAGAGTGGAAAATCCAGCCTCAGACCAGGGAGGCTGGGCAAGAGTGCCTTCCTGCAGGCACACCCAGGGCAGCAAGGCAGGTCTGGGCAGCCAGGAGCCAGTAAATGCACTCACCTGTGTCAGGATGGTTTTGGCTGCAAGTGAAGGAAAATTCCACCCCAGATGGGCTTCACCAAGCTTTGTGGACTAGCTCAGTGAAGGCCCCGAGGTCCTCGGCCACTGGCCTTGGGCTCAGCTCCATTCCAGAAGGCTTCCTCTGTCCCAGGCTGGCTGCCGGTGGCATTCTGGGTAATGGGCTTCGTTCTCAACATTCACATCCACAGGCTGCTTTGGCCAAGGGGCCCTGATGTGAGTACACACACACACACTAGAGGCCTGGTACATGAAATTCGTACACTTGGGGTGTCTCTCTGCCCAGCCTGTGCCCTCTCACAGTCCAGGAGCCCTCGGGGGATGTCCAACTGCCAGTTGAACATCCTTAGTGCTGCCATGGAGGCGGGAGAGGCTCCTGCCACCACTGCTGTGCTTGCCATCTGTGAGCCAGCTTCTGGCTGAGTGGTGGTCCCCCTGTGAGAGTGCACTAACCACTGGGGGTAGCTCCTAAGTTGAGCATCTGACCCCTGGTGATCAGTGTGTGTTATAGCGACCAGTTCTTCCACTGTCGGGCCAAAACTGGCTCTCCGACATCCCCCAAGGGGTCCTGGATTGCAAGAGGGTGTAGGCCAGGCCGAGAGACCCCACTGGTGCACGATCGAGACCAGGGAATGACACAGGAGGGACCTCGGGAGGGCTCCAGGGGGTGTCCAGCCCGTCACATTCAGTTCCAATCAGCAGCAAGCTAACTTACTAATTGGAGCATCTGCCCCCTGGTGGTCAGTACACATTATAGCAAGCAGTTTAGCAACCTTAGCATATCATTAGCATATTACACTCTGATTGGTTGAACGACTGACTGGCCAACCAGACAAAGCATATTAGGCTTTTATTATATAGGATATCCTATATAATAAAAGAGTAATATGCAAATTGACTGTACCTTCACTACACCAAATAAGCCACGCCCACAAGCCAGACCCAGAAGCCAATCAGGCACTATATGCAAATTAATACACAACCAAGATGGCTGCTGCTCATGGCAGGCCAGGCTGGGCTGGGGCCATGGCCAGCAGCAATGGCCCAGATCACAGGGCCATCGCTTCCCTGGGTGCCCCAGGCTGGGTTAAAAGGGCCTCGCCAAGAAGCCTTTTTGCCCCCAGCCTCAGGCAGGCTGGGCTGCAGGCGTGGCCAGGCAGCCACCACCTGGATCCCAGGGCAATCACTTCCCTGGGTGCCCCCGGCCTCAGGCAGGCCATATGAGCTGGGGGCATGGCCAGGCAGCAATCGGCCCGGATAGCAGGGAGATCGCTTCAATGGGTGCCCCATTCCGGGGGCAAAAAGGCTTCTTGGCGAGGCCTTTTTGCCCCAGGCTTCAGGCAGGCCCGGTGGGCTGAGGGTGTGGCCAGGTAGTGATCGATTGGCCGTGATTCCAGTGCAATTGCTTCCCTGGATGCCCTAGGCCTCAGGCAGGCCTGGTGAGCTTGGGGCATGGCCAGGCAGCAATCTGCCTGGATCCCAGTTCAATCACTTCTCTGGGTGCCCCAGGCCTCAGGCAGGCCAGGCGGGCTGGGGTTCCCTGGCCAAGCTCTCCTGCCCAAGGACAGAAAGTCTGGGCCAGAGGCTTTTGGCCTTGGGCAGGCCAGGGGTGAGCAATCAGTAGGACATCCCCTGAGGGCTTCCAGTATGTGAGAGGGAGCAGATTGGGCTGAGGGACCACCCACCCACAGTGCACCAATTTCGTGCACCGAGCCCCTAGTGTGTGTGTGTGTGTGTGTGTGTGTGTGTGTATTAGCACCTGGCACATAAAAGGCTCTCATTAAAGGTATTGTTATTGTCTATCATTGTTGTTATTACAATCATCATTATTATTGAATCACAGGATGAATCACATGATCCCCATCCAGTGCCCGGTCCCAGTCCCCAGCCTTCTCTCCAGCCAGAGGCGGGGAGGGTGATTCAGGGGGTGGCTGCCTGCCCTGTGAGTCAGTTCTGGTCCTCGGCCATGTGGGGTCCCCTGGCACAGGCTGCCTTGGCCAAGGGGCCCTGGCGTGAGTCATTGGGGCCACAGCTTCAGCCGGGGATACCTTGACTGTGGAGTTTGGCGGCTGAGCATGCCCACCCCCCCCACAAGTCCTTCCAGGAAGAGTCTGGGTACTTGCTCCATTGTGGCTCAGCAGCTGCACTTGCCAGCAAAGTCCATCTGTCAATAGAGCTTTCAAATGCACCAGAGGAGGGTGAGAGGGGAAAGGAAAAAGGTGGGAGAGGAAAAGCAGGACAGTGTCATGAACAGGCCTGAGGTTCAGTACTCACCGGGCCTGGATTGAGTCCCCATTCCTCCCCGACTAGCTGGGTGGCCTTGGACAAGTCCTTCCCTCCTCTGAATCTCCACTGTGAAGTGGGAGGACAGCATCTCCCACTCAGGGTTCCTGGGAGGACTTACTGAGGGGATGCATGCTGTCTTCAAGTCCCAAACCCTTCACGGAGGTTTCTCAGATCTGCCTGGTAAGGTCTCTGAATTTTAGTCACTTTCATAAAAGGAGAGGCGTCCCCTCCTTCCCTGTGTTCCTCCTACCTGCCCCTGTCCCCTCCTCCCCCAGGAAGGGAAAGGGTCGATCTAATTCATCCTCTCATTACAGAGCTTTAATGAGTGCCTACTGCATGCTGGGTAATGTGCTGAGCACTGGGTATAGACACCATGGGTGAGGCAGACAGTGTAGAGATGAGCAGATAGATACAGAACTGTGAGTGTGACTCAGTACTGAGCAGAAGACAGAAAAGCGTGAGGGAGATTTCGGAGGAAACCTCCGAGGTGGTGACATTTCAGTGAAGACGTGAAGATTAAGAATGAGCCGCCATGCAAGGGACAGGAGGGAAGAACTTTCTAGAGAAAGAGAACAGCATATGCAAAAGCCCAGAGGCAGGAAAGAGCTGGGGTTCAGGAGGCACTGGGGGCCGGGATGCTGAGTGACCCAGGCCAGGGCCGAGTGGCGTGAGAAAAGGGGCCAGGCTGCCTCGGGGGTCACCTTCCGAACTTCCCTCCCCTCCGGGATCACAGCCTTTACTGTCCACTCCCACAGCCGCCCAAAAACCGTCCCCTCGTAAATCTGTCCCAGTTTTATGGTGTTTACAGAGGCAGGGCTCGTGGGGCACAGTGTGGCCGGAAACCCTGGGGACTGTTTGTGAAAGATGAAATGAGATCAGACAGTAAACTGTGTATTGGCTTAGAATTTTCGTTTGTCCATTACATTTCACTTCCTGGCATATAGTCAGTGCTCACTGAAAAAAATAGGTAAGACCTCAAGAAGGAATGAGTGAGAAAGTACTGAGATACATGAGGCCCCAATTCAATTCTTCCTCTTCTCCATAAATTTAGGTTACCAAAAAAGTTGGGGTGGAGTCCATCACCTCATCTGGGAAACATTCCCCACCCCCTTCCCCTCTCCTAAGACCAGGGTACCTCTCCTGCACACTCATGGCCCCCATGCTGGCCTCTCTGGTGGCATTGTCACCCTTTACTGCATTGTCTGTCTGTCAGTCAGTCAGTCTCTCTCCCGTGGAGCTCCTCCGTGATAGGACTGTGCCTTAATTTGGTGTTTAGTACTTTAGCATTTTGCTTCATTGTAAGACATCTAAGGGGCTGCTAAAGGGCGAGGTTGCTCTCACCAGCCCACTTTGCACTGAAAGCATGATCCTGGTGAATCAATCTCCAATGGGATTTGTACCATCTTAACAACGTCATAGCCTTTGTTGTGGTTTTATTTCATACTAGAGGCCAGGTGCAAAATTCATGCACAGGTAGGGTTGGGCTGGCCTGCCCCAATAGGGTCCCATTGGGCTGGGCCAGCAGTGGGGAGGGGCCGTGGCGATTGGCCAGCCGGCCCCACCCCCAATCAGGGTATTGGGGGCCAATCAGTGATGGGGCCAGCCAGGGGGGAGGGCCATGTTAGAGTGTTGGAGGCCGACTGGGGGCTGGATCAGGATGGTTGGCTGCCACAGTGCACGTCATAGTGACCGGTCACTCTGGTCATTCTGCTGGTCCAGGCGCTGGGCTTTTATATATATAGATTTTTTCCCTCACTTATCCCCTCTATGTCCTTCTCCCTCTGCATTCACCCTCCTCACCCACTCTATGTTCATGAGTTCTCTCTCTCTCTTTTTTTTTCTCAGTCCCTACACACACACACACACACACACACACACACACACACTGACACCTCCAGAGCTTCCTGCCTGCCTGCGCTCTGTCTAGGAGTCTGTCTCTGTTTTGCTTGGTATTTCAGTTTGTTCATTACATTCCACATATGAGTGAAATCAAATTTTTCTCAAGCATGTACTGGTTGAACCTCTAGACTGGTTTATTGGATACTCGGCCCCCGGGGGGTTTCTCAGACCTGTGACTGCCATGAGAATCAGGGAGGCTTTTTCTCCCGGGGGTATTGCCCAGAGACTCCCGTTCTTAACTGCTAGGGGAGGATGGTGGGAGTCATAACATTAGGTCGCTGGTTCCCAAACCCTGCACCACAGCCTAATTTAAATTTTCAAGAGCAAAAGCAGCTCTCGACACCTGTGAGACATGCAGGTCACTCGCCAAGGTCGCTCCCCAGGTCAGTTTTGGGTCACAACACGCTCCTTTCAACGGCGCTGCATCTTGGCCAAGCTGGGATTCGGGTGCTGGTTGTGCAGAAAAGCAAGTACCGAATGCCAATCAGGGGCACTAGGAAATGCGGGTGATGGGGTCCGGCTGAATCTGTGGCTTGAGAACTTGTGCAGTGCCCACCAAGCGCACACATTCCATTAGTAAGTAATTGTCGTTATTTAAAATGAAATAAAAACATTATGTGCACTTTTTTTTTCAAATCATTACCAAGTTGCTCTGCAATAAATATTTATCCAGCAATTTAGCTCTAACTACTTAGTAAATGGAAGTGCGTAGTATTTCTCTTGGCCTGGGAATGCCATGAGATAATTCTTGAGATGGGAACTGTGAACCCAGAAAGGCTGGGAACGTCTACATTATTAGGTTATTAGCAACTTCCATTTACTTCTTCTCAGCCTATAGATATATTTTTTAATTGATTTCAGAGAGGAGAGGAGAGGGAGAGATAGAAACATCAATGATGAGAGAGATCAGCTGCGTCCTGCACACCCCACACTGGGGATCAAGCCTGCAGCCTGGGCATGTGCCCTGACTGGGAATCGAACCGTGACCTCCTGGTTCAAAGGTTGATGCTCAACCACTGAGCCATACAGGTCCGGCTCTTCTCAGCTTTCAACGCTGAGCTCAGGAATTCATTCTAAACTAAACAGCCTGGGAGTCTGGGAGCTGCAAGGCCGGTGAGAACCTACGGGGATAGAACAGACTTAGCCTGTCCCTCTCTGCCCCATCCAACTAGGGCTGAGCTGGGCGCACATCTCCCTGTTATAAAAACAGCCGAAACCGGTTTGGCTCAGTGGATAGAGCATCAGCCTGTGGACTGAAGGGTCCCGGGTTTGATTCCGGTCAAGGGCATGTACTGTGGTTGTGGGCACATCCCCAGTAAGACATGTGCAGGAGGCAGCTGATCGATGTTTCTGACTTTCTATCCCTCTCCCTTTCTCTCTAAAAAATCAATAAAAAAATTTTTTTTTAATTCACATGTTTAAAAAAAAAAAAAGCACAGAAAAACAGGCATCCTTTTGTGTGCCAAGGTCATGGTTTTATCATCTCGACCTAGGAGGGGCCTGCATATCCAGCTGGCCCTGCCGGCTAGTTCTTGCCAGAAAGAGAGACCACAGAGCAAGTGTTCTAAGGCTATGGTTATTATTGTTGGGAGATAGCCACCCAGCTATTAGCTTATTCGTAAATAACCTGGTTCCGTAAATTGCCTCATGCAGTCAGTTATCTTTGTGGGGGAAAACAACCTCGTCTGGGCCGTCCCGCTGGGAAGGAGCACGCTCCGAACTTGGCTTTCTGTGGGAACCTGACGGGACGGGTCTGGACGGGGTGAGTGCGGGCCGCGCTTGCCCGGAATGTTTCCCGGGCTGTTAAAATGGGGCAGTGGCCTTCACTCCGTGGCTCATGTGTTTCTGTTGGAGATGAATTTCAAACCATTATCTGGGAAGGATCTTGGCCCCATTGCCTGTGTTCACATGTGAGGGGAGACTGGATGGAAGAGCACAGATCCCCACTAGCCTTTAGCATCCATACGGTGTGAAGGCTCAGTGTTGTGTTAATGTGTGGGAGTCTCTTTTCATCAGGCAGCATCACCCCCAGGGCCACTGCACCTCCTTTCCCTCTGCCTAGACTCCCTTCACTCAGCTATTACCATGATTGGCCCCGCAGTCATTCTTTCAGCAAATTTTTATTGAGTACCTACTATGTGCCAAGCACTATGCTGGTTGTTCTGGTTATGAGAGGGAATGGTAACAAATAATAGTTTTCATTTATCAAGTGTTTGTAATGAGCCAAGTGTTCTGATAAACCATTTATATGTATTATCTCATTTAATGCTCTACAGCAATCCAGTATTCAACACTAACCTAGCAAGTTACCCACATTGGATATGGAGTAGCTACTTTATAGCAACAAGTTATCCACGTTTTGCTGGTAAGGAAAGTGAGAAGCCAGGCAGCATGGCTCAGTGGTTGAGCATCGACCTATGAACCAGGAGGTCACGGTTCGATTCCCGGTCAGGACACATGCCTGCCTGGGCTGTGGGCTCCATCCCCAGTGTGGGGCGTGCAGGACGCAGCCAATCCGTGATTCTCTCTCATCATTGATGTTCCTCTCTCTTTTCCTCTCTGAAATCAATAAACATATTTTTTTTTTTAAAAAAGGAAAGTGAGACACAGAGAGGCCAAGTAACTTCCCCAAGATCACACAGCCAGTAAGTGAGGGAGGGGGGGTTGAATTTACATTATTCGACACTCTGAGATATTGTCTCTCTAGCAAGACACAGGAGGTCCCTGGTCATGTTGGTTTACATTTCAGTGGAGGAGAGAGGAAATAATTCTCTCAATTTCCGATAGTCAGGACTGTAAGAAAAAGAGGAATAATAATAAATCAGGGTAATTCGGTAGAGCCTTCCCAGAGGGGCCAGGGAGAGTAGCTACGTTACATCAGCAGTTGGAAAAGCCTCCACTAAGGGGTCATCTGGGCAGGGACCTGGAAAAGGTGGCCATGGGAAGGTATTCAGGAAGACGGTTCCAAGCGGAAGGAATAGCAGATACAAAGGCACTGAGGCAGGGCCATGTGGGCTGAGCGTAAAAGATGAGCAGGAACCACGGGATACAGGACATGCTTTCCAGCCCAGGCTGCACACCGCTGCCGGGGGGCTTCCCCAAACACGGGAGCCTGGGTCCACACCCAGGGATTCTGGGGGAACCAGCCTGAGGCTTTTGGCTTGGGCGAGATGAATGTTAAAAGGTCCAGGGAGAGATGTTGGTGGCTTGGACCAGTGGAGATGGCAGCATCTCTCTTTCAGCCCCTGCTCCCTCCACCCAGGACTGTAAATGGCTCCAAGCTGGCCCCCTCCCTCACGGCCCACCTGTGGTCCACAGGAAGCACTCACGCCCTCAGCCTGGATATCCCGAAGGCTAAGGCGCTTGGCTGCCCAGACCTGAGAGGGATTCAGCTCCAGGCATCACACTGTGTTCCTGGCCCCAGTTCACAGTATGAGTTTCCCCATCAGGCCTTTGGCCTTAGCAGGGCTGGCCTCATCCAGTGCATGGGCGCTCACAGACACACACACACACACACACACACACACACACACAATGCCTGCATACACACACACACACTGCCTACACACACACATACACACACACACACAATGCCTGCATACACACACACACTGCCTGCATACACACACACACACTGCCTACACACACACACATACACACACACACAAACACACACACACAATGCCTGTATACACACACACACTGCCTGCATATACACATACACACACACACACAATGCCTGCATACACACACACTGCCTGCATACACACACACACACACACACTGCCTACATACACACACACACACACACACTGCCTGCATATACACATACACTTCCTGCATACACACACACACACACTGCCTACACATACACACACACACAGCCTGCATACACACACACACACACTGCCTGCATACACAAGCATCACATATGATACACCACACATATAACACATAACACACATCACATATACATACTACACATACAGATCTTCACATACACAGTCCACATACGCACACCCTCTATACACACATACACACTCCTTTCTAGCTGGTCTCTCTCTATCCCCTGTCACATCCCTCCATTCAACCCTCTATACAACTGCTGAATGATTTTTCTAAAACGCAAATTAAGCTACTTTTTAGCTTAAACTCCTCCCAGGGCCTTTCCAGAGCCTCCGGGCTGAAAATTCTCGCCCCTTACTAAGCAGTTCAGGCCATCTGTAGTCTGTTCTCTGATGACCCCTTCCGCTGTCCCCCACCTTCCTGCCCCATCCGTCAGTCTGATCCCGTTGCCCACCCCTCCGGGCCTCCCCACACAGCTCCTCTGCCTCTACTTTGCCCTTCCTCGGGCCTCTCCAGGGTGCCCCTGCTAGGTAGTCCATCTGAAACCACATCTATCCTGCCAAACCCTGCCAGCTCACCTCTTCTGTGAAGATCCCCTTGACTCCCCAGGGAGTTTCCTCCCTCTTCTGCAGCTGCAGGGAGTGACTGGTCCCCATGGCTGGGGCCCCTGCCAGGCACATGACCTTCTCAAGGTCGCTCTGTGTGGAGCACCGGCCCGGACGTCGGGTGGCGTGCAGGAACGCTGGTGGGCAGCACTCACCCTCTCGCCCTCCCGCAGATCAAAGTGGAAAACCAGCACGACTACCAGGACATCACCAGCATGGTGGCCATGGCCAGAACCTACGCCACCACCGAGGCTTTCATCGACTCCAAGTACGACATTCGAATCCAGAAAATCGGGTCCAACTACAAGGCTTACATGTGAGTCCTCAGGTGGGGCTTGGGGGTCAGGGGAGTGGGACCTGGGAGGAGGGGGGAAGAGAGAGGGGGAATGGAGATTAGCGATGCATGTCCAGCCCTGTCTCCCCTCCCCCCACCCAGGAGGAGCCCCGTCTGCACATCACTATTCCTGCTTTCCACCTCCTTTCTGACCTTCTCTGGTCTGTAAGCTGAGGGCTGACGGTCCACCCAGCTCCTCCCAGGGTGGGAATCTGTCTGCCCGAACGAGGGTTGTCTCCCCAGAGGAAGGAAGACACGGGCATGTTGGGGGAACTTCAAGGACATTCAGGTTGTGTGTCACAGGAGACAAGGCAGAGAGGAACTTGAGGGCAGATCAAGCAGCCGCTGAGGCTGTGGATTGTCTTCTGTTCTCTGTCTAGCAGAGGAGCGGCATGGTCCGACCTGAATTAATAAAAAGGCGGCTCTGGGCCCTCGGGCTGCAAAGGGGGTTCCCTGGAACCACTAAGACCAGTTAGGAGACCACATCAGGATTCTCTGACTGCAAGCAACAGAAACCCCACCGGACTAATTGGATGGAGCTTTTTAAAAAGGATTTATTAGAAAAACATGGGTGTTCAGAAACTTAAAACAAGCCAATTAACAAACAAAATCACTCAGTTATCAGTTTCAGAAATAGGAGGATCCAGGGCAGCCCAGAGATCTGGGGAGCCAGAAGCAATAGACAATCTCCATGGCACCCCAACTGGGAAGCGAATGTCCCCTAATCACCTCAGGGCCTCAGTAGAGATTGTGGTTCCATGGAAACAGCGCTGACTGGTCCAACGTTGGCCACAGGCTTGTGGTTCGAGGAAGTCAGAAGAGCAGCATGGAGAGCCCACCAAGAGGGCATGCGACAGGGGCAGGGGCACCCCCAGTGGAAGAGGGGAAAGGAGTAAGAGGCAGGACATCCAGCACATCCCCCCAGGGGAGGCGCGGGCAGAGGGTGACTCCCTGGGAGCCGGGTCACAGGAGGCCTGGGAGGGAGTTCTCCGTCTTCAGAGCATCTCTTCTGCCCGAGGCTCTCTGTCCCTCACTTTGGAACGTCGTTGCTGGTTCCTCCTGGAGTGATGAGACCCAGAGAGCCCCCTGGTGCCCGGGGGCCGGGCCCACGGAGCCCGGCTGCGGAGCGGGCCCTGCTGGCGGCTGCCGGGCTGGCGGCCGGCCGTGGGAGGTCTCTGTGTGCCTCTGTGCGGTGCGGTTTGTGCTCTAGGTCAGGGTCAGCAGACCGCAGTGCACGGGCCAAATCCAGCTGCCACTTGTTTCTGTAAATAAACTTTTACCCATCATGTCCGGCCAGCATGGCTCAGTGGTTGAAGTGTTGACCTCTGACCCAGCAGGTCACAGTTCATTTCCAGGTCAGGGCACATGCCGGGGTTGCGGGCTCGATCTCCAGTGTGAAGCGTGCAGGAGGCAGCCGATCAATGATTCTGCCTCAACATTGGTGTTTCTCTCTCTCCCTTCCTCTCTGAAATGAAAGTTGTTTTTTTAAATAAAGTTTTATGCATCACAGCCGTGCACACCCATCTATGCATGGTCTACGGCTGCTCTTGCACCACCTGGATTGCCCGCACCGAGGGCCAGCACGTTTCTCTGCGAAGGCCCAGGGGGTAGCTGCGGGCCCTGCAGGCCATGCAGTCTCGGCCGCTGCCTGGGAAGCTGGAGAAGGTGCAGGCAGTTGCCCTCTTTCCTCCAAAGAGATGGAGCCCGCTCCCAAGGAACCCCTCTGCCCTCCCTGCCAATCACGCTCTTCCACCCAGGAGCCAGGCCAGACCTGTGGCTGCTCTCAGATGCCCTCGAGGTGATGATGTGCCCTCCTCCCTGTGCCGCTGAGTGGGGGAACATTCTGGTGCCGCAGTCCAGTGCATTCCTGAGGCCCTTCGCCGCCCATCACGCTATCGCTTCCCTCCTCTCCTCGCTGTTGGAGTTTCCACTTGACATTGACTGCACCTTGTCCCAGTTTCTCTCCTTGAAGATTACCTCACTGCCGCATTCTTTATGCCGAGCCTTTCTTCCCTGACAGCCCCGATTTGTCATTCGTTATGGCGTTTCCTGGACCCTGAGCTGGCCCACATCCCAGGGAGGGGGTTCGTGGCAGACCTCAGGGGAGAGCATCCTCTCTGCCCTTGACCGCCCAGCCTCCTCTCCGGCCGACTTCCGCCCTGCTCTGGGGTCTCTGCGCTCATTGCTAACGGGAGTATCACTTTCCCAGGCCTCTTCGCAGAGCTAGGAAAGATGTGTGTGTACCTTAACCCAGTGGTCGGCAAACTCATTAGTCAACAGAGCCAAATATCAACAGCACAATTATTGAAATTTCTTTTTAGAGTCAATATTTTTTAAAAATGTATTTTATTGATTTTTTACAGAGAGGAAGAGAGAGGGAAAGTCAGAAACATCGATGAGAGAGAAACATCGATCAGCTGCCTCTTGCACATCCCCTACTGGGGATGTGCCCGCCACCACGGTACATGCCCTTGACCGGAATTGAACCTGGGACCCTTCAGTCCTCAGGCCGACGCTCTATCCACTGAGCCAAACCGGCCTCGGGTAGAGTCAGTATTTTTTAAACTTAAACTTCTTCTAACGCCATTTCTTCAAAATAGACTTGCCCAGACCGTGGAATTTTGTGGAAGAGCCACACTCAAGGGGCCAAAGATCCCCGTGTGGCTCGCGAGCCACGGTTTGCTGACCACTGCCTTAACCCATTCCTCGCACAGCGGTGATCATTTCTATAACATTAGCCGCCTACGTCTAAAGCTAAATCGAGTTCGTGTTGGTGCCTCTGACTTTCATCCAGTTCCACAAGGTTCAGTTTAGCCTTCCCAGATTGCTTATCTTCCCACTCCAGCAGGGAAAGTCCTGGCTCCCACCATCCGCCACCTATATCCTTATTTGTAAATCCCACTCTGTGTGCGCTTTGCAGGACCAGTGCCCACAGCCCTGTGAGAGACGCGTTACCAACTGCGATACAGGCCTTCGCACACTTCCTTTCGTCCCGACTCCCCGTCTCCGCTCACTGCCAAGGTGACTTAGGTCAGCTCCTCCATCCCCAATCCCACCTTCTTCAATGAGGGGGTCAGTGTCAGACCTTTGCAACCTAGCCACACAGGCCCTTTTGTCGCAGTCTCGGCTCCAGCGTGCCTGCCAGCCAGCAGCTGTATCACAGGAGGGCCGGCTGACTCTTTCCCCCCGCGCCTGCCACGGCGAGTCGCAGATCAGAGCATGGAATTTCTGATACGGTTTGGTGGCTCTGCCACCAAGTGGGAAGGATGATAAAATAATGTCCGTCTCGTTAGGTTTCGTGAGGCTGAAAGAAGCCAGTGCTTATAAAGCCCTCAGACCCGTGTCTCACACGTAGAGCACTCATCAAATATCGGCTCTCACCATCATTATCTTCTTGGAAGCAGAGCAGTGTGGTTCTGTTCCTGCTGCCTCTGGCGTTTGAATGCTTTCTTCAATCATAGCCGCGCCCATTGTACTGAAAGATTTGGGGGGAAGGTTTCCTTTGATCAGCGCAATACCCTGGAAGGACGCTACTTTAATGATTCCCATTTTACAAGGAGATAACCAACACGCGGGGATGCTGACCATAGGTATACGGCTAGAAAATGCTGGGGCCGAGGTTCAAACTCGCATCCGCCTGACTCGAGTCAGTTTTGCCTCCTCTTTCCCCAGGACAGATCCCACGATAGCAATCCCTACCCATCCCACCTCCCGAGGTCGCCGTAAGTGACTGGTTTCGGTTTGGCTTCCCCAGAGTGCATCTCTCCTTGTGTTGATCCATAGCCCCGCCGTGCCTCGCCTCTGGTTTTAGACTAGACCCCCTTCCAGGGAGGGAGCAGCTGGGGAGAGTTCACCTCTGTGCACCCAGACCGTTGCCCAGGACACAGGTTGGCCCAGTGAGTCTTCGCCAAATTGAATGCAGTTCCCGTTGAGCTGACCTGAATGAAACTGAACTGATGTGAACCTTATCGATGTCTCTGTTTACCAATGCCCCTTCGTCATTATGGCCTCCTATAGTCTCTCCTGTACCCTTTTCTCATTTAGGATGTATTCTGTGGCAATTCCACACACACCCCACCATCACCCTTTAATCTCCACCACCTGCCTTCCCTTGGCCATAAAACAAATAGCTTTATCTCTGCCACTTTGTTTATAGCCATTCTGTCTTTGCTGAGGGCACATGTGCTATCGGACAAGGTTTGTCTGCATTCTGCACACATTGTTCCTTCCTCTGGGTCCTTGCCAGGTCCCACTGGACATCAGGAGACGAGTCGAATATGTCCCCCGTAAAGCAGCCATTACAGGTGAGATGAGCATTACTAAACACTGGTATAGGTGTAGTGCAGGGAGGTTTACTCTTGTTAGGGAAGGCGTGCTGCCAGGAAGTCACATTTCCGCTGAACTTGAAGGATGAGTAGGACTTAGGGTGGTAAGGATGGAGACAAAGGCTGGACCAGGCAAAGGAAAGGAGCTGTGTGGAGGCCTGGACATAGGAAAAAGCCATGGGCATGGGAGCATCCAAAGGGAGGTCAGTTGTTGCCAGGCAGAAAAGACAAGGGAACTGAGGGTGATGAAGCCAGAAGGCCCTGCTGGTCTTCACTATGGAAAAGTAATCACTCCTCTCCATGTGTCACTTTCCCTATCTTTGGGGGCTGTGAAAAAATTCCATAATCCCAGGGGTTATACTGGCCTAGTTCTCAAAAAAAAAAAAAGAGGCCAACATTTGGGATTTCGTTAGCTCGTTTAGACATATTTCAAATTTAATTTTTAGACTTCAAAGGTGGCTTTGGAAAAGATACCTAAGATCCGAGAAATACCCAAAATGTCAAGGTTGTGTGTTTAATACCCTATCAGGGTACATACAAGAATCAACCAGTGGGAAACCAAGATGGCAGCATAGGTAAACACCTAAACTGCTGCCTCACACAACAATTTCAAAACTACAACTAAAAGACAAGACAGACATCATCCAGAACCACAGGAAGGCTGGCTGAGTGGAAATTCTACAACTAGAAGGAAAGAGAGAAGCACACTGAGACATACAGGAGCTGCAGAAGGCAGAGGTATGGAGGCATGTGCGCAGAGAGGGCTGGCTTTCTCAATCGAGAACTCCTGACTGCTCTGAACTCCAGTTCTGGGCAAGACTCTGGGGACCCAGATTCATTCAGGGAGAAACTGGACTGTCTGGCAGTGGGCAAAACTCAAGGGTGGCTTTCTCTCAGAGGTGCTTGCAACAATTACTGTGGATCACTGAAAACCAGGGGTCTCTTAGAGCAGGGATGACAGGAAATCATCGCTGTTTACTCCACCCTGAAATCCTGCCCCACAAAGCCATTGCTGATTGCTCTGCCCTGAGACTCAGCCCCATCCAAGCTGAGTGCAGAGGCTTTTGCATATGAATGGCCTGGTCCTTTGAAATCTAAACTTACCTCACAAACTGCAGCTGAGTCAGAGAGACCCAGAACATACAAAAGAAGGCCCAAGGCTCCACAGCAGCTTGCACTGCTTCACAGCTGGGCCTTATCTGGGCACCTCCAAAACCCAAACAAAGAAGAGGGATCTGTAGATCTCTCCATAGCTCCTGCTGGGTGGCCTCAGGCAGAGGCAAAATTAGCACCTCCTTGAAGATCCAAGAGCCAGTGTATCCAAGGGTCAGAGTGGGACCATACAGATTACAACTCTCAGATCCATAAGTGACACACTCAGGGGGCAGACTCAGTGAGCACCAAAGCTCCACTGAAGCAAGTCTTATAAGAGTGTCTCCAGCACAGAAGTTCTCCCAGTGTAGACACAGCTGATCCTCACAGCCAATTGGTATGGAGGTCAATTCCTCCCAATGATACCAACAGCAATCAAGACTTAACTACAACAAGACTGTGCACACAGCCTACAAAGGGGTGCACCAAGAGTGTCCACATCAGATAACTGGGGAGGCTGAGCCACTGGGCCCTATAGGACACCTAGCACACAAAACCACTCTATCAACTCAGGAAGCAGCCAAAATGCAGAGACAAAGAAACAGATCACAAATGAAAGAAATGGAGGAAAGCAAACGACTGAATATAGAGTTCAAACCCATGGTTATAAGGTTTTTCAATAATTTTCTAGAAAAGGCTGATAAATTTAGCAAGACCGTCAAGGATATGAAAAAGGACCAATTAGAAATTAAACATACACTGACTGAAATAAAAAATAATATACAGAGATCCAACAGCAGACTAGAGGATTGCAAGAATCAAGTCAAAGATTTGAAATACAAAGAAGCAGAAAACATCCAATCAGAAAAGAAAAAAAGAATCCCAAAAATATGAAGATAGTGTAAGGAGCCTCTGGGACAACTTCAAGAGTACCAACATCAGAGTTATGAGGGTGCCAGAAGAGAGAGAGAGCAAGATGCTGAAAACCTATTTGAAGAAATAATGACAAAAAATTGCCCCCACCTGGTGGAAGAAATAGACTTACAAGTCCAGGAAGCACAGAGAACTCCAAACAAAAGGAATCCAAAGAGGACCACCCCAAGACACATCATAATTAAAATGCCAAGAGCAAGAGACAAAGAGAATATTAAAAGCAGCAAGAGAAAACCAGTTAGTTACCTACAAAGGAGCACCCATACGACTATCAGCTGATTTCTTAACAGAAACTATGCAGGCCAGATGGGAGTGGCAAGAAATATTCAAAGTGGTGAATAGCAAGAACTTACAACCAAGATTACTCTACTCAGCAAAGCTATCATTCAGAATTGAAGGTCAGATAAAGAGCTTCACAGATAAGAAAAAGCTAAAGGAAGTCATCACTGCCAAACCACTATTATGTGAAATGCTGAAACGTATTCTTTAAGAAGAGGTAGAAGAAAAAGGTAAAGATAAAAATTATGAACAAAAAAATACATATCTATCAACAAGTAAATCTAAAACTCAAGTGAATAAAAAATCTGATAACAGAATAAGCTGGTGAATATAATAGAATCAGGGGCATAGAAAGGGAGTGGACTGACAATTCTCTGGGGAAAGGGGTGTGGTGGATGCGGGAAGAGACTGGACAAAAATCAGGCAGAGGGTGGGGTGGGAACCGGGTGCAGGGAAGTTTTATTGGGGGGAGGAACAATTGTAATAATCTGAACAATAAAGATTTATTTTTTTAAAAAATAGAATCAACTAGTGGATGCACAAATAAATAGAAAAACAAATCTATATCTCATGCATTCTCTCTGTCTCTCTCTCTGATCCTGTTTCTCTCTAAAAAAGAATCAATTAAAAATATTTTTTAAAAGATTGAAGAAATAAGGCAATCCACATAAAAGATAAAGCTGAGGACTGCATGTGTCCCTAAGAATACATCTCATCTGAGAGCCAGATGTTTGAATCAGAGCTTCCTCAAAGCCAAAGCAAAGAAGGAAAGCAGATCAGGGAACATGTCCCTAATGCCCTCCCTGTGTTATTTTTTCTGATACAGGAGAACTTCCATCTCTGGCAACTGGAAGGCCAACACAGGCTCTGCCATGCTGGAGCAGGTGGCCATGACAGAGAGGTGAGAAGCGAAGACGGTGCTTAGGGAAAAGCTGCCGCCACGGCGGGAGAGGGTGAGGAATACAACAGGAAACTGAGGCTGCAAGGGGAAAAGGCTCACCCAGATTATAGAGGGAACTGACAGCAAGAGTTCAGGTGACTCACCTGGCCAGGTGTGGCTCAGTGACTGAACGTCATCCTGTGAACCAGAAGGTCACTGTTCAATTCCCGGTCAGGTCACGTGCCTGAGTTACTGGCTCAGTCCCCAGTGGGGGGCGAGCAGGAGGCGATGGATCGATGATTCTCTCGCATCAATAATATTTCTAACTCCCTCTCCCTTCCTCTCTCTGAATAAAATTAAAAATTAAGTATCCAGATCTGGTCTCTCTCGTTGAGTAAGAGCAGGTGCTAATGTTCTGACTGAGAGGCAGGGTGGCTCTGTGGCCTGTGGAACCAAACAGGATCTGAGTTTAGAAGCCAGAGCACACTTATCACCCTCTCTGACCCTCAGCCTCCTCATCGGTAAAATGGGTTAAACCTTCCTGATAGAGTTGTTGTGGGGGTTAGAAAGAATGAGGAGTCAACGCCCCACAGAATGCCTGGCACATAGTAGGAGCTTAATTGACATGGGTTTTCATCCTTCCTTTTACTCCTATGATCTCACATGCTAGTGTTTTAAGGAAAGAATTGAACAAGGAGCCAGGAGATCCGGGCAACCTGGGCTCTAGTACCATCTTACTGTGTGACCCGGCCACGCCGCCCTCCCCCTCTGGGCCTCGGCGGGCCTTGGCAGATAAGATGAGAGGGTTGTGCTAAGAGCACTTGAGCCATGATCGCTCCTCATTCCAGGCCTATGGCTCAGAGACACAAATAGATCTCAGAGTAGGCGTGCCCCATGTGACCCTGGAGAGTGGGGTGAGAAGCAAGAACATTGACACAAAGTCCCCTGTGACTCCCAAATGCAGCCACCACAGGGGAAGCCAAGTGCAAGCTGGGGAAAACGTCTCGCATACAACCGTCCCCTTGTTGCAGGGGCAAAGGCCAGCAGGAGCTCTTTCCCCTGCAAAGCAAACTGGCCTCACAGCCATCAAGTGGCTGGAAAGGGAACAAAAGCAGCAGGTCCAGAGGGCCAGGCCCCTGGCCCAGAGCTGGTGGGCTCCCTCGCATGCCTGCCCCAGGCTCAGGGCAGAATATGCTCTTTGTCCCCCTGCAGGCTCTTGTCTAGCCTGGTCCCTGGGGCTGGGAGGGTGGCCTGGGAGGATTTCTGAAGCCCTCCAAGCAGCTTTCCCAAGGGAAAAAGGCTGCTGGGATGGCTGGGTGTCCAGAATGGATCTGGATGGGGGCAGGGCAAGCTTTCCACGACTGTGGAGCCAGCAGGTTCTACGGTGGGACTGGGGGGGATTTCTCCCAACTCTTATTGTTGCTTCCCCTCGCCCTCTTCGTCATTCCTCGCTCCCGTCTGGCTCCCTCTCCCTCCCTCTTTCTCACTGTCCATCTATGTCTCTGCCTTTAATTTTTTTTTTTACCATCTGTCTCTCCCACTGCCTCTCTCTGTGTCTCTGCCTCTTCTCTCTTGCCATATGTCTGTCATTTTTTAATATTTATTTTTTATTGATTTCAGGGGTGGGGAGAGAGAGAGAGAGAGAGAGAGAGAGATCAACAATGAGAATCATTGACCGGCTGCCTCGGGCACGCCCCACACTGCAACCCAGGCACGTGCCTTGACCAGGAACCCAACCAGGTCATAGGTCAACGCTCAACCACTGAGCACACCGGCCAGGCTGTCCGTCATTTCTCACCGTCTCCCTCCATCTCTGGACTGGCCGTGCCACTGTCTCTCTCCCTGCCTGTTTTTCTGTGTCTCGCTACCCCTTTACCTACATCTCTCTCCTTCTGCTTTCCCTGCCCTGCTCTCTGCCCCCCACTCACTCGCCCTCTCCCATCCCTGCAGGTACAGGCTGTGGGTGGACAGCTGCTCGGAAATGTTTGGCGGCCTGGACATCTGCGCGGTCAAGGCTGTGCACAGCAAGGACGGCAGGGATTACATCATCGAGGTGAGCGAGGCCGCTGGGCAGGCGTGCGGGGGCGAGAGCTCCAGGTGTGGTCCCGGCATGGCCGGCCGTGCCTGGCTCACGGGCTGGGCACCTGCAGGCCTCACACACCCCCACCCTCACCCTCAGCTGCACCTCAAACCCCCGGCCTGTGGTCTGACGGCATCCCTGACCCGTGGGTCCCCGGGAGGGCGAGCACATCAGGCGAGGGGGCAAGCTCGCTGCCATCGGGCCTCTCGCCTTCCCGCAGCCGCGCCGTCGCCGTGCAGAGCCCCAGCGGCGGTTCACTCGGTGCGAACACACGCCGGGCTCATGGGCCCGACGCGGCGGGCTCCGGGACACAGAGCAGACGCCGGGTGTGCAGCTGGCAGGGAAGCGGGGGGATAAACAAGTGGCGGGCACTGGAGGTTGGGAAAGGGGACACAGCTGGACACGCGTGTGAACGGAGAGAAAGCTGCTGGGAGATTAACTGGAAGACAGGAGTTCCAGAGAGGCCGTGGGTCCTGGAGGCTCTCCCACAACCCCCAAGGCCGTCACTATGGCCTCAGTGGCCCCTTCCCTCCCCTTCCCCCTGCTTCCCCTCCGTGCTTCTCCCATCCCACAGTCCCCTTCTGCCACCCACAATCCCACAATCCCCCTCTGCCACCCACAATCCCACAATCCTCCTCTCCTGACTCCTCCCACATCTCTCATGCTCCCACAATCCCCCTCTACCACCCACAATCCTCCTCTACCATCCACAATCCCAAAACCTCCTTCTCCCCCACTCCTCTCACGTCCCTCCTGTTCCCACACTCCCCCTCTGCCACCCACAATCCCACAATCCTCTTCTCTCCTGATTCCTCCCACGTCCCTTGTGCTCCCACAATCCCCCTCTGCCACCCAAAATCCTCCTCTCTCCTGACTCCTCCCACATCTCCCACAATCCTCCTCTACCATCCACAATCCCGCAATGTCCCCTCCCCCACTCCTCTCACATCCCTCCTGTTCCCACAATCCTCCTCTGGCACCCACAATTCCATAGTCCTCCTCTCTCCTGGCTCCTCCCATCTCTCGTGCTCCCACAATCCTCCTCTCCCCTCCATGCATCCTCTGTGCCTCTCCTGCTCCCACGATGTTTCTCTAAGCCAAAGCTCCCCTTCCCTCCCCTCCAACTCCCCTTCCCTGCCCCCACCCCCACCCCAGCTCACGACCCTCCACCGCTTCCCCCTGAAAATGCCCTCTGGCCTCAGTTCTCCTTCTCTCCCACCTCGTGCCGTGCTCGCGCCCCTCCTTCCAAAGCCCCTTCGCAGACTCCCCGTCCCGGGGCTGCTCACAGGGCAGCCGGAGGCCGTGCGGACCCAAGGCCAGGACATGAGGGGGAGCCCTGCGGCCCCACCCCCGCTGGGGGCTGTGGCTGTGGCTGCTGATGGGAAGCACGTGGCCTGGAGCACCGGCTGCTCGTGGCCAGAAGACCATGGGAGCGGCCAGTCCTCCAGGCCTGGTGTCCGCGCCACTGCCTGGACCCACAGCGAGCAGGACTAGGTGACTTGAAGGGTGGGAGCCCCGCTGCCCTCCGCCATCCGAGCCAGGGAGTCACAGTCCTACCCAGGGAGGGGAGAGGAGGACGCTCCCATGAGGATTTGGTGTATATTTTAAGTGCATTCTCCCCCAGGAAACAGCTCCCCCTCGGGCCCAGGAATAGCTTCCCTCCGGCTGCCCCCACCCCTGACTTTCCCCCAGCGGCCCTTCTCGGGGGCCATTGAAGGTGCAGAACTACCGGCCTGCACACTGGCTCCCAGGCCTGAGCCACGCGGCTCCAGGGGCAGCGGGTCCCCTGCCTCCTGAGGTGCCCTGCGCGCTTCAGATCCAGGTTGGCCCCCAGGGGACTTCTTGCATCTCTGGAGACACCTCCCTGCGCTCCAGCCTCTGCATCTCCTCCCGGGGCCACCGGACAGGAACTCAGGTTTGGCGCGCACACACAGTGTTCATTCCTTCACCGCTGAACCCCGATCCTGGGTGCCAGCCCTGAGCCAGGGGATGGGGACACAACGGGGAGCACTGCCTCCGGGAGCTCCCATCCAGAGGGGGGCCAGCAATCAGTGGATGAGGACTGCTGGCTGCACTCCCTCCACCTGTGAGTTTAGCCCCTTCCCCCCCCCATTAGCATTCCGTGCCCTAAAGCTCCTGCCTCTCTTGGTTTCCTCAGCTGCCACCCTTAGGGGGAAACACGGGCACCTGTGGGCCTAGGCTCCTAGCCTCTGGACTTTAAGACCGTCAGAGATGAAGGACCTTTCCCATTTACCAAAAAAATCACAATAAATAAAAGCAAGAAAACAACTTTTCAAAAATGTCCCAAAAGGAGGAAAGATGGCTTTTCAGATTGTGGTTTTTCTCTGCGAAACATTGCAGAGTTGTTTCCCGTGCTTTGAGTTTAGGGTGGGGTCCAGGGAGTGGCGCGGACACCGGGCCTGCGTGATGGGAGTCTGCTGCAGGAAGGAAAAAGGTGTTTTTCCCCAGATCCGAAAATACTGTCTCCTTCAGCCACCTCCGTGGTGAGAACATAAAATCTGTGTGGCGTGTTTTGTGAAGATCCTCACAGTGAAATACTCAAGGGAAAGACCCTTGAACTTGTCCCCCGTGACCTGTCCAGGGAATGACATTGCTCACTGGAAAAAATGTTTCCCCGGGGGGGGGACCAGTGTCCACTTCCTTGGGCTGTGTCCACCATGGGGATTCCAGAATGTTCTGATCTCAGGTTCCCTGTGGGGGCTGTTTTCCACTACAGGGAATGTAGGCAACAGAAGCCAGAAACAATGGGCAGGGTCCTGGGGAGAAGAGACAGGCCTGCACCCCTGGAGACAGACTTCACAGTTAAAGCTCAGTTCGACCCACGCGGACCGAGCCACTGCCCACGGGCCAGGCGTTGAATCTGGGATACCAATAACCCAGGCCCCAGCTGTGAGCAGCTCACTGTAAGGATCGTGTTCAGAGCCAGGTTAGACTCGGCACTCACAACTGCGTTTCCCAGCTTCCAGCTACAGGGGGTGCTTGAGACACAGACCTCGACAAGCCTCCTCGGCCAGGGTCTTCACAGCTGCCCCGGCCCCTCCGTTTACCGGTGGCCCACAGGAAAGGCACCTGCCCACCCTCAGCAAGTCCACAGTGGCATCTAAGCCTGGACCTCGGGTTTCCTGTTCCCGGTTTTCACCACAGAGAGCCGTTCCCGTGCCCAGTGAGAGAGAAAAGGGGGGAAAGGTCCTTCATCTCTGACGGTCTTAAAGTCCAGAGGCTGGGAGCCTAGGCCCACAGGTGCCAGTGTTTCCCCCTAAGGGTGGCAGCTGAGGAAACCAAGAGAGGCAGGAGCTTTAGGGCACGGAATGCTAATGGGGGAGAAGGGGCTAAACTCACAGGTGGAGGGAGTGCAGGCCAGCAGTCCTCATCCACTGATTGCTGGCCCCCCTCTGGATTGCTGGCCCCCCCCTTTGCTGACCATGGGTCCTTGAACTTGCCGCATCTTTGACCCTCCGTTTCCTCGTGCTTAAGATGAGGATAATAACAGTACCCGCCTCAAAGAGCTGTTCTGAGATTTGTGTGAGGTCAAAACACCCAGTGCTTAGTATAGGGCCTGGCACATAGTAAGGGCTCAATAAATTATAGCACTTAGTGGTGTCCTTATCATGAGGAGCATGACTTTTCATTCCTCCATCGGCAGGTAGGTGTTGAGGGTATGCCTGTTCAACAAGACAGAGGGCCCGACCCTGTTGTCAGGGGCCCATAGTCTGGGGAGACGCCAGTGAACAGGAGGTGACATGCTGTGGGGTAAGCTCTCCCGGGGGATGACCAAAGGGAGGATAGCAGAGGGACATGGGACAGGGGCTCCTCAGAGTTCACTCAGTCTGAGGGCTTCCCAGAGGAAGGCTGGGTAGGTGTGTCCTGATGGTGAGAACCCGGTAAAGAGTGAGCTGAGGGAATGGCGGGCACAAGGACTCGAACAGGAGAGAGAACCTGGTGAGTCCAGTGCTTGAGAAAAGGGGAAATGAGACAGTGGTTTTGATGGAGGTTTGGTGGCGAAGAGGGCTGGACAGGAGTGGAGGAGTAGAGAGTGGACCTACCAAGGCCTCACTCCCCTTCAAGGCCTCCTGCAGCTGCTCATGCCTGGGGACCCACCTGATGTTGGGCCTGCGTGACTTTGGGCAAGTCCCCGTACACTTGCGGACCTTGCATTCACAGCTTCAAAAATAGCAGGATGGGTAAAGATGTCGCAGGCCCCTCCAAAAACAAGTGCCTTGTCTCCTTTGGGAGACAGCCCACTCCCTATGGAAGGAGCTTCACTCCAGGCTTATGTTCCTCCAGAGCCCGAAGAGGCCTTTCCTCCTCTCTCTTCTTCCTCTCTTCAGCTCAACCCGTCATTCTTTTATTTTTTGGTCATAATGGAACCTGCACTTCACTGCTTCTGGCTTTGTGGAAAGCCTTGACCTTGGGCCAAAGTTCAGGAAGCCAGCCCTGACCTTGGGAAAAGAGGGGGCGGAGACCAGTTCCCCAAAGAAAAGACCAGAAAAGGTCAGCAAAGGCTCCCGGCCCTCAGTCACGTTTCTGTAGTCCAGGGAATGTAGGCTGAACTGAACCGATTCCAGGGAGTTGGTGTAGACCCAACGGCAGGGAACTGGATGTCTCCAGGGGTGGTTCCCAGCTGGAGGCGCTGGGCTGAGTGTTTGCGTGGAGAACATCGCCATCTAGTGGTCAGTTCTGTTCTGAGCTCTGAGCCTGCTCTCCTTCCTGGTACTCTGGCATGGGTGACCCTCAGGTGTCATTTCTCCTGCAGGTGATGGACAGCTCAATGCCTCTGATTGGAGAGCATGTGGAAGAGGACAGACAGCTGATGGCCGACCTTGTTGTTTCCAAAATGAGCCAATTCCTGATGCCAGGGGGTACAGTGCCTTCACCCCTGAGGCCTTGGGTAAGGTCCACAGAAACAAAGGAGACTTTGTTGCCATCAGAAATGCCAATCTGTCTGAGAATGGGAGGCCTCTGGATCCAAAGGGGATCCCCCCAGGAAGGAACCAGCATAGGGAGAAAGGAACAGAGTGTGGATGGAGGCTGGACATGGGGCACAGCCTCTACACCCTGCTCCTGATGAGAGTTGGGGGAGCTCCGAGGGGCCCTTTATTCCTCCATCCTGGGGAGTAAATCCTCATCTCAAATGGGCTTGGGGGGTCTGTGGGCAGAGATTATTGTGAGAAGTCAGTTGCCCCTTATGTGCCCTCCATCCTGGGCCTGAGCTGGGGGCAGGGTGTGTGTGTGTGTGTGTGTGTGTGTGTGTGTGTGTGGTGTGTGCATGTGGGTGTACACACATGCCCTTTGTGTGATCTCAGCGCACTCAATAGAGACTATTGTGTCTTCCGTTTCCCCATCCCCCAACCTGTCAAGCTCCCCCGTAGCGCCTCCCCTCCACAGTCCTCACCATGGATTATCAGGTCATTCTCCAAAGAATTTGCTAGTTTCCCAGCTTTCTGGGAAAACAAGTGTCAAAACCAGCTCCCCACTTTGCCCACAAAACCTGTAATCTGTGATAACAGGCATCGGAATCATGGTTATACTTGAAGGGGTTGCTGGCTAGGAGGTGCTCAGAGCAGCCTTCTCCACCGGAAGCCTTTTGTCCTGACCTGGATGGTGGTCACGTGGCTGTCTACCCATGTGAACATTCACTGTGCTGCACACTTGAAAATTGCACACTTTCTGTAAGCTTGACCTGTGATGAAAAGATCTTTGTAAGCTCTGCCCTCCCACCCAGGAAGTGAATGGCTATGGTGATCACAACAGGCTTCTTTTCTCTTCTCCTGCTCTAGGCTCCACAGACTAAACCAGCAAAATCCCCTGGGACAGCCCAGCTGGGGCCTCCGCTAGGACAGCCCCAGCCACGCCCACCCACGCAAGGTATGGACCCACTGACAAGCCACCCAGAGAAAGCAACCAGAAAGGGTGTGGAAAGGCACAGGGGTCTGTGCATGATGGCCAGGAGGCAGGCTGGAAAACCATCTAATCCTCTAGCCCAGACTGTGCCCTTACTCTGTGCGAAATGGATGAGACTGTGAGGTTTGCCACCCACAAAGTCAAGAGAGGAGGACAGAAAGACAAGGTAAATTTTATAAAGTGCCTACTATGTGCCAGGCACTGTGCTAGGAACTTCCCCATCTATTTTCTCATTGTTAGCCTCCCAGTCACTCCCCGGGAAAAACATCAGTGTTTTCTATTTGCAGAGGTAGATGCTCAGGCCTTGTCCAAAGACAGATCACAAGAAAGTGGCCGGTTGACAAGTCTGCGGTTTCAGATCTTCTAGAAAGTGTCTTGTTTCCCAGCCACCAGTGGTGCCTGGTGCATCGCCATAGATACATGAGCCAACCAACCAGCGTGAGAAAGAAAGGAAAAGGGCACATTATATATAACCTTGTCGGTTGAAATTGTTCTCAGGAAATAGTGCATTACTGTTTACATGACACCATGTATTAAGGAATGATGGCAGGATGAAAAGGAATCATAGCAGTAACTTCCTCCCAGAATGCCAGCTGCTGGGTGTCCTCACACACGGGCCCGGGAGGGAGTCTGCGTCACGTCCCCCTTGCAGTCCAAGCCTCGGGCACACGTGCTGCACTGGTGCCAGCTTGGGGCCTCAGAGCAGTGTTGCGTCCAGAAGCCAGGTCAGGCAGCTGTACAGCCATCTTTGAAGGCCCTGCTGTGAAACCTATTACCTCCCTGGCCGTGGGCTCAGTTGATTGGAGCCTCGGCCCCCACACCAAAACGTTGTGGGTTTGATTCTCAGTCAGAACACATACCTGGGTTTCAGGTTCAGTCCCTGGTCAGGGCACATCGGAGAGGCCACCAGTCGATGTCTCTCTCTCACATCAGTGTTACTCTCTCTTTCCATCCTCTCTCCCTAAAAAAAAAAAAAATCAATAAAAATATATCCTTGGGTGAGGGTTAAAAAAAATCCTTCTTTAGGCAACTTACATCCCTCCTCTGAGCCTCAGTTTCCCCAATGATAACAAAGGATATTACAGCTGGCCTGGTTAGTGATGGGGAGTTGTCCATGAGATGACGCAGGAAAGCAGTTAGCCAGGCCTCCGGGTCCAGCACAGTGATAGGTGTTAGCGCCTGATAGTTGACTACTAACAACAATTTATATGACTTTTATTACTAAACGCTTACTATTAATAACTTGGGTCTGACAAACAATTGTAATGTGCATGTTGTTCTTACTGATTATCATCATTAACAGTCCTTATAACTAAAGCAGCCCGGCCTGGCAGCAGGTTCTAAGTTATAAACGTTCAGAAACAAGGTCTGGTCACCCTGCCAGGCTCCTGGCTGTGCCGGCCCTTCCCTCTCCTTTTCCCACCGGCCTCGGGGCTGACGTTTTACAACACATTTGAACAGAGCACTTTGGAAACAGTGAGCCACTGTGCTCCGGTTTCCTCCTGGGCCCAGAGTAGACACGCTCAATAAAGGGAGATTATTTTAAGGGACATGAGGCTAAACACACTTTTAGTGAATTGAAAAACCGTCCATTTAAAACCAATTAAGATAATTAAAGAAAATGCTCATTGAATTAGCGTTCAAATTAAAAATAACAAGGCCAATTTAAAAACAATGCTTTCATTGAGTTCCCGAAATAACAAGGTCGCGTTATTAACTTGTTTTTGAACTCACCGGGTGTTTTCAACTCGGTAAAAGTGAAGTTTTCTTCTAATAAGCCTTATCATTTTGTAGCACCAATCCTGCGATGAGGCAGATATTTTAGATGTGTAAGTTAATATTTTTTTGTGGGGGTGCAAATAAAAATAGTGAATTGTTTGCTTTTGCCAAGAAGCTGGAAGAAATAACTATAGCGTTGATGTATCCCAGGACTATAATAGAGACTCAACAAATACTTAATAAATGAATCAGCGAGCATCCAGATTTCCCAAGATATTATCAGCGGGGGTGGAGGGCAGGAGACTGAAGATGAAAGTAGAAAACAGATGTTTTCTTCGAGCTGCAGTAGGTCTAACAAAAAAGCCAGCCTTTTACATCAACGTGTCGATTTGCAGCTTCTGTTGACTTGCAGGAGCCCTGGGAACAATGGGGCTGGAGTCCTCAGAGCAGCCGCCCTGACAGTTGGTCACAGCTACGCCCTGGGCAGGGCAGGGGCTCAGGGTGAGCCTCCAGTCCTCCTCCTCCCTGTTGTCACTGCGCCTCTTTAGAAAGCTAGGTCTCTGAAAGATGTGTCTACCTAAAGTGGGGAAAAACTTAAAGCCACGTGATTTTTCTGACACTCTCCTGCTCTGTTTATGAACCTGCCTGGCCCTGAAGGTGTTTGAGTTTTGAAATCAGTGGGTCTTCCAGTCTGCTGGGACATATGGCGGTGAATGAGGTCAAGACTGAATCAAAGCCACGTGCGACCCGTTGCTAGATTGTGACTGCCATTCCGTTCACCTTAGGAAGTGTTGTGCAGGTGGGAGGGATGTTTGGTGGCTAGTCCAATGACCTGGCTTTACAAACGAGGGCTCCCACGCCCAGAGAGCCGTGACTTGCACAGTTACGTAGCCAGTTAACGGCAAGGCTTGACTCAGGACCTGGGGCCCCGAGGCCAGTATGGCGTCAGGGCCCCCAGCCATGTGGGCCTTGCCCTCTGCAAAGGTGACCAGCTGAGATGACATCTGAGGGGGAGGTCGGCTGAAATCTAGTCCTTGTTCCCCATGCACCCGGCTCAGAGCTGCCCCCATTGGAGGAGGCCGCCTTTTCTCAGTCCGCACAAAGACGCGAGGACTTCAGGCAGCCCTGTGTGGTACAAGTAAAAATAACAGTAAAAGAAGAAAGAGGAAGGCGAGGAAGGAGGATGCAAAACAGGACTTTTGAGTAAAAAAGATCCAGGTTTGAATCTTGGCTCTTCCCTTTTCTGTGCTACCTTGAGCGAGTCAGAGTATGCCTGGGCCTCGGTTTCTTTGTAGAAATGGGGGTGTGAGTAATGCCTAACACGCCCTGACTGCTGTGGTTCAGTGGGTTGAGTGTCATCTCATGCACTGGAAGGTCCCCAGGTTGAGTCCCAGTCAGGGCACCAGAATTTGCAGTGTGCGGCACAAAAAAGAATAATGCCTACCCTCAGAGCTGTTGTGAGGATGCCCATGGCCACAGACACGATGGATGGTCAGCAGAGTGGAAGCCATGTTTGGAAAGGGCCACAGAGATGGGCTGCAGGCCCTTTGAACTCTCCGTCTCCTGCCCTCACAAAGCCTGGTGAGCATCACACGGGGCAGCCACTCCCAGAGCAGGTGGGGGCTGGGAGAGGAGCAGCAGGCAGCCGGCACACACAGTGGCCCTGACGCCCCAGACTGAAGGTGAGGAGGGTGCACCTTGCTGGCCTGGGGCCTTCAAATGCCAAAATGCCCTCTGGGTGCCCGACACGTCCCCCAGCTTGTAGGTGACTGTATGTGCTGTACAGCGACAGAGAGAAGTCAGGATTCCCTGTGAGCTCTGTAGCTACTCCTTCTAGCTTGACACCTAATGAGGCTCGGTTTCCGCCTGGATGGGGTGAGAAAAATGGTCCCCTTTCCTCTCCCGGGATGGTATCTGCAGGCATTCACAATGGTCCAGTGTCCACACATTGTCGGAGGCTGTGCTGCAATACAGCCTAGACGTCCATGCCTAGTTACAGAATTGTTCACCCGAGTACCAGAAAGGTTGGGAAATAGCAGTCTGCCCAGGCAACTCAGGGAAGTTCGTGCTGCAGGACGTAATGTTGTAGTGAATTTGTCTAACATGAAAAACATGTCAGCCGGGCCTACTGTGGACCCACGTGCTAAGTGTGTCCCCGACAGGGGACAGGGGCAGAAAATCGTCACTGTTAAAGGCACAAGCACAGACTCAACTAAATTTTAACAATGAAACTTTGAGTAATAAACAGAATGAAAAGGCTTGTTCTGTTAAAAAATAATAATAAAAATAACGGCATCTTCCCTACCTCGCTAGAGCAAAAACTACATTGCTTTTGAAAGTGCTTGGAAAAGTGGAGAGAGCTGTGCAAAAGTAAGGGACAATTATTTTCACTGTTTCCAAAGTAACCCGTCTTCGGTATGGAAATTATCAGTGAGCAAAGAAAGACAACTAAACTCCTTCACAACCCCAGCATTTTTGTAATCACAGAACCAGCCTGCTCAGTCGGCTCGGCTGCCATAACAGAGTCTGCATACTCAAGACAAGTAGCTTTAATAGCTGAAGGCTGAAGTCCAAGGCCAAGGTGCCCACAGGGTTGAAACTTCTCTCCATGGCCTGCAGACAGCGGTCTTCTCACCGTGTCTTTACACACGGCCTTTCCTGTGTGTCTCTTCTTATAAGGACACCGGTCCTGTTGGGCTAGGGCCCCACCCTTGTGGTCTCATTTAACAATAATCACTTCCTTTTAAGTTCCTATCTCCAAAAACAGTCACATTGAGTGTAGGACTTCAAATATGAGTTATGAGTTCAGATTGACTGTGTATCAGAATCTTTGACAAGACCCTTCCAGTAATTCATATAGACATTAAGGTTTGAGATGCACTGATTTTAGTGTTTAACCTCCCCATCTTTCTTTTTTACCGAGGTTTATATATATACCAAAATGCAATAAAACTGTATGTACTGTTTCACCAGCTGCTTGTTCAGCTTAGCAGTATTTATTTAGCATGTATCAATAGTATCCCATTTAATGTCATATTATTCTGTAACGTCAAACATTATGACCAGAGAATACTCCATTTTATGGATGTCTCTTACTGTTCCTAATCAGCTAGATATTTGTTTTTTTCCACTTTTTACTGTTATTTAAAAAAAACTGTAATGACCATCCTTGAAGCAGCATTTGTGCACAGCCTAAGAAAAATGTGAATGTAATAACTGTTGTATCCTGTAGGGGGCCCTCGCCAAGCTCAGTCTCCTCAGCCCTCGAGATCTGGAAGCCCCTCCCAGCAGAGGCTCTCCCCACAAGGCCAACAGCCCCTGAGCCCCCAATCAGGATCCCCACAGCAGCAGAGATCACCAGGCTCTCCACAGCTGCCCCGGGCATCCAGCAGCGGCTCTCCAAATCAGGCCTCCAAGCCAGGTGCCACTCTCCCCTCACAGCCCCGCCCCCCTGTGCAAGGCCGCAGCACCTCTCAACAGGGCGAAGAGTCCAGGAAGCCAGCACCACCCCACCCCCATCTCAAGTAAGTAACTTGAGGGTATAGGATGGGGTTGTGGTGTGGGAGGGACTCAGACAAAGGAAGACACACTAAGGCCTCACCCAGATTTGAAATGGGAAGGAGGTGGCCTAGAGGATGGAACGTGGGGGGCAGGTAGGGCCCTGCAAGGTGAGAGTATTGGTTAGCCCTACCATGACCCTTCAGATATATACATGTATCTGTTCTCTCATGCTGCATAACAAACAACCCCAAAACTTAGAGGCTTAAGGTAAAACCATTTTCTTGGTTCATAATTTCTCAGTTCAACAGTTTGTTGGGAGTTTGGCTCAGCTGGGAGGTTCTTCTGCAGGTGCCTCCTGGAGAGTTGCCAGATAAAATACAGGATGCCCAGTTAGATTTGAATTTCAGGTAAACCACGAGTGATCTTGAATATAAGTATGCCCTCACATATTGCATGGGATGTATCTATCCTAAAAAAAAGTATTTGTTTTTCATCTGAAATTCAGATTTAAGCCTGTATTTTTGTTTACTAAACCTAACAACCCTACCCCCTGGGATCACTCATAATGCTGCCAGCATCTGACAGCGTCACCAGGGCCAGACGGTCACCGGGGCCTCATGCACACGTCCGGGACCTGCTGGTTGGCGCTGGCTGCCAGCCGGGCCTCCGGCGGTCGGGCCCAGCTTCCTCACATGGTAGAATTGCATTCCTAAAGGGCACAAGAAGCTCAAGGCCTCTCGAGGTGCAGTCTTAGAAGCTTCACAGTGTCGTTTCAGTCCATCTGCTGCTGTTGGTCAAGGCCAGGTGCATGGCCAATCCTGGACTCAAGAGGCAGCAAAACAGGCTCTTGATGGGAAGACGTACGAGTCACAGGGAGGAAGGGTGGGCCGCAGGGACGGAGGAACCTGGGCCACGTTTTTCCATTGCAGTTCACTGTGCATTCCCTCTCCTCTCAAGCCCTTCTCTTGGTTTGAGGGCAGAAAGAGAGACTCCAAATGTGTGTGGGGGGCGGGGGAGGGGGTGCTTTTGGAAAGTGGCTCCCTTCAACTCCAAACACTAATATTATCATAGTTTGACACTAGTATCTACTACCTATTTAGTATGTGAGTTGTTTTGTTTTGAATTCTCACAAGCTCCAACAGGAAGCACCAGAATTTCAAAGGGGGCTAGAATCAGTAAGGGCGTCAGGGATGAGATGGGATGGAATCCCAGAGACACAGGCCTCCCGATTCCCAAAGTGCTGGGATGTGCAGGGGAGCATCCACAGCCTGGAGTGGAGACAGCACTTTAAAGTTTGCCAGGTGGGTTTGCACACACGGGTGGAGAGCAGTGAAACTGTCTGGTGATGCCTGTTACCTGAGCAGCCTGGGCTGGTGGACAGAGTGAGCCTCAGGTGCTCCGCTCACCGGCCGACAACCCCAACCTCTGAACCTAAAAACAGGGGCCACCAGTAACCACCATGCAGGTTAAGTCGTGTGGGTGATATATCCAGGATCACAGAAGCCCTGGAATGCCTGGTCTCTGGTCTTAAAATCCTTGTGACAATGGGCTCAGCCACTGGCATCCAGGCAAGCCCCCCCACATTTCCTCAGGAGCCTAGGCCTGGTCGCCCCCAAACTCCCTTGCCTTTGTTTCAGCAAATCCCAGTCCCTGACTAACAGCCTCAGCACATCGGACGCTTCCCAGCGTGGAACTCCAAGCGAAGACGAGGCCAAGGCCGAAACCATCCGCAACCTGAGGAAGTCCTTTGCCAGCCTGTTCTCTGACTAACGGGGTTCAGCCTTGGTTTCTGAGGGGAAAAGAATGGAGGGCCTGAGAATATGCTTTCTAATGTCTCTGACCCAGGAACTGAGTATCTATATGTGTCCCCTTCCCTTCTCCATGACATTCCAGCTTTGTCTGGCTGAGACTGGGCCTTTGAGAGCCTCCAGGTTCTTCAAAACAGGCCTTAATGGTGGACGTCCACCACCTTTCTCCCCTCCACTCCCCCCATGCTTGCTTCCCGGCCACAGATACCCAAGTGAGATGTCTGTGTGTGGCTAATTGTCATATCTCGTTAGTGTTTTGCTTGCCTTTGGGCAAAAGCCCCCTCTAGGCCTTGCCCACCTCCATCAAATGAAGACATGCAGTGGGACCTCAGCAGGATAGGAGGCAATAACCTATTGACAGTGTTTTGCAAACAAAAGGAGGAAAAGTCGGGCCAGGGGAACCTCGCATCTACCATGCTAGTTTCATCTGGAGACCTCACCTGACTTGCAGGCCAGGGCCCAGCGCAACTGGCCACGTCCCGGTGGGATCTTGATGACAAGGGAAAGAAACCAGGTCCTGTGAGACACGTGGGGCCTGTCGAACCACAGCCGAGACTGGGAATGCTGCTCCCACCAGAACGGACAGCCAGGAGCAGACGACAGGTTCTTCAGGAAGAGTTTCTAGTTCCCAGAGGAGGACGCCACCCTCAGCTTCCCGAAGGAGTTAGGTTAGGGCTTCTCCACCCACTATTACTGGCATACCGCCAGTAATTCTCTGAATTCCCACCAGGAATGCTGTGTACTCCTCAAGGATTTATGAGGAGCCAGAGAGAATCAGATTAACATCCCAAGCTCAGAAAGTTGGGAGGACAGTGACCTCTAGTCGGCATTTCACAAACTGCACAGCAAGACGCTGGCAGGTTACTCCATTACAAAAGGGTCCCTTGGCCAAACATGTTGGGGAAACACTGTCTATATTTCTCTTTTTGAGGTTGGTCATACACATTCCATGTCAACAACTTGGAATTCCTATGTAAAGACATCAGATTTAACTGTGTTTAACCCAAACCTATTTGAACGAGGTGATTGCAGAGCTAAGAACACGGCCTGACGCCCTTCCCAGGGCTCCTTCCCGTGGAGCACTCGGCCTCCCGGGAGCACGGAGCAGGGCTGTCCCACATCACCAAGCACCTGGTGCTAGAAACATTGTAGGTGTCAGAGCCAACCTCCTGGTCCAGAACAGAGCCATGTCATCCCTTTCCAGTCCCCTTTGTGACTTGAAACCTGTCTTCCCATCGCCGCTACTCACAGGGAAGGGACAGAGGAGGTAAAAATGAAAGTGTCCATGGCCTAGCCCTGCGTTCTGAATGAGTAAGGGGAAACTTGAGGGCGGGTGTAACACCGCAAAGCCCACTGTTTTAAAAAGGAGCTTAAAAACAGAAAATACCTGAGGCAATCGGCACGCTTATAAGACTGACAGAAGTCAAACAATCTCACCCACTTCTCAGTAATAAGATACAGCTTGAAACACACAGCAAAGGGACACTAGGCTAGTTTCTCAAAGTGTGGGCCATGGCAGTGTGCACCGCTAGCTTCATCTCAGACCAACGGAGTCAGAATTTCTGGTCAGGAGACCCAAAGCTCTCTCATCTCCCTGCATGCATGTGGGGGTTAGACTGGCACCCTGAGCTGAGACATCTGGGAAAGCTGCTCTAGGAAGCAGTAATGTGTGGATTCATTACAGACCCAGGTTCCACTCTCAGTGAGCAAAGTTAGTGGCTTCATAAACAATGACTATGTGGCTTAATTTTCCCATTTTCCTTTATTCTGTCCCTCAATGTTCAAACTGTCTCCCAGATAGTCCAAGTAGAGTAGCACAAACTCCTTTGTCAGGCCAGGCATTCCGTCTTAGAGCCATGCGCAGATGATCCACGACACAACACTAGTTTATAACCAACACCTAAGTTTCCCGTTGGCCTGTGTAGGAAAGTCGAGACCAACAAGGGTCTTGTGGAGACCAGAGATTCCCCCAAATGGACTGTTTTCTCACTTTTAACTTTAATAACTGATTTTTTTTTAATGGGGAAGTACAAAAAGCAGGGGTGAGGGGAGTCCCTGGGGTGATTCTAAAAAGTTGTTTGTTGGTTGGCTTTCACTGTTTTGATGCAAAGAAAGACGTGCATTCCCTCTCCAGGCTGACTTGGTGAGGCTGAAACATGCCAGATGCATGTGTTGTGGTAAAGTGTAGTACAAGGAGCAGGGATTTAAACAGCCTCAACAGACCCGTTCCACCAGCCAGCCAAAATACCTTCTTCCAGATTGTCCTCGCAGTGTGCGAATAGTCATGTTGTTTAATTGTCAAGTCAGCTTTCCACAGACACAGACTGTACACCATTCTCCTCCATTAAATCCCTGTGTTCTCTATGTCTTACAATGTCCACTCCCAACCTTCAGTTCCTGCTCAGGGCACTGAGTTCTACCTCTCCAACATTTCAGGGGTGACGAGCCTTCACACACGGTAAAAAATACAATAGCAAACCCCAAGAGCCCGAACATCAACCACCTGCTGGCACTTCTTACTTAATTTGCTATGAAAAGTGTGCAAGGAGAAAGCAAGCTAGTGTAGGTACCTCATGAACGACTAGGTCCATGGTCGGCAAACTGCGGCTCTTAAGCCACATGCGGGTCTCTGGCCCTTTGAGTTTTTAGCAAAGGCCAGCTTAGGAGTACCCTAATTAATAACAAACTTAAATGGTTTTAAGTTTAAAAAATTTGGCTCTCAAAAGACATTTCAATCGTCGTACTGTTGATATTTGGCTCTGTTGACTAATGAGTTTGCCGACCACTAGGCTGGGTGAATAAAACACAGAGCGCTGCTTGACACACAGTAAGAGCTCAGGACATGTTCAGGCTGGAATTAATAAAATGTAAACAGAACGCCAAGACTAAAGAAAAAGTCTGTTTTATGTCTAAGTGTATCAATGTGAAGAAGTCATTTGCCCAGGAACAGAATCAAACCCAGAGATTAGTAAACTGAGATAAGATAAAGAAAACCTGTGGCAGTTTTTACCCTCAGGAAGAGGTTGATACACTAAACTGAGTCTGAAAAGGAATGGGAGCATGCAGGCTTAGGGGCCACAAGACACCCCCTGGTGAGCACAGCCCAAAGAGGTGAGTTCTTGCGGGGAGGGGGGGCAGGATGAGGTGCCATTGTCAGCAGCAGTCAGAAGAGGCGAGCAACCAGGACACCAGATTCTGCACGGAGAAGACCCAGGACCTGGCTCCCATCCTGACCAAGCCTGCGCAGGGGCCCACGGCAGGGCAGAGCTTCCCACAGCGGAGCCGCTGGAGTCTCCCGCAGGCAGTGCTTCCGGAGCCCGCCCCTCCCTGCGCTGGAGCAGCGGAGCTCCCATAGCAGGTGGCAGCGCGTTCTGTTTGAGAGCTTCAGCTGGTTGGCTCAGCCCTGCAGATAGCACCAGGATTTCTATTGGAGGAGGAGCCCACGGCCTGGGAGCACTTCCACACGGGCCAAATGTTTTATCCTGGAGCACAGGCTGGCTGGATACTAACTGTCAAAGCTATCTTTGACTCCTAAGCAGCCAGTAGTTAAATTCAGAATTTCACTAATATTTAGATTCTCAGAGAAGGCGGCACTTGTGGGTTTGGTCAGAGATAAAGTCTGGAAGGTTAGGCAAAAAGCAAGTCAAATCAGTTCATTAACCCAACGCAATGCACACAGGCACAGAAGCTCCGTTTCCAGGCACACACACAGCCAAGCTGACAACACCTCAGCACTAGTCCTGTGACGGCTCTCAGGCGGCAGGCCGAGAAGAGGGACAGGACTGGCACTAGTGAGGCATTCCTTAAGGGAAACCAATCTACAACGGAATGCCCTTCCTACAATGTGTCCATCCTTGACAATCTTAAAAACCCTTCAATTTAATTCTGATCCGTCCTCCCATTTTAATTTCCATTTCCAAACTTTCATATTTTATGTATCTACTCTTCATGGTCTTTCACTGGGTCTAGGAAGAAAGTTAACATTGTCTTGCCTCTCAATATTTTGCTATGGAATAGAAGTTTAAGTGCCAGGACCTATTGGGGAATCCCAGGAGACATCAAGATTAAATCTTTATTTCAGTGACTTACCTAGTACTTCCCAATGATCGTATCCACTCCACATCTAGTCACTGGAGACTGTGAGGGAGCGTGAACCATGGTCAGCCCAGCGGAGAAGTGGGACCTGCCGGCGCTCCCCCGCCCCCGCCAGGCTCTGTGGTCGAGGAGCTACTGCCCAGGGCAGGAGAAAGGCAAACCTTGACACTGGGCCCTGGGTCTAGGGAGCAGAGGGAAAAGTGTCCAGCTCTGTCAGATAAGAATTAGAGATATTAGGCTAAACGGTAATCTCAGGAATTAAGAGGCAAGAGTAAAGAGGGCAGAACTCAACTGTTTTCCTTAAGGAATTATAAAATCTTAAGCTGGAAAGAGAGGATACATCCCATGATTGATTTCCAGGCATGCCAAACCATATCTTTAATCTGTGAACAAAGAAGAGGGTAGGAGGGGAGCAAGCTCCTGTTAAAGAATAACTAAGGGGGGGGGGGGAAGGGGGTCATAGAAAGTCGTAAGACTACAAGCCAATGACATAGAACAGTATCTTACTAAAATGTGTAACCGAAGCGCTAAGCTGTCTTGTTTCCATTACAATATATCAAAGTGATGTTAGAAAATCAGGGACTGGGCTACCGCCAAACCATGATTTCCTTCTCATTACACACCAGCAATATATAAAGCTCAACAGCCCAGGCTAATGAAAAGAACATAGATTTTACAAGCTTCTAACTATAAGTTTAACTATTCAAGAGGAAAAGCTTTGAGAGTCGTTTTAAGAATAAACTATTGTGAGAGGACTGCAAATTTAGGCCTCTGGCACAGTGCCCACACCTAAACTGAGAGCGGCTGGAACTCGGGCCAGCGAGGCTGAGGGGAGGCTGGAAAGCAGCACCATCTCTGTGGGCACCGGCACTGACACAGACCTCTCAAGGGCCATTCAAAAACCCTGGATTTGGAGAACTCACTGCTTTATAGTATTTGGTGCTTCACTATGTCCTCCTACGCCTGCTACACACACACACACCACGTGTAACCAACATCACAAGGGCACAGAGAGAACTAGGGTACATTTGAACCCATCAATGCTTCAAGGTGACTCTTTTAACCCAGATCCAATTAAAGCCATATGGCATCCAGTGGCCACATTTTTAAAAAGCTGACCTAGAGCTACCATTGCCCAATACCATGGAAATGCCAACAGCCCCAATCCTTCGCCTACACATTAAGCTACTAACGGTGACATGGCTCTGGATAATTGCATTAGTGACTGAATGCTCTTCACTGTGATGAAAAAAAACACAGTATTATGTGTAGCAAAACATAAAAATTTTCACATGTATATAGGACTCAAAATATTCTTGCAGCACATAACATTTCAAACCATTTCCTTGTATGCAAAACAGATTTTTAAAATCAGGAGGACAGTTGGCAATATTCCAAAATACTTTCTGCAGATACTAATAATGTTTATTTAGTTCCTGTGTTGTGATTCAGATTTTGTCACTATAGCATGTTTCACAGTTGTTTGTATGATAAAACATTTCTGTTTGGCCTTTTTCTTGTAGGAAAAATAAACCTTGAATTTTGTGTATTTTAACTCTTAAAAAAATAAATGTTCTTCAAATAAGAGTCTATCTTTGAAAATCAAGAACCTGACCAGCATTCAAAGTGGTAACACTTTGTATTAAAAGAGGTCATCTACTTAGATTACAAATTAGGCACTAAGTGTTCAAAACACAAGGGGGAAAAATCGTAATTCCACTCCTGAAAAAGCCCCAAACAAGAGTCCCTCTAACCCAATGCCGCCACAGTGCTGCTGCAGAGCCCTGTTCACCCCACTCCGATCCCTCTAACCCAATGGCCACAGTGCTGCTGCAGAGCCCAGTTCACCCCATACTCCGACCCCTCTAACCCAATGGCCACAGTGCTGCTGCAGAGCCCTGTTCACCCCACTCTGATCCCTCTAACCCAATGGCCACAGTGCTGCTACAGAGCCCTGTTCACCCCACACTCCGATCCCTCTAACCCAATGGCCACAGTGTGCTGCAGAGCCCAGTTCACCCCATACTCCGACCCCTCTAACCCAATGGCCACAGTGCTGCTGCAGAGCCCTGTTCAACCCACTCTGATCCCTCTAACCCAATGGCCACAGTGCTGCTGCAGAGCCCTGTTCACCCCACACTCCGATCCCTCTAACCCAATGGCCACAGTGTGCTGCAGAGCCCAGTTCACCCCATACTCCGACCCCTCTAACCCAATGGCCACAGTGCTGCTGCAGAGCCCTGTTCACCCCACACTCCGATCCCTCTAACCCAATGGCCACAGTGTGCTGTAGAGCCCAGTTCACCCCATACTCCGACCCCTCTATCCCAATGGCCACAGTGCTGCTGCAGAGCCCTGTTCACCCCACACTCCGATCCCTCTAACCCAATGGCCACAGTGCTGCTGCAGAGCCCTGTTCACCCCACACTCCGATCCCTCTAACCCAATGGCCACAGTGCTGCTGCAGAGCCCTGTTCACCCCACACTCCGATCCCTCTAACCCAATGGCCACAGTGCTGCTGCAGAGTCCTGTTCACCCCACACTCCGATCCCTCTAACCCAATGGCCACAGTGCTGCTGCAGAGTCCTGTTCACCCCACACTCCGATCCCTCTAACCCAATGGCCACAGTGCTGCTGTAGAGCCCAGTTCACCCCATACTCCGACCCCTCTATCCCAATGGCCACAGTGCTGCTGCAGAGCCCTGTTCACCCCACTCCGATCCCTCTAACCCAATGGCCACAGTGTGCTGCAGAGCCCAGTTCACCCCATACTCCGACCCCTCTATCCCAATGGCCACAGTGCTGCTACAGAGCCCTGTTCACCCCACACTCCGATCCCTCTAACCCAATGCCGCCACAGTGCTGCTGCAGAGCCCAGTTCACCCCACACTCCGATCCCTCTGACCCAATGGCCACAGTGCTGCTGCAGAGCCCTGTTCACCCCACACTCCGATCCCTCTAACCCAATGCCGCCACAGTGCTGCTGCAGAGCCCAGTTCACCCCACACTCCGATCCCTCTAACCCAATGCCGCCACAGTGCTGCTGCAGAGCCCAGTTCACCCCACACTCCGATCCCTCTAACCCAATGGCCACAGTGCTGCTGCAGAGCCCTGTTCACCCCACACTCCGATCCCTCTAACCCAATGGCCACAGTGTGCTGCAGAGCCCAGTTCACCCCATACTCCGACCCCTCTATCCCAATGGCCACAGTGCTGCTGCAGAGCCCTGTTCACCCCACACTCCGATCCCTCTAACCCAATGCCGCCACAGTGCTGCTGCAGAGCCCAGTTCACCCCACACTCCGATCCCTCTAACCCAATGCCGCCACAGTGCTGCTGCAGAGCCCAGTTCACCCCACACTCCGATCCCTCTGACCCAATGGCCACAGTGCTGCTGCAGAGCCCTGTTCACCCCACACTCCGATCCCTCTAACCCAATGGCCACAGTGTGCTGCAGAGCCCAGTTCACCCCATACTCCGACCCCTCTATCCCAATGGCCACAGTGTGCTGCAGAGCCCAGTTCACCCCACACTCCGAGGAAAAGCTGCAGGGCCAGGGAGGAGGTAGATTGAGCTGGTGGATGTCCAAAGTCCAGTTCAACCAAATCAGCTCCACTTTCGTCGTTTTATGAATCAGCTTCTACAAATAATTTCATTTGAAAAAAGGGGCCATTAAAATATTTAAAATCCCCTGCAAAAATCTAACGACACTGCATAGGTTCTCTGATCATTTTCAAATATCCAAGTAATGTTGTAAAGCTGTTCTGAATATTTATTACATATCTCTCTGTAATAAAAGTCGAGACTGCCATATAATTTATACTTAATTTTTAAAAATCTGGTACAGAACATTATCGGTGAACAACCTTCATTCTAGAGGGGAGTTCAGAGGGAAGTCAGTAGCCAACTCTTCCCAAGGCCAACCTTGTCAAGAAGTAACCTTTGGGCCACAACACCCCTGGAGCTTAAATACATCTACCGAATGGCTTGTGAGCACATTCCTCACCGCCACAATCAGAAAACACTGGAGGTCAGCAACCCGACAAGATAACAGCTCTAGTTGTAAGAAACAAACCAAACAAGCTCCAGAGTGGGGTCCAAGTCAATCACATGAACGGCAGCCGGCTGTCAGTTGGCCGACCCCTGCTGGGTCTGAAGGGAAACCGGTCATTGGGGCCACCTCGCCCTGGCAGGATGGGGCTAGGTCCTGGAAGTGGGCCAATTGGATCAAAACGTGGTCTGAGTGGAGGGAACTGGCCCGGTACCGCCCCAGGCCCAGGGATGAGTGAATTGATTGGGTTCCCAACATAGGGAAGTGTCAGTCTTTCATCATATTCGCCACCAATGATTCCTGGAGGAAGGAGCGAGCTGGGCGGGAAGGGCCTGGGGTGGAAGGGGTTGGGATAGAACGGGTTGGGGTGGGGTGACGACGGAGGCAGGAACATCATATGCCGAATTCTCTGAGCTTCTTTTCTTTGTTTGTGCTTCTTCTTGTACAACTAAAGAAAAACAAGAACAGGGTCTGGTAAGTGGTTGGGATGTCTCCGCAAAGTTCAACTTGCTTTCACTGTACTGATCTGTCCTTTCCTTTCCCCACACTATCACGGCAGACCAAGAAACCAGTGCACAGAAACCAATTTTCGCCACTTCTTTGTGAGCGAGTAAGGTAGTGGCTCTGAATACAATACCGACGGGCTCTAGTCTTTAACTACAATGCAACGGAGCAATTGTGCCAATCGGAGCAACAATAAATCCAAAGGAGGATAACTGAGTGGCATGTACTTTCAAGACTGCAACCCAGAGTGCCCAAGCTAACATGCAATTTTAAGTCCGCTTTTTTTGAAAGTAGCAAAGTTAAATATTTGTTGAAAATATCAAGCCATCCTATATAATAAAAGAGAAACATGCAAATTTGACTGTACCTTTGCTTCTGATTGACTATGCTATCAGCCAATCAGGAGTGGGGGCGGGGCCAAGTGGCGTGAGTGCTAGGCCCTGGGGGTGGAGATGAAATGGCAGTGGCGGCAAGTGCCCAGCCCCCAGGCGCTGAGAGGGGAAGCGGTGACAGCAGCGGTGGTGGCGGTGGCAGGGAGCACCCAGCCCCCAGGCACTGTGAGCAGAAGTGGCAGCAAGTACCCAGCCCCTGGGGCCAGGTGTCATAGGCAGCCGGGGCTGAGCTGAGCAGGGCAATGGTTGGGTGCCCAAGGTCTTGAGCAGGCTGGGGGTGAGCTATCAGTTGGACATCCCCTAAGGGCTCCCCAGTATGTGAGAGGGGGCAGGTTGGGTTGAGGGACCACCCACGCCCAGTGCATGAATTTCGTGCACCGGGCCCCTAGTTCTATCTAATAAAAGAATAATATGCAAATTTGACCATACCTTTGCCACGCCCACAGCCACACCCAGCAGCCAATCAGGAGCAGATTATGCAAATAAACCCCAACCAAAATGGCTGCCACCACTGAGAACAGGAGGAAGGCTTGGGTTTCCCCAGCAACAGAGGAAGCCAAACTTTCCACCTGCTGTTGCCTGCCTAGGCCTCCACTCAGTGTTATAAAGTTTCAATTATAAAAGATACAGAAATGGTGGCAGCCACTGAGCTGGAAAGAACAGAGGCTTCGGTTTCCCCTGAGCGAGAAGGCTTGGCTCTGCTCCAGGCTACAAAGTTTCAAATGTAGACATAGATTAATCTGAGATACCAGGGCCTCCACTTGGGTCGCTAGGAGGGCGTGGCCAGCCTGCAAACCTCCACAAGCCCCTTGCCCAGGGTGCTCCTCACCCCAAGGGAACCCTCACCCTGATTTGGGACACTCTTCAGGACAAATCAGCTGGCTCCCACCCATGTACCATCTAATAAAAGAGTAATTTGCAGATTGACCATCACTCCAACACACAAGAGGGCTGCCCCCATGTGGTCAAAGATCCTTCCCCCATGTGGACACATGATGGCCACCACAAGATGGCCAGCAGGGGAGGGCCATTGGGAGGTTCCAGGCCCTGCAAGGGCAGTTGTGGGCAATCAGGCCAGCAGGGGAGGGCAGTTGGAAGGGACCAGGCCTGCAAGGGAGGGCAGTTTGGGGTGATCAAGCCTGCAGGGGAGGGCGGTTAGGGGTGACCAGGCAGGCAGAGGGAAGTTGGGGGCAAACAGGCTGGCAGAGGAGCTGTTAAGACATTAATTAGGCTGGCAGGGTAGTGGTTAAGCGGGTGATCAGGCTGGCAGGCAGAAGTGGTTAGGGGCAATCAGGGAGACAGGCAGGTGAGCAGTTTGGAAACAGCAGTCCTGGATTGTGAGAAGGTTGTCCTACTGTCCATTTAGGCCCAATCCTACTGGGATCGGACCTAAACAGGCAGTCAGACATCCCTCAAGGGGTCCCAGATTGGAGAGGGTGCAGGCTGGGCTGAGGGATTACCCTGCCTCCCCCATGCACGAATTTTGTGCACCAGGCCTCTAGTAAAACATAGAATTTGTAGAGGACATCTCCTAAATTCTATTTTTCACTTAAATTGTGACCCTAATAATCTGTTTAAAGAAGAACATAAAATAGATGACCATTTTAGAGGATGGAATATATTTTGTACATATTTGAATATTTTCATTGAATTTTATTCTTCTCTAGTCCTTCCTCCCAAGTTTTTCTCAGTTCTATCAACATCTTTTATAGTAGGCAACAGCAAATAAAATAACATCGCTTTTCCTTTTTTTAATGTACTATTCTAACTAGCCAAACAGCTAAACACTATTCCAGAACAAAAGCAGCTCACTTAAAAAAATCTTCTTTGTAACAGAAGGGAGAAAGTTTTATTAAGTAAAGGTGAAAAATAATCATTGTGTTAAGATTTACTTCCTGTGTAATTTACAAGAAAACAGGGACTGAGTTTAAAGTAAAAGTTGAAAACATTTCCATTTACTGAAAATTAGCAATAAATTGAATGAAAACAGATTACATCATAAAAAAGTAAAACCTGCCCATAATGTACTAATTCACTAGTTATTTCTGTGTTGTGAACATTAGCCTTTGATATTTACAAACACTTACTTCTTTCCAATCTGTGTCTCGAACTCTAACTGTACCATCTACAAAGGAAAAATAAAAAAGTGAGGGTTTAAAATGCTTCTTGCATCCAGCATGAAATAGCAAGTTTGCTTCTATCCTAAGGAAAGGGAAGCATCCTCATTAAGCAAAAAAGGAGCGTGAATCATGGGTTTCGCACACACAACACCGTTTATGCTTTCTTTAACCTAATTCAGATCCTCTCTGGATGGCTGAGGGCAGCCTGCACTGTTCCATGCTTCGGGGCTCAATGCAGTGACTCCCTCAGGGATGCAGAGGGCTACACAACTGTTCTCTCCTGTGTTAACTGTCCCATACTACACCGTCCCCCCACTCCACCTAGTGCGTCAGCTGCTTCTGACCCCAAGTCTCATGTCACACTAAACCAGGTGACAACTTCTGAGTGTCTGTATTACAGCTCATGGTCATTGCTGGAGGTCAAGTTGATAAGGTCTTCTCCCAAATATGTTCTGAATGATTCGGCTCTCAGAAATATGACAACTAAGTAATTTTCAATGTACTTACTTAAAATCTGTGAAATGAAGAAAAGAACGCCTTTAAGTCTAGTGAAAAGTTTGGATGAAAGACAGTGATGTCTTCTCTGGAAGTTATTACATTGGCATGGAAGAAAGGTTATAAAAGCTCCAGCTCTGTAACATTGTATTTACAGGGAAATTCATGAAAAAAATATGAACACTCAGCTTACAAACGAGCTTGTGGACTACAATCTGGAAATGAGGTAAAGATTGGTTGTATTTTAAACCTGAACTCAAATATACAAGTAAAAAGTATGTGTTCCTTTCATGGGTAGTTTTTAAATATATTTTATTGATTTTTTTACAGAGAGCAAGGGAGAGAGATAGTTAGAAACATCGATGAGAGAGAAACATCAGCTGCCTCCTGAACACTCCCCACTGGGGATGTGCCCACAACCAAATGAATCTATGTTGATTTCTAAGTCAGACACTGAGGATGGTTGATAGAGAATGAACCTGTGTCACTTCCATTTTTCTATCCTGACAGTCTGCTTAGTCTAGTGGCTATTTGAGGAGAGTTTTCAGGAAATAGGCAATGGTTTATGAAGCTTAGAATCTCTTTACTATAGGCTATATGTTCTGATTACTTGCGACCCTAAAAAAGAAAACCTGTAACTAAAAACTTCTGGCAAGCTGAACAATGAAGAACTAGGACCTCAGTAAGAAAGAGCCTCTTTCCTGTTAACATGTCATCGTGGAAATTACCTCGAAAGTCCCGCAGATATAAACACCTCCACAGGAGTTGGTCATTTGATGCGATCAAGAGGTCACGACAAACTGCAGACAAACACAGGACAGAACGAACATCCAAAAGTCGGAAGATGCGTAGTTTCAGCTCCAATGGAAGGACTACCAACCCAAATACATCTGGTAGGTTCAGTGCTGAAAGGAGAAAAAGAACACGTGTCCCTGAGAAAGAACATCCAGCTTCCCTCACATTCAACAAAAGCTGGCAATGCATTCCTTTACAGAGAGGTAACAAACTGGATGGTAGTCTCAATTATCCAAGCACGCATCTCTACAACAAACTTTTAACCCCAGGTTAACTAATTACTACTACTAACTCAAAATCCCCTCCTTGTTCCCCCGTTTTAGTGGAAAGACAAAAGCCGTTTAATACTGATAGGAAAAATAATTCTGATAATTTGTAGATACTAGTCAATGGCCTCTTTAATTCTCTACTCAACTACAGCAAATGGATAATTCATTGGCTTTTATAACTGGCTCCCAATGCTGCCACTTATTAGCTGTGTGCTTCTGGGCAAGTTACTTAAACTCTGCCTAACTCAATTTCCTCATGTCTAAAATGGGTTAATAACTCTACCTCACTAGGTTGGGAATTAAACGTAATAATACATATAGAGTGTTTAGAACAATGTCTGGCACACAATAAGCACTCAGGTGTTAGGAGTCACTATTAGGCAGGCTTACAAAAGAGAGGTAGAACCCAGACGGTGTGGCTCAGTGGTGAGTGTCGGCCTATGAACCTTTGGGGGTACAGAACAATGCTGCAACCAACTGAGCCACACCGGCCAGGGCAAGTCACTGATATTTTTAAATGTTTTTTACTACAACACAAGAGAAAGCTAACTACACAAGAATCTTGAGTGAATATAAACCTCACTGAATTATCCAGTTTCACCATCTATAAAAAGAGAATAAAAGCTACTTCAAAGTTGTTAACATTAAAAAAAAACACATGTGAAATATCCCAAGTACCTAGCATAGAGCCCCAATAAATAGTTTAAAAAAAAAAACTTAGATGCAATTTACAGGCTATACATTATTTATTTATGTGTTATTGAACGTATTATGGGTCAGACCCTGTGCTAGACCAGGAGAATACAAAAGGGAGTAAGACATATTCCCTGCTTTCAAGTATTCACAACCTTAGGTGCAAAGAAATTATATCAATAATTATTATACACTGAATAAAGAGCTACAATAAAGACATGTACAAAATGCAGTGGAACTACAAAGAGGGAGTGGATAACATTTAAGGAATTAACATTTAAGCTTAACCTTAAAATCAGAGCAGAATTTCAATAGGAGAAAAGAGGGAAGAGTCATGAGCACAGTTCTTTAAATTTACTATTCTTTCTAGCCATTGACCTGTGATCATTTATCTCTCACCTTGTCGGGTAAAAGCCAGAAGAGGATACACCAGCTGGTCTTTGAAGAGGCGAGAGAGTTTCTGAAGATCTTTGTAAATGTTGGCTACATTTTCCCCTAGAATATTTAAAATAAAAAATCTAAATAGAAAATCAAGTGGAAAAACTTGAAATGGTGTCCTCTACTTCAGCCAAACCAAATCAAAGAGGTAAATTTTCACAAACAATTCCAACATAGATATAAACCCAAAATCTCCAGCAGACTAGGAAGTATATAGTGTGTGACTCTGAAAACTAAAAACCCATAACATCAAATGAACTGAGCTGTACCCAATCTATACAGCTTATAGGCTATTATTTGGTAGGGAAAACTAGATGCACTGAACTAAAGGCCTGATGCATGAAATTCATGCAAGAATAGGCCTTCCTTCCCTCACTGCCAGCACTGGCTTCCTTCTGGCACCCAGGACCCAGGCTTCCCTTGCAGGCCCAGCTTCGTCCAGAAGGATGTCTGGAAGGATGTCTGGTCTAATTAGCATATTATGCTTTTATAACTATAGATATCTACCAATCTGCTCTAAGCACTGGGGATGAGGTCGGGAACTGCTCTTGTGGAGCTTAGATTTAGTAGAATAAAACAGTGTTTATAACATGACTATACACCAGCAACTATGTCAAACAGTTTTCAAGCCTTCTTTAGAATCAGCAATTCTCCCTAAGTAAGAGATAAATACTATTATTCCCACTTTAAAGACAGGACAAGATATAGAGCCCATCCACGGTCTTAGAGTAAGTGACAGAGCAGGGTATGAGGCTAAGCAGGGCTCCAAAGCACTCATATTAGCCACTAAACTGCTAAAAAGTGAGGTCCATGGGTCACCTGAATTGACATCACCTGGGAAATGTTTCTACCTACTGAATCTCAGAACCCACCATAGACCTACTTAATCAGAACCTGTATTTTAATAAAATCCCCAGGTGATTTGCATGCACATTATAGTATGTACACTGTCAAACTGTGCCTAGAGTTCCCACTTTAGTTTTGCTATATATTTACCAAGGGTATAACCTTGAACCTTCTGTTCTGTACCTGTTTGCTCGCCTGTTTAAAGGAGACATCACCACTGCACTAGGTAAGTGTGGTTAAAATGTAAAGCTACAAACACAGTGCCTAGTATTTATCAGTAGATAATCAATTTATGCTTGCTCCCTCCCAGTCTATATGTATGCAACTCACTATCCTATATAATGAAAGTGTAGTATGTAAATTGTCCCCTCGACCAGAAGTTCACCAGAGTAGGGGTCAGGGCTGGTCCAGGGGAAGGGAGTGAGGCCCCGGCTGGCAACAGCTAAGGACCTTACCAGTGCACAAATTTCATGCACTAGGCCTCTAGTCTATAACAAAACATGCATTATAACTTGATAATGAATAAGAAAACATGCAGCCAAACTCTAAATCTTTGTTGCATGCATTACAATCTTGAATTTAAATCAAATTTCAAGATATTTTAAAAATAAATTTGGTTTAATATGAAAACTGATTTTCTATAAAAAAAAATCCCTTCAGTGATCTATAATAAAAATAATTAGGGACTTGGAATAAAAGGATAAATAGCAGTACCTAGTATATAGGGGTACTAAAAGCCACAGTAAACATTTATTTAAATGACTTGTCAAATGAGCAGCATATTCCTAACATAAAAAGTGCTACATTAAAAATATTCAATTAATATACTCCATAAACTTGTAATAAAACTGTAATAACTTTTCCCCTCCCTTTCATTTCCTTTTCTCCTTTCCTTTCATTTCCTTTTTAACAAAAAGCAAATAAAGAATATGAATCTGGGCTACATTCCTATAAAAAAAAATTTTTTAAAGCATAGGAGTCAAATCTATTCCAATCCTAAATTCCACTATTTATTAGCTCTGTGATCTTGAAGTGATTTAACCTCCTCTGGACCTATTTCCTGTTCTATAAAATGGGCATAATAACCTCTTCTGCTATACAGTATAGAGTATTTCTACTCCCCAAAGCATAGAAATGAATATACAGTATTGCAGCCAAGGAATTTCTGGTCCTAATGGTAAGATCATCTTTAGAGATTTAATGAGTCTAGTTCATGCATTTACAACAGGGGCAATATTGCCCCAAATAGGGCAAAAATTGGTTCCTGGGAGGGCAAAAAAATAAAATCCTAGTTATTACATTGGTTGTGCCCCTCCCAAGTGTCACAATATACAAATACAGATAAATATGGTATTAAATTTTCATGGGGAGAATGACTAGGGGGAGAAATGTATAAATGGCTCATTCGGGGATTGATAAGGGAAAAAAGGTTAAGAAACACTGGTCTACTATGACATTAAATGTTCAGAGACCATTATAAATATGTACAGTTGACCCTTGAGCAACACAGGTTTTAACTGCACTGGTCCACTGATACACACACGGATTTTTTAAAATAAATACACAATCAGCCCTCCACATCCCTAGTTTTGCATCCTCAGATTCAACCAACAGCAGATAGAAAATAGTGTTTTCCATCCGCCGTTGGGAATCTGTGGATGCAAAGGGCCAATTGTATGCATTGTTCTACATCACTTTAAAAAAGGGACTTGAGCATCCACGGGTTTTGGTATCTGCAGGGAGTCTTGGAACTAATCCCCCCTTGGATACCAAAGTTCAACTGTAAAGTTTTAAGGGAGTCAAAAGTTACATGTGGATTTTTGACTACATGGGAGTTCAGCAACCTAAATCCAGTTTTCCAATAGTCAACTGTATTCTGATGTCTACTTTCTCTATCAGTTTTAGTTCATATACATCAGTCTCTCAAGGCTTGATCTCTCCCTGAGAACTAACAAGACTAAGTTAGGCCTCCAGAGCAAAGATCTAGATCTACATGGTCTTCCCTTAAAAGATACTGTTTTAAATGTCATCTCCCCCTATACCACACTACTCTCCATCTAGATTTAAACCCTCAAGTTTACTATGAGGATGAAATGGAATACAGCTCTTAAAGATGACACTTTCCTCTCTACCCCATCTCATCCTTTGACTTAAATTCAAAAAATAAAAAGGAAAATTTCTTTGCGCCTACTAATAATTTTATAGGATATAAACGAAACCATGCATAGAATGCAAACTTCTGGTAAAGGTCCAATCTACATCAAGTAGCAACCAAATTTATATAGGTTTAAGCAATTATCTTCAACAATGAAATTCCATTATATGGTTCCCACAAAACATAAATCCTCTCCATGTTGGCTAACCACAATGGCAGAAAAATCCACAAAGGTTAATTCAGAAATTATGAAGCATCAATAGTGTGCAAAAAAAATACATGCTGGTGTCATTACATAATGGCAATGTAAACATAACAGAGCATTCCAAGATCCTAAGAATAACTGGAAACAGAAACTCTGCACCATGGTCTTGAATTTGCTTTAATCTCATTAAGAAACTTTCAGTCTTTTGAACATTACCTTTCAGGTTTTTAAAAGTGAAGCTCTCAAAACTTCATCCCAAAAGTTAAATCATGATTACATTACCTAGTTCCTCTTTGCAAATAAAAGATTCTGGCAGCAGCTGCAATCTTTTCACACTTCTAATCTCACTGTTGATTTTTAGTGTAGCTGTAAATAAGCAAAAGAAAGATGAAAGTTCGTCACTTCATCAATTGCCTTCATTTTCCAGTATGGGACTGTATTTCCTTGCCCCCAATATACAAAGGACACATTATACAAAACAAACTGCTCTATGCTAATATCTTCCCTCACAGCAAAGTCCAAAGTATAAACATGCCATCGCATGAATTAAAAATCACTCTAAAACACCCTTTAAAAAGTACAGTAAGTACCTTTATATAATACCTATATAAAAAGTGTTACTAATAGCAGCTCATTAGTAATTGGAAGATATGCAACAAGGTTAACAGAAGATAGTTAAACACAATAAAAACACTATTTCTACCAATGTCACCAAAACTCCATTTATTTTTTACTTAACCCTTGGCAACGAGTCTTCCCTTGTTAAATGAATCCTCTCTCTAGACCCAAAAGACCAATATTCTTGACATCACCAGAGAGTTCAATTTCATTGGCATACACAAAGGCATACTTTATCTCATTCTATGAAAGAGCCAGTGATGTGCTTATGCACATGTGCACTGAACAGGATGTCTTCAGTGAAGGAGAGATTTAAGGACACACTACTCCTTTCAAAGAATCAAGCCTGGAATGGCTGTCTGCCATGCAAGCCTGCAAGCAGGTGATTTGCCAAGAATAGTAAATAAATATCGGAAACTAAGAAATCATTAGACATTTAACAGGTATTCTCTTTTTAAGTATCTTGAAACTAGTAAATAGAGATTATTATACAGTTGTTACAGAGCTTTAGTAAGAAACTGAGGCAAAAATTACCACCTCATATTTACCATTTGGTAACTTCCACCTTGCCAGTTATGATTAAATGGAGGCAGAAACTGCTGATCTGGGTGGAACACCCAACTAAAAGTTACATTTGTAATTGTGATGAATTGTTGAAAAGGCATTGCGAGGTCCTCGTGCCATCAGATAGTCACGTCCAGACAAATGTGGAATATCACCAAAGCTGTTAAAGCTGAAATTTTGAGACTTTAAAGTAACATTTTGAAGAATCCAGTAAAAAGGAAATAGCAGGAATTACATAAAAGGGCACCTAGAACTGTCTTTCAGCAGGAAAATTTTTTTTTTTTAAATCTCGTAGGGACCCCAATAAGTGAAATAGACAAACGTGCTGCTGCTCAAGATTTAAGTGGAGATAGCTCTACAAAGCCGCCTCTTGCTTCTGTCTCAGCAGAAACCAGGAGCTGCAGAATATGTTGGAAACCACTGAGCTAAGACACATCAAAGCGCCCGCTGCCCTTCTATCCAAAGATGAGCTGTGCTGAAAAATGAAAAATGCAGTCATCCCAGTATTATCCTTAAGAGGATAAACCTCAAAAATCAAAATGCAACAAAAATGAAAGTCTAGTCTCCAGAATGTGTGATTACCACTGGAAGTTGGTATGGACATGTAGGGGGCATCTGAGCTAAAATGAAATTTAAAAATGGGAGGTACTGCGATCCCAGTGAAGTTTTCTTAATACTGAAAACAACTAGGAAAGAAACTGTTAAGAGTGACTTTCTCAGGCTTGGGGGAGAAAACACACACAGACTAAAGCCTCAGAACCCTTAATATTTGTGGGCATTAATATATTGTTCAGTGGTGCCAAACTGAATACAAAGGGATCAGCTCAATCTCACCTCTTACCATTTCTCAGTTCGAGACCTTGATTCAAAAAAAAAAAAAGCGATTTATAGACATAAAGAAACATATATTCTTCCAAGAGTTCTTCTCACTCCTATTATAACAACTCCCACTGACGCAAAAAATAAATTATAAGTTTAAAACAGCAAAAGGGTAGAGCTGCTCAAAGAATGAAGGCTACTAGCCTAAACATCAACCCATAATTCTATTTTTTTATAAAAATATATTTTTATTGATTTCAGAGAGGAATGGAGAGGAAGAGATAGAAACATCAACGATGAATCATTGATTAGCTGTCTCCTACACGCCCCACACTGGAGACCTCCTGGTTCATAGGTTGATGCTCAACCACTGAGCCACACTGATAGAGCCAACCCATAACTCTATAACCTTTCAGACTCATGTTCTCAGTGGCACAGGGATTAAACAAAGCTGAAAAAAGACTCACAACTGTATCATAATGGCCAGTCAGTGAACTGGCTGTAAACCCTTTGGAGAGAAACGTAAGTATTCGTAAACTAATGACTGCAGCTGTGCCATCCAATTACCATTTATGACGACCAGGTTTCCCAAAGGCACACAGGTGAGAGCAGCAGAGCCGCCCTCGCAGAGGGGGTGCGTGTACTGCAGCTTATACACGCCTCCCGATTTCCAGTTCTCTGGCATGGAAATAGCTTTGGTTTCAGTCCCCTGGGGAAGGAAATTAAAGGGAAACAAAGAAATGTATTACTCTCAAAAGTATTAAACATCCAGGAAGTCCCTAACTTATCTAAAAATAAGTACTCCTTACAATTCCCTTAATAAAATCTGTCAAATCATTAACAACGCTATATGAATAAAATTTTGATAGAAAGCTATATGAATAAAATTTTGATAGAAAAAGTTTTGATATATTATCCTCCATCAAAATTTTTGCTCTAATAGAGAAAATAATATCAGAGATAGAGTTAATTTCTCACTTGAAAGACTCACTTCTCTGCCTACCTGGGTCATTATTCAAGACCCCAACTCAAATATCACTTTCTTTGGGAAGCCTTTTTAAAAGAAAAAAATATGTATCTTACCTAATAATAGAGAAACATATAAATTGACAACTCGCTATGCCCACAGCCAGAGCAAGTATGCAAATTAACCCAACAAAGATGGCGGTTAATTTGCATACATACCCAGATCACTCCCAGCCGGCCATCAGAGGGGCAGGAGGAAGGGGCCGAGCCTGTGATAGGAGGGGTTGGGGGAGTCCCCCTTTCCAAGCCTAAAGCCTGAGGTGGAGGCTTTAGGCTTGGGAAGAGGCTGAGCCTGCAATTGGAGGGAAGAAGAAAAAAATCAATGGAAACATATCCTCAGGTGAGGATAAAAAGAAAAATAAATGTCATATCCTATGAAAGACACATCTTGAAAATGCCTAAAGAAAGTTGTCATTTTTTCCTGGTGAAGGGACTGGAGTCATGTTGATGAAAATACCTTGGTGGCTGCAGCAACGGGGTGATGAGGCTGGTTGGTGCCTTCCCCTGATCAGCCCCGTCACCTCTCGCAAAGGGAGGCCAGACTGTGGCTTAGGCCTGCTCCCCGAAGGGGAGCAGGCCTAAGCCATCAGTAGAACATCCCCTGAAGGCTCCCAGTATGTGACAGGGGGCAGGCTGGGCTGACGGACCCCTCCTTGGTGCACGAATTTTGTGCACTGGGCCACTAGTACATATATACATATGTATACATATACATTCATATATATATATACACACACACACACACAAACACACACACTAAGTGAAGTCATTCAGAAAAAGCTAAGAATTACATGATTTCACTTATATGTGGGATATAAAAGTGAAACTCAGAGACACAGACAGATAACAGTATGGTGGCTACCAGACGAAAGGAGGTGGAGAAGTGGTAGAGAGTAAAGAGGGCCAAATATATGGTGATAGAAGTTGACTGGCTTTGGGTGGTGGGCACACAATGCAATATACAATAATGTACACTTGAAACCTTTATAACCCTATTAACCAATGTCAACCCAATAAATTTTTTTTTTAAATCCTCCCCTGCCTATGGCTCACTTGATGGGAGCATCGTCCCAAACACCAAAAGGTTGTGGGTCTGATTCCCAGTCACAGGACATACATAGGTTGCTGGTCGGTACAAGTATGGGAGGCAATCAACTGATAGTTCTCTCTTACATCAGTGTTTTTTTCTCTCTCTCTCCCTTCTTCTCTAAAATCAATAAAAACATATCTTTGGGTGAGGATAACAAGAACAAAAAAAAATCATGTTTGTCATTCTCTTTCTTTTATCCACTAACATTCTGTTCATATTTATATTATGTATTTCTCTGATATTATTTATCATAATATATTACAATTCTCATTTTATCTATCTCCCACACTTGTGGGCTCCTGAAGAGGACTATCCTTATATTCTGATTCCTGGCTCACTGTATGGCATGGTGCAGGTGTTCAGTGATCACTGAATTACTCTGTTACTCATAACACCACCAGTTGTGGCATCACTACTGTGTGGGAGTATACAGAATCTCAGGCCCCCCCTTACTTATTAAATTAGAATCTGCATTTTAATAAGATCCTCAGGTATTCTGTGCACAGTAAAGTTTAAGAAACTCTACTCTAAATGTTCTCTGTGAACCTCTGGCATCCTATCTATGGCTAAGTCTCTTCTAGAATTAACCAATAGAGTACAATGTTTTGTATACTTGTCTCTCTCACTCTTGGACTATAAGCTACCTGGGAACAGAGACAAAGCACTACACCTGACAATGAAGAATAATGGATGGATGGGTGGGTGGGTGGGTGGGTGGATGGATGGATGGATGGATGGATGGATGGAAGGAAGCAACCACAGCATAAGAACAATGTCCTCTTCCTGACTGAATCTTATTAAGTTAATGGCAATTTATAAAGCCCTTAACATAAAAAAAACCTAGTGTGGTTAGTCAGTAAGTTATTTAAATTTAATGTTGGAGTCCTGACCAGGTAGCTCAGTCTGTTAGAGCATCATCCCAATACACCAGGGTTCCGGGTGCAATCTTCCGTCAGGATACATACAAGAATCAACCAATAAATGCATAAATAAGTGGAACAATAAATCAATGCTTCCCTTTCTCTCTCATTTAAATGTTTTTAAAATTTAACATTGGAAGTGAGCAGTGATAGATGACAACAGGCCAGAAAGTCACCACAGGTGCAAGCAGACCACACCGTCTTACATTTATCTGATCTAGACACCCCTACTATGCAACCTCCTGGGTCCATATGCTGAGAATTTCCCCAGCAGCTTCTTTACTTTGTTCTGCTGGCCTTCTCAGGCCCAAGAACTCCTACCCTGGACTATAATCTCCTGGAGGCTCCTGAGCCCAGCTTAAAAACTGAGCCCTGGCCGGTGCGGCTCCATCTGGTTGGAGTGTTGTCCTGAGCAATGGAAGGTCTCAGGTTCTATTCCTGTTCAGGGCACATATTTAGGTTGCAGTGTATATGGGGGCATCTGATCAATGTATCTCTCTCATATCGATGTTTTCTCTCTCTTTCTCACTCTTACTCTCATACTTTCTCTTGCTTTCTCCCTCTCTAAAGTCAATTTAAATAAAACCACCTCAGCTTCAGGCCCTGGCTGGTTAGTTCGGTGGGTTACAGTGCCCTCCCGGTATGTCAGGATTACGGTTCGATCTTTGGTCAGACCACACGGAAGAGTCAACCAATGGATGCCTAAATGAGTGGAACAACAAACTGATGTTTCTCTCCTTCCCCACCCCCTCTCTAAAATCAGTGAATAAATTTTTTTAAAAAAAAAAAAACCTCAGCTTTAGCCGAAACCAGCTTGGCTCAGTGGATAGAGCGTCAGTCTGCGGACTGAAAGGTCCCGGGTTCGATTCCGGTCAAGGGCATGTACCTTGGCTGTGGGCACATCCCCAGTAGGGGGCATGCAAGAGGCAGCTGATCGATGTTTCTCTCTCATCAATGTTTCTAACTATCCCTCTTCCTCCCTCTCTGTAAAAAAATCAATAAAATATATATTTTTTTAAAAACCTAGCATGTCATCATCCATCTAGTTACACCCAATCCACACTCACTGACCACATTTCATCTACATATTATCACAATCTTGTCTTTTTTTTAATCAGAGTTGCCATCACTTTTATAATATTAATTAAAAACTGATAAAACAAATGAAGGAGAAAAAAGAAGGAAGAGAATATTTACTGCTTGCCTACTCTGTATGTCTATCATTGTGTTCAGCACATTACATTTAATATCCAACCACATTTAATAAAAAAAATCTAAAATACACAACATTCTAGGAATATTTACTGATACCCCTCCTTTCCTAATAGGAAACATAAACCCTAACAAGATGCTTGTCTTCTCTTGTCATCTTACCTGAGGTATGTAACCCGACTCCAACATGAGAAGATGAACGCATACTATCAAGGCATCACTGGGACTAGAACAGTCAGCTGACTGATACAGGGTCTCTAATGAATGGGGCACTTGCCCCTCCTCTGATTCACTGCAGAGCATTGGTTCTGAGGGGTAGAAACCTGTGTCTTCATCCATATCCACAATATCTTCAATCGACCCAGCTTCAACATTTTGACTAGGCCCTGGCTGAAAAGGATAACAAACAATGAATTCATTAAATAAGACTCTTATACATGATATTTTGTATCCGGAAGTGAACTGAGATTAGTGCTCAAAGTCAAAGCACATTATTGGGTTCAGAAATGGGACACATTAAAGCAAGCCCCGCTATAGAAATGAGCCTGCAATCTACTCCTCCATCCTGAATTCCCTAGCTCCATTACTCTGGAAATCTTCCTAGTTTTCATACTTCAAAGTTCACTGAATCTATCTCTAAAATCTGCCCCTTCCTACTCCAACAGTACTTGACATTCATTTATCTCCCGACTTCTAGCAACAGCCTCCCAGTATCCTGGTTCCATTTTTTTATCTTCCATACATTCCACCCACTGCTGCCAGTTTCCTGACAATTAAGACTCCAATTATGTCCTATGTCCCAACTTAAACCCTGCCAATATGTCCCCAATGTAGACAGCAGCATTCTTCCTAAATTGTGCCTTGAAATGTGACCCTAGATGTTTTTAGGAAAAAAGAGGTTGACAATATAATAAGTTGGAGAATGCTACATGCTATTGCCACCTAACCTTACCCTCCGTATACACAAAGTATGTTGTGAAGTTATAGAGCTCTGGGAAGTCCAATAATAATGAGCGCATAACCAAGAAAGGCTATCCTCCTTCCTCAACGCTGAGCATCTCGTTAACACTTACTTACAGTATACTAGTAATCTCATGAAACAAGTTTTTCATAGAGGACATACTGAGAAATGCAGGCCTACAAAATAAAGTCCAAACGCCTAACCTCCTTAGCATGCCTAAACTCCTTAAGAGGCCTTTCGTCACCTGATCCCTGACTTTGTATCAAGTTCACTTTCTGCCAGTCCCTTCCTCCCCACTCCAGCAGTCTCCACCTCTTCAACGGAAGTGACACCGACTCCCCTGTGCTTTGCAAAGGCTTTATTACTCCACTTCATCACACAGTATTGAAGTTTTCTAATTACTCGTCTATATCCTACCATGACCGCCAACTTAGAAATGAACAAACTGCATGTCACCTATTTGTGTAACCCCAGTACAGTACCTAACACATAGTAGACACTCGGTAAATGATGATGGATAATATCTTACAATTCATAATGTTTTTGTTTTCAGTGTTATCTCATTTGCAACATGCAAAAATGCTATAAAATAGGCATGCCAAATGATGTCACCTTTTTATACATGCTGTAATTGTGACTCAGATTAAATAACAATCGAGGTTACCAACTAATAAAACTTTGAAGTGAACAAGCTCACCCGATACCCAGTTCACAGCTTTTGAACATAATATGCTGCTTCAATAGAACTACATTTCCTATATTAACTTTGCTCACAAAGTTGGTTTTCTAGGCATGTGCTCAACTTCTAATGCAAAGCACATGTTTCTTCTTTTTTGGTTCGTATTTCCATTAAAGAAGAGACAGAGGAAGTTAAAATTACCTACTATAAGTCCAAGGGTGGTAGACTGTCAAGGAGCATGAGGCTATTCTAAAATCCCTGATGGCTTAGGGAAAACATCCAAATTCACTTGTTAAAACCTGAAGGGCAATGACAATTCACACTAGCAAAATAAGGAGGCTCTATCAGATTTTGAACAAACAGAAATTAGTTATTAAAACCACTTAACACCTAACTAAATTACAAAATGTACAGGTTCTTTGCTTCTTATCTATCTACTAGAGGCCTGATGCACAAAATTCATGCAATGGGCTTGGCCCTCGCAGTCTTGGCTAGCCCTCACAGCCCTGGCTTTGTCCAGAAGGTCGTTTGGAAGGTCGTTCTGCTGTTCAGTCTAATTAGCATGTTAGCTCTTTGTTATATAGGATTATGCCTAACTTTTGACCATTTACGACTTACTGACAGTTGCATGGGAGAACATATGTGAAAAAATATTTAAAAGGGTTGCCCTAAATTGATAATGACATAAGAGGAAGATATCAGAATCCCCTGGAGAACTTATCAAACCTTACTCCCACTCCATGAGAACCACTGGCATTCACTGAGCCATTCTGATATGATATGAATATTTATCTTATTCTTCATGCATGGGGAAGTGAAAAAAATATTCAGCACCATCTCTCTGAACAGGTCTTTATCATATGTCATTTACAAATGACTGGAATAAGTGACCAAAATGCAGCTTATAGCTAATATTAGGGTCTGATATCCGGTTACCTGTTTCCCATTAAAGAAACAACAGGTACTAGGTGAGTTCCCAAATATAACGGCATCTAAGAAAATTAATTCACACTTAACTGCAAGAGTAAAATTTTCCTATTTTCATTTTCTAATGCTCCATCCTACATTTAATTAGCAGACCCTACTGTTTCAAGTACTTAATGAATTATTTATGAGATTTCAAGCTGTTTCCACACGAAGGTTTTACAGTCACCTTGTACAAGTCTTAGAGCATAAAACAGCATGCTTTTGGGACTTAAATTAATAACTTGAGGTAATATAATTTCTAAAATTTTTCCAAAAGAAAACTAGTAAAGTAACTATTACATATATTATGAAAAGTTCTATTTTACTGCACAATTTCAATAGTGCACAGAAGTAAAGAGAATGGGCCTTTCGAGCAGAATCTCTGGCAGGGGTCTATCAGCAAAAATGATTCAGAAATGTAATTTAAATATGTGACTGACTATTCTTATTCCCTAGATTACCTCTATGAAACAAAAACACAAACATAAATAATTTCTAAAAAAAAAACAATCACGCTGAACCAGTTTGGCTCAATGGATAGAGCGTCGGCCTACGGACTGAAAGGTCCCAGGTTCAATTCCGGTCAAGGGCATATACCTTGGCTGCAGGCACACCCCCAGTGGGAGGTGTGCAAGAGGCAGCTGATCGATATTTCTCTCCCATCGATGTTTCTGACTTTCTATCCCTCTCCCTTCCTCTCTGTAAAAAATCAATAAAATATATTTTAAAAGTAAATAAATAAATAAATAAATAAATAAAACAATCACGTAAAAATACATTAAGCTTTATAAAAGCTTTTTTTTTAACTTCCTTAATCTCTCTGGATACTATTACTAAAAATCTGAACACAGATGCTTTTCAGAATTTACAAACCTGTTAAAAAATATTTTTAGGTATCTGTATATACTGAAAGACTTGGTAGGCACAATGAATACTTATAAATGTTTAAGACCCATTAAAAAATTAAGTTGAAGAGATAATTACACAGACAAAACCATTAACAAGCTAACATGTATATTATTAATAAATTAATAAAAATGATCACTGAGACAAGAAATCAAAAGGCAGGATAAAAATGAGGTGTTTCCAAAGCAATAGAGATAATAAAGACAAATTAAAGAAAAGTATTATGGTTGGCAGGGCCTTAGGATGGGTAGAGATATAGACGGGAGGGAGAGGAGAGGCAGTGAATTACAGGCTGGGTGAGCAGCAAGAGCAAAGACGTGAAGCAGTCATTAGGTAGTGTGTACGTGTGCATGTGTGAATGTGTTGCTGGTGGAGGGGAAGTAAGGAGTCTGGTCTGATAGGAGATGACCGTTTACAGGAGGGAAGAACAGAAACCAGCCCTGTAAAGGATGTGGGGCAGCTTCTCAGAAAGCCTTAAAAACTGGTACAGGGGGCCGAAACCGGTTTGGCTCAGTGGATAGAGCATCGGCCTGCAGACTGAAAGGTCCCAGGTTCGATTCCGGTCAACGGCATGTACCTTGGCTGCGGGCATAACCCCAGTAGGGGGTGTGCAAGAGGCAGCTGATCGATGTTTCTCTCTCATCGATGTTTCTGACTTTCTATCCCTCTTCCTTCCTCTCTGTAAAAAAATCAATAAAATATATTTAAAAAATTGGTACAGGGGGATTGACCTTTTCCTCCTCTGGACCATGACAGGGTTGAACTAGAAATATGTGGTCTTTTCAATTCAAAAGTAGGAGCACAGGTATATCTGTGACACAGAGTAATTAAAAGCAAGGGAGCAACATAACCAAAAAGCTGGGGAAAGAAAATGAACCTCGAAAGTGAAGAACAGATACTGAAGACCTGAAATGGAAAGGAAAAACTGACAGAGGTTGTTAAGGGACTGGGTATGAGGAGTCAATAGTCACTGCAGGGTTTTAAGCTCAGGAAACAGCAGTACCACTGATAAAGAGGACGCTGACTTGGGAAGAAAAGAACGTCAGTGCACATATTTTCTAAATTACGTTGGCATAGGGAATCTGTGACAATGTTTTTTTGAGATGACACATTTTAAAACCCAGGTATAAATGTCCAGCAGATCATTTGAAAATAACTGGACTATATATAGCCTTAACAAGAGAAGCAAAGCTGGGAACAAGAACTTAACCAGTTAACTGCCACGGTATTTTGAATTTAATTTAAAAAGGTCTGCCGCTTGCGACTATAGACGCTTATGGTATACAAATGGTTAAAGACCGCAATAGAAGCCAAGGGATAATTTATCTGATGGGGTGAATGAATATCTGAACAAAATAAATAGGTAAAAACTGGGTTCTTTAAAATGCCCAATATTGACGCAGGCATTTAGCAGTTTCAAAAAAATTTTTCTGTAAGAATATAATCTCAATCTACCGATTATAATGATCCTGACTGGCACAGAATTCAATCTAGTATGGTTTGTCAACTACCCATTTTCTGTCTGAATATTAATACCCACCATACTGCCATCATTCCAGACATCGGATTGGGCTGCCTCTCCTTGGAATGAATCACTCTGCTGTTCATCCTGTATGCTGGACTGATTGGAGGGGGTGGCCAAAGAGGGTTGGTCATTATTCTGGAGTGAGGAATGCTCTGTATCTGTGGATGAAGGTAAGTTAGGTCCTGGAATGGCATCTTCAAGAATCAAACATATCAAGTCCCCAGAAACAATCCCATATGAAGCCAAGGTCTCTTCATCTCCAGTGAGGGCATCCTTGTTGTTCAATGTAATTGCAAACCGGGTATCAGAACTGCCAAGAAAGATGGATAAGGATGGTAAGACCTATCTACCTATTACCATTATCCTCAACAATATATTTGGAACATATATAAGGTACATGGTATGACCCTAGACAAACTAAATAATGAAAACAAAACAAAAATAAGAAGGAAGCCAAAGTTTGGAAAAATAACCAAATTATTCCTAATCACCAAATGCCTAGGTTATAGATTTCTAATGGCAAAAATTCTAACCTGTGGGATAAGATACAGTAATTCTCTATCATTAATCCATGTTTTCATCAATTTTAAGACACACCGTTTTTTATATTTTGATCTTTGAAATAAGGATGCTTCTTAAAATCTATGACGTATCACAGTTTAACAGACAGCATTTTTCCCTTTTGTGTTATATAAAACAATGTCTTAAGAGTGACAGCAACTGAGATTCAATGAAATATAGTATTTTTAAAATGTAAATTATACCATAGCATTCCTCTGCTGAAAATCCTCCAATGGTTTCTACTGAACTTGGAACAGAGTCTGAACATGGCCTCCAAGCCCAAGAGTTGACCCCAACCTACTTCTCTATCTCACCCACCTTGTGCCATCCTTCCTCTTGCTGACTGTTCTCTATTCACATGAGCTTTGTGTCTGTCCTCAGAACAAATCAACTTCATTGCAGCCTTTGGGCCTCTGCATTTGCTCTTCCAGCTCTTCAACTGACTCCCACCATTCAGGTCTCAACTCAGAAATCACCTCTTCAGAGATGCCTTCAACCAGTCTCCCTCACTTTATTTCATCCTCATGTTTATTTTTATTGTAACTCCACTATTTGAAAATATACCTTTTTATATGTTGTTTCTCTTCTCAAACCTTTACATTAGAAGTAAAGTTTCATAAGATCAGGTACCTTGTCTATCTAGCTCAAAACTGTATCTGCAGCACTTGGCAAATAAAAATATTGGATGAGACTGAAATCAGGCTACCCATTCAATGCCCTTACAGGACAGTTAGCTTATGTTGGTTCCAAAATACTAGACCCATGTCCTAAGTGAATATTCGTGAACACAAGAAGTTGAATGAGTGTATGTAGATAACTAAATACAAATTCATTCCTCCAACTGATAAGTATAAGTTTTCTTACTGATGACCAGCTATGATGTCTTTTACAGGGAAGACAGCAGAAATCCAAAAACTCACTGGTAAATAAGCTAACAGCTCAACTTATCCTGAAGCAATTAATTCCCCTCCTCGTGTCACAGAGTATCTGACCGGAAAGAATAACCATCATTTCACCATGTAGTGGAAAGCAATAATTAGCAACTGCAGAGCATTTTATAAGACATCTACACACAGCAATGCTGACTTCATTAACTTCTTGAACTCAAAGGATGAAGTGCTTTGAAAAATCATGCTGTTTATTCTTCCTCATAATGCTGCATTTTCAAAAGTGCTTGAAATAATTCATTGGTTTCCTTTCACGTGTAAAGATATGTTTTCTTATCAATCAGAGTGTCTTTGGTTGAGAAATTACTGACTACCTTTTAAGCTCATCAGGAAATTGCATCCTAGAAACTTCAGGCCTTTTAAAAAGATATTTTATGGCAACTCCAGATCCACTTATTCAGCAAAGACATTTTTTAAAAAATAACAATGTCATATGGACACATTTTAAAACTGCCTGTTATAAAATGAACATAAATCCAGAAGCTACAGTCCTTCCAGTTAACCAGTCTCTACTATGAAAACAAACCTGAAAGAGAAACTAACTTGGGCGCTTGGGTAAACAAGGAGTCACACTGGATTGCACATCATTTAAGACTGCCCCTCCTAATTAAATAATAATAATAATATACACAAAAAAATACCTTAAAAGGAGAGATTAATTTTGAAAATCTGTGGTGGGGCAATGAAGTCAGCATGCAAAACTCTTAGGTTTAACACCAAGAAATTACAATAGGCATGGCACTTAATATGTTTAAAGAGGACTATGTCAATACCTCATTTTCTATTTTTGCCTTAATTTGGGGGGGGGGGGGGGGGAATCAGGCTTACTTTTAACCTGAAAAATAGAAGGGTGAGTAGTTCATAATATGGCCTCATTTTACTGAATTCCCCAAAAATAAAATGGAAGTTTGTAATATTCTTGTAAAAAGAGCCACTTAATCAACAGAAATGTTTTCAAGAATTCATCTAAAAAGCCCCAGCAAAATTGTTTTTCTTAACACAAAATTCCAAATTTGAAGAGGATCACTCTTATGTCCTTCTGTTCCCAGATTACTGTCCCCAAAAGATCACCTCAGTAGAAACAAAGCCTCATCCGCACCCCCATAAATTAAGACTTTACTCCTCATCGTCACTGCCCCCAAAGGTTAGCCTCCAGAGTCATCCTAAGGCCAACGTGTACCTTCGTTTTAGCAAAAAGCAACATCTCGCCCAGGAAAATAAGAGGATTTGAAACACTCGGACACGCTGTGCTTTGCACAAAACTTTGTAGCGGTCCCGGCCGGCCGGGGAGCTCGGTTGGTTAGAGCGTCCTCCCCAAAGGCCAAGATTGCAGGTTCAATCCCGGGGTCAGGACACATACAAGAATCAACCAAAGAACGCACAAATACGTGAGACAACAAATCGATGTTTTTCTGTCTCTAAAATCAACTTAAAAAAAAAAGAAGAAAAAAAACTTTGCAGGGCGCTCACTGCGGCGACCGCATGTATAAACACTCCATGAAGCCGCACCAGCTGAACAAGTTGCTGGTGGCCTCGGAGGCGGGACCGACTGCTAACTCCTTCTAGTCCTTTCCAAACTTTTCCACTGAGAAACCCCGGCAGCTGCAGAGGGTGAAGTTACATCCCTGGGAGCCTGATACATTTTTAACCCAAACCAAGCCCGTCACTTCCAACTTGACGTTTCAAAGGGCGGGAGAATTCTGCGCGCCGGCCTATCCCCGGGGTCGTACTCGGGAAAAACGGAAGCGACAGCTCACCCTGGAAGGGGACGGAGCCCCCTGGACGCCCCGCCATGTCCTCCGAGCCCGGCCTGCGCGCGACTCGGCCCAGCGGTGCCCGCCCCGCGACGCCCGCTCACCACCCGCCCCACGTGACGGCCGGGCCCGCGTCTCCCGCAGCTCCTGCCCCCCCCCCCCCCGCCTCTCCGTCCGCGTCCGCCGGGCGTACCTGTACCCCCAGGTGGGCAGCAGGGCCTGGCTCAGGTGCGCACGCAGCTGCCCCAGCGTCGGCTCTTCTTCTGGCATCTCCAGGGGCCAGGTCCGCTTCTGAAGCCGCACCCGCAGCTTCATGGCGGCGGCAGGGCCCGGGGACCGGTATGTACCCAGAGGCGGAAACGGTGACGATGGCGCGGCCGGACAGCTTCTGCCTCAAGCGGCCGCGGCCCCGGAGCGGCGACTACCGGAGCTGGGGGGAGGTGTAACGGGGACACACCGCGCTGCTTGCCGGACTCTTACGACGGGACGCTCGGCCCTTCTCTGGAGGGCGCCCCCTGCAGTCCACCCCGCGAGCGGCGCCTGATGGCTGCGCGAGACGAGCCGCCCGCACGGGGACTGGCGATCGATGACTCTGCGCTCCACTGCTCCACCTGGGAGCGCGAGGAGCCCACCGCGCAGGCGCGGACACTGCCGCCGGGCGCAGCGGTCGCGGCTCCGCCCCCGCCATGGCTGTGCTGACTCCCTCCACGTGGTCCTGGAGAATGTTAACCCGGAAGCGGGTACTGTAGACGACGCACCTCGCCGCTTCGCAAGGCCCAAGTGTGCCTGGTTCTTACTCCGTGCCCTTCATGGCGCCCAGCTCCTGCGTCTTCTGCTCTGAGAAGCCTTGGGTGAAGCCCAGGCTCTGGTATTTTCCTCCCATTCCAGCAAAATGTGAAACAGCTTATAGTCAGTGATGTGTCGAGAGTATATTAGTATTCTGTTGCCGCATAAGAGTCACGCTAAAGCTGAACACCTTAAAACGACACACGTGTATTGCCCCCACAGGTTCTGCAGGTGGGGAATTGGGGCCTGGCTTGGCTGGCTGGTTCCGTCATGGCCTCTCAGGCAATTACAGGATGGAGGCCAAGGCTGCAGTTATCTGGTCTTTTTTCTTTTTAATATATTTTATTTGTTGATTGATTTTTTATTTCTTTATTGATTAAGGTATTACATATGTGTCCTTCTTCCCCCATTACCCCCACACACACACCTCCCATTCATGCCCCACCCCCCCATTTTCTCTGTCTATTGATTAGGCTTATACACATGCATATAAGTCCTTTGGTTGACCTCTCCCCTTACTCCCACTTGATTTCTACTCATTTCAGAGAGAGGAAGGGAAAGGGAGAAAGAGAGAAACATTGATCGACTGCCTCCTTCATGGCGGTTGGGAGTAACCAAGCCTACAACCCAGGCATATGCCCTGACCAGAACCGTGACCTGATTCACAGGTTGACTCTCAACCACTGAGCCACACCAAAGGGGCCAGTTATCTGAAGTCTTGACCTTGGGCTGGAGATCTGCTTCCAAGGTGGCTTTGCTCACATGACTGTTGGCATGAGGTGTCAGTTCACACTGCATGGACCTCCACGGGAGGCCACTCGAGTGCCCCCATGGCCTGGCATCTGGCTTCCTTCAGTGCAGGTGATCCCAGGGAGACCAAAGCAGAAGCCACAGTGTCTTTTTGTGATCCAGCCTTAAAAGTCATGCACCAACACTTACGTCATATTCTATTGATCCCAAACCAACTCTTCAGCGTGGGAAGATCAACCCAAAGGCATGAATACAGTCAATAGACAGGGATCCTTGGGAGCCATGGGGGAGGGTCTGCCAATAATGAAGATAACTTAGCTGAGGGAGAGAGTATCCCACTTTCATCCTTGTATGAGAGCCATTGTCCAAATCATAAAACTGGAGTGAAGTTTCTCCCCCTAGGTGGCAGTACTTGTCCACATCCTGGCCTTCATTAAGGAAACCTGTATAGATCACCTTCATGCCAGAGACTGTGTTAGGGGGCTGAGGACTCAGATTGAAAAGACGCAGTTTACAGTAGAGTGAAGTGACTCTTGTAGTAAAGCATAGAGATTATTTTGCTTATGGAAGAGATCAGAGAAAGTGGGGGTTAGGAGACTTAGAGTAGGGTTGCTGTGACAGCAGGGTTCTTTAGTAGCAAGCAAGATGGGGTGGAGGCAGGGTGGCAGGACCAGGGTAAAGGTCAGTGGGTACTGCCCTGGATAAAAATTAGCCTTGGGCTAAGGAAAGGATTTGAGGCACTTTCTAGAATGTATGGGAAGCCATTGGAGAGTGTTAAGCAAGGGTGTCTTTAGCTACCAGGGATCTTAGTTCTGAGCTATAGAAGCTGACTCCGGGTGATGAAGGGGGGAATTCTGGGAAGGATGGGAGAAATGGCTCCAGGCTAAGCTTTCAGGAATGAAGCTCAGAACCATGCTGAAGAACAGGCCTGATGAGAAAACTATCATGACTGGGATTGCTGCTGCCACGCCACCCCACACAGGCGGAAACTGCTGTCACCACTGGGGAATGGCTGCCACCTTCAAATGCCACACACTTTTGAAGCCTCCTGCACCAACCAAGTGCCAAACTTCCCAAAGAGCCTATTTCCTTATCTTGCTCACCTCTAAATCAAAGGTTCATAGGGATATATCTGAGTGAGAGAGACCAAGTCCCAAGTCCCT